>CM076577.1:523618601-524218601 GCA_034641835.2 Pinus albicaulis | reverse complement strand
GGTTTGTAGACCATTGGAAGCATAGGCTAAGTCGATATAAATAGATGAACATTTTGAGTCTTAAGGTAGGTAAGAATTAAGTCTGATGCTAAGTGCGAATTTTTAGATCTGTTGTTGGGTCATTTGGGTGAGGACTCCTGTTAGCTATGTGCATGGAGATCCTCAGTCCTGCTGCGTGCGAACCCTATGGCTATGTGCACAGGTTGTGTTTGGATTGTACTGGGATTTTGGATGCCAATATATGTGGATATAGTTAAAATATCTTTGTGTTATCTAATTTAATGGGTTATTGTTGATGCGAACCTTTGGGATCTATGAATACCATTGCGTTATTTGTTTATGCTGCGAATCTGTCTGTGTTATGGTATATCTGTAATCTGTTAATGATGTGTTATGATATTGTGTCCTAATAACTACTTATACACACGTGGATGCGAAGGAATTGACTAGATCTATGCATGGTAATAGCTCTGTTATAATATGAATTGTACTCTTAATAAACCTACGAATGGACTTGTCGTATGCGAGCCTAATAGGCTGCGAAAGTGGATCTGCTTGACTTACCTACACTCTGTCTCAAGGTGCGGAAACCTGGTTCTAGCACCATCCCATACTACATCGGGTGAGACTTTGGCCTCCGCAAGCAGGTCACTCCCGAAAGGGCCAATAGTATAGGAGTTTGTTGCCAAATCTTAACCTCCAAACCTGGGTCAGGACCCCTCAAGCCAACAAATGACTGTTGGAACAGGGTTCCCTAAAGTTGCGAATTTTGTACAATTTTGTATTATTTTTTCATTATTTAGTCTAATGCAGGGGTTTTGGGGTAGGAAAAATCCCCAAATGCACTGTAATGGGTCAGAGGAAGACCAAGACTCCATAAACCATGGTTTGGGGACCATTGGAAGTGTAGGCTAAGTTGATATAAATATATGAACATTTTGAGTCTTAAGGTAGGCAATAATTAAGTTTGATGCTAAGTGTGAATTGTTAGATCTTTTGTTGGGTCGTTTGGATAAGAACTCCTACTCGCTGTGTGCGCGAAGATCCTCAGTCCTGCTGTGTGCGCAAACCATGTTTGGATTGTACTAGGTTTTTGGATGCTAATATATGTGGATATAGTTAAAATATCTTTGTGTTATCTGATTTAATGGTTTATTGTTGATGCAAACCTTTGGGATCTACAAATACCATGAATTATCTATTTATGTTGCGAAATTATCTATGTTATGGTATATCTGTAATGTGTTAATGATGCGTTATGATGTTGTGTCCTAATAACTTCTGATGTGCACATGGATGCAAAGGTATTGACTAGATCTGTGCATGGTAATAACTCTATTATACTGTGGATTGTACTATTAATAAACCTGTGAACGGACCTGTCTTATGCGAGCTCGATAGGCTAGGAACGTGGATCTTCTTGACTTACCTACACTCTCTCTCGGGGTGTGGAAACCTAGTTCCAACACCCTCCCACACTGCTTCAGGTGAGACTTTGGCCTGCACAAGCAGGTCACTGCCAAAAGGGCCAGTGGTATAGGGGTTTGTTGGCAAACCTTAACCTCTAAACCTGGGTCAGGACCCCTAGAGCCAACACCCCCCCACCCCCCGCCTCGACGTTCAAAGGCTGAGGGGGTGCCGAAAAGTTTCGTGGGCCATCAGATGAATAGATAAGTGCAGGGATGAGATGAAAGGTGAGTGATGTTTATATTATCATTAGGGGAATTTTGAGGTGTAAAATGGGCCTCCTAAGAAAATAATAAAATAATAGCTAAACCAATAAAATAATATTTATGAATTTGAAATTCACTTTTTGCACCAGAATTCATATAACCATAGTTAAATTTAATTCAAAAGTTGTACCAAAATAAAATTAATAAAAAAATTGTATTGATGTGACTATAAATAATAATGAACTTTTCAAGAAAAAGTAATTATCATTGCACAACTAATGCATTTGTACTTTGCACTTAAATAAATTAAAATAAAATATAAATATAAATTTATAAATTTCTAATCATATTATATGTTATTAATTAAAATTTATATTATATAAATTGTATAATAACATGTAATTAATATACTATCTAAAAATAATATAATATAATATAATAAATGAATAAGGATATGCATTGTTTCTTTCAAGAAATATGAAATGACATTAATATTATTTTATTCAGAAAGTGTGAAATGGCATTTATTATGAGTACTTTAATTTTGACTTTAAAAGTACTTAGAGCACTACCATGGTTAACCATGAGTTTTTATCCACCATTGAGAATGTGACAAATAAATACATTTAACTCAAGCAATGTGACCTCAACCATTAGGGATGATGTCATCCCATAAAATGTGATTAGTTCTCATATATTTGATTTTGATTGTACATTTTCCTTAGGAGGCCCATTGTAGACCTCAAAATTCCCCTAATGATGTGACATGTGATGTAATGGTGGGGTTGGGGAATATATGTATGGTGGTAGGTATAGCCTATAGGACTTTGGATTGAGAAGAATATGGGTTTTCGAGGGTTAGGATAAGGGGGAATATGATATTTTCAGGACTTAGGATAAAAATAATGACATAAAATATGCCATAACATTTTTAAATAAAGCTTAATTCCCAAACTTTGGAACACATAACCCTTTATCCTTTGATGTTTCTCTTCAACCATAGATAACAAGAAATGTTTTGGATAAGCCTTAAGAGTAAATTTCATTTTTCCTTCACTTCTTTCTTCTCTTCACGTCTACCTACAAAACTACTGATCTAAGATTTTTATTCTTTTGTAGGGTGCATTTGGACTTGTAGACCCTAAATCATATTTTTCTTTAAAACTCTATCCTGAAATCTATCCTTATTTCTTCTATTGACTCAGATTAAACTATTGAGTCAATTTCATTTCTACCTATCTACTGATATGCCTAGATTAAACAGTTTGGAAAATCTTTATTTTCGAACCTATCAATAGAAATTTAAAATTTTACAGTCATGGTTAAACTATATGATTGAAAAAACCTATGTAATGAGTAGTGGCATTTTTATTTGCAGCACTTTCAGTATTATTTCTTTTGGGGCTTTCTTTCTTTTTCTTTTTCTTTTTCTCTATTTTTTATACCCTCTTTTCTTTTTCTTTTTTCATATTTTTTTAGAAATCACTTGAATATTGAAAATCATTCTCAATATGAAATTGCAAAGAAGATGAAATATCCAATCACCTTGAGATCCTATGATTTATAGGATACTAACATTGGCTCCAGCTAGGCATCGCACTTCTCCAAATGAAGTGTCAAGAACCTAAGACCAGTAGCCTTGAATGCTCCATTTTCTGCAAAATCTTCACTTGATTTCTTTTTCTGTTTTCTAACTGCTCATTAATCCAGGATTAGGAACTTATCCTTGGGATTCAACCTTGGTTAATGAATTATTGAAAACATAAAGTGTAAAACTATGGTATTTACAATGATGAAAAACCAACCTTTTATTTTCAAAATAAATAGTGTTTCAACATCCTGCCATTGACAGGACATCTAGGCAACTTTGTATCATCCAACTCTTTAAGAAAATATGCATTGTTTCCTCTGAAAGCATCAATGATGTATGGCCCTTGCCTAATATTGTCAAACTTTCCATGTTTGCCTTTATATTCTCTTATGGAATCCCATTTATGAACTTTATCTACTAAATTGAAATCTTTAGCCTTTGTTCTCTTATCAAAAATATTTTTGATGTTCACTTTAGTCACTTGAGTTTTTTTATAAACTTCCTCTCTAGATTGTTGCAACTTAATAGTTTCATTGATCCTTCTCTGCATGTCAGGTTCAACTTGAATTTCCTAAATAATATTGATGACTAGAACTCCTAGGGAAGAGGGAAAAAATGAATCCATTCCATAAACCAATTGGTATGGAGACATGCTAATTGATTTCTTTGTAGTAAGTCAATCAGCCCAAAGAGCATTGATCAACTTATTGTGCCATGATTTCTTGTTATCTTCCAAGATCATTTTGATGATATTCACCAAAATTTTGTTTGATGATTTAGCCAATCCATTACCCTGAGGGTAATAGGCTATTGAATGCCCCAAAATTATATGATAACTATGACAAAAATCAACCATTTTATTGGATTTCAAAGTTGCAGAATTATCTGTGATGATTTTTCTAGGACAACCAAATCTAGAAAGGATATTGGTTTCAAGGAATTTCATTATGACAAAATTAGTGGCATTTCTTGAAGGAGTGGATTCTATCCATTTGGTGAAGTAATATGTGGTAGTGAGGATCCATTTATGTTTGGCAGAGGATGGGGGATGAATTTCTCTAATGAAGTATAATCCCCATTGTTGGAAAGGGCTATCAAAAGAAATAGGCTTTAAGGGCAAGGGCAGTAGTTTTCTCTTTCCTTCAAAAATTTGACATTTGTGACAAGAAGTGACCATCTTATGGATTTCAGGAAAAGGGTTAGGCTAGTAGAAACTAGCTCTCATGATCTTATTAGCAGTTTTTTTTCAATGAAGATGGCCACCACAGTCACCTCCATGCAATTCCTGCATAATTTTATCTACATCATCCTTTAGCAAACATTTGAGAAAAATACCTCCAGCATCTTTCCAATACAAATAATTTTCCAAAATGTAGAATTTAAAAACTTTAAGTTTTAGAAATGTAGCCTTAGTTCTGGACAAACTAGGAGGAGAATTTAAATTTGACAGTACATAAAAAATATCAGCATACCAGGGAGAATTTAGGAATGCTTCATCAATTAGTGGAGTCACCATTTCCTCTTGATCATCCAATGAATTGACCATGTTAATGTCTATTGCATGAAAATTGGATTCAACCATAAATTTAGCTAATACTTGCCCTTTAATCAACTTGGTAGGCTTGATTTCCAAATCACATTCTAAGATCACAGCAATCCATTTGCCTCCTTTTCCATCAGGACCATTCCGTGTTAATATGTCTTTGACCACTTCATTGGGCACATAAGAAATGATATGTGAATGTATAATGTATACTATTAAGTCCTTTAATGCCTTGACAAAAAAAAAACATTTTTTTCCATGATATTATATTTCAATGATGCATCTCCTAATGTCTTACTGAAAAAATATATTGGCTGTTCATGTCCTTCACTGTTTTTTTGTAATAAAACAACAGCAATAGTATGTTCAGAAGCAAAAGAAAAACCATGAAATATTTAGTGAAATATGGGCTAATTATGACTGGGGATTTTTCCAATGCTTTCTTGACTAAATCAAAAGATTGTTTAGCTTCAATGCTCCATTTAATTTCTAACTCTTTCTTGAGCATATTGGTAATATTCCTTAAAAGTTATGCAAGGTTGGGTATAAATCTCCTCAAAAAGTTAATTTTACCAATGAATTATTGAAGTTCTTTAAGATTCCTGGGATGACTAATATTGAGTATTCCTTCTATTATGCTAGGGTCAATTCTAATTCCATCTTGAGAAATAATGTGTCTTAGCAGTTTTGTTTCTTCAAGTCCAAACAATGTTTTCTTAGGATTGAGGGAAATTCCAAAATTTCTGCATTTTTCAAAAACTCTTCTCAAATGTGCTAAATGATTTTCATCAATTTTTGAATATACAGTGATATCATCAAGATATATTACAATGAAATGGGAAATTTCATCTGCAAAAGCAATGTCCATGGCCCTTTGAAAGGCAGCTCCAACATTCATTAATCCAAAAGGCATTTTCACATACATGAAATTCCCCCAAGGAGTAGTAAAATATGTTTTGTCTTGATCATTAGGATTTACTAAAACTTGATTATAACCTGAAAAGCCATTTAACAAAGAGATCCTACTGGAACCTACTACCCTCTTCAATATGTGTTCCATTTTTGGTAAAGGGTAATTGTCCTTAAGAGATACTTTGTTCAGATTCCTAAAATCAATGCAAAGTCTAATTTCCCCTGTTTTATTTCTTCTTGGAACAATGTTTGATACCCATTTGGAATATCTGAGTGGTACTATGATTTTTGACTCATACATATTCTTAATTTATTTCTCAACCAAAGGCATCGAAACAGGATTTATCCTATGTAGTTTCCGTTTGAAAGGTTTTTGATCCTCCTTGATTGGAATCTTCTGTTGTATGATGCTAGTATCATAATATTTTAAACCCTCATAGCTCCAAGAAAATACATCTATAAATTCTTTGAACAAGGCTATATATCTTCTTTTTGTAATGATGACAGTGATTTTGATAGTTTTATGATTTTTGGATTTTGTTAAGTGCTTATGTTACATTCTTCAATGTTTGTACCTATTGGCTCCATTTTGGGTTTCTTAACCACATCATTAAAGTCAAATAGTTCTTCTAAAGGGACCAGCCCTCTAGGCAGGGTATTATCTTTGAGTTGCAGTACTTGAAATTCCTCTTTTTCAGGGTATTAATGACTTTTTTTTTATTAGCTGGAATATTTACATCAGTATTCACATCAGAAACATCAGATTGTTTTTCTACACTATTTTTTACATTAGCAAGATTGTCTTCCTCACAATATACGTCTATATTTCTATCTTCAAAATCATCCTTGGATTGCAAGAAACATTCAATTTGTTTGTCACCTCCAAAAACTTGCTAGTATCTCATGTTATCTGGCCCAGAAGGATAATGTTTAACCTCTATTGTGTACTTTTTTTTTGGGTGAGGCAATTTACATGTACTTGTTGAAAAGGCTAATCCATTTTCTAGGACATTTTGATTTCTGAGAATAATTGCTAAGTCATATTCATAAAATGTTCTTAAGAAATCAAGTACAAAATTTCTATAAGATCTTAATCTAGAATGTTTTGCTGCATATTGTACTTTTATTTGTTTTATTACTAACTCAGAATCACTATGTACAAAAATCATCTTTGCTCCTAATATTTTCAACAACTGTAATCCTAGGAGTAGAGCATCATATTTTGCTATGTTGTTTGTGCATTGAAAATTTAACTTGTATGAGTGACCCTGTGCACTATTTTTTACTACATTATACACCCAAATACCTACCCTTAAGCGAAATTTTCCACATGAGCCATCAAAGCTCATGTTCCAAAGAGGTTCATATTTAGGATCTGGCTGAATTGTTTGCATTTGACTGTCGTATTTTTATTTAATATAATTTTCTGCATGGGGAACCTGTGAATCAATGCCTCCATATTTATACAGAATGAAATATTAAAGGTCAGTGTGAACAGAGTACAGTGGGTAATTGTGTGGTTTTTCTTGACTACTCACCATGTACTTCATTAATGTCTCCCTATATAGTCTTCTTGGTTGACCAAAAACTAGTATTGGAGCATATGTCATGTCCATTTGTAGGATCCCTTGTAATTTTTCTCCCCATGAGAAAGATGAAAGCATTCCAGACTTAGGGGTGATGTCAGATACTACTATATCCATCACTATACCCTTTTCTATTATCTGAGCTAGAGTGACACAAAGATCTTTGATTAGACCTAGACACCTAACTTTACTGGAATCAAAACAGTAAAAATCTTGTAAGGTCTAGCGATTTCAAAGACAAGCTTCTCCATCATAGCTTTTTGCATAAAATTATGTGATGCACATGAATCCAACATGGCATTATGGATAATTTTTTCATGGACATTAAGGCTGGCATAAAAGGGAGGGAAACCTCCTTCTTAGGGTTTACAATCAACTTCTCACCGAAACAAAAGTTCAAGATTATCATCATTTTAATTAACAGGTTCAATAATCTCCCCTATGTTTAATACCTTTAGGACCTAAGACCTATACACATTCTTGTTGATAAATTTAGCGAGAGGAATAGATATCTTCAATTTAGCAAGTTCACTCTTAATACTGAATGATGTTTTCACTTTTAGCAGATTTGATAAATTAGTTATTTCAGCCACTACCTTTTGGGTAGTTTTAGTTTGTTTTCGTGTACTAGGAATGTCTGTTTGAGCAATTTTGGTAGGGATATCCACTGTTTTCTTAGTACTATTTTCTATGTTTTTATTTTCTGGATTGTATACATTTTTCTTTGAGTTTTCTGTTGTTCTCTTAAAATCAGATTCAGATACTTTCTTGACAGAATTTTCTAAATTATTTTTATTGTAATTGTCTAAGCTTTCCTTACTTCTAAGGTTGTATTGTCTGTGAACCTCCATGATAGCATTCTCAAATACCAGTTTATAATCATCAGATTCCTTACATTCTAACTCTTTTTGGGTCAAAGAAAACAATCCTTGTTCTTCTTCATTGAGAAAAATAGAGTCATCTTCATTAATGCCCATTAGATTTATATGATTTTCTTCTACTTCCTAAACTACTCCTTCATCCTCATCAACATAATTCTCTTGGAATGGAGGCATAATTTGTTGAACAAAACCTCTTTTCTCTCTTTGTATAATCTAAGGAGGGTTTCTTCTAGGATTCTAATTTCTATTTTGAGGATTTGGTTGATTTTCTCTGGGAATATCTCTCTCATTCAGATTAATCCTTTCCATCATTCTCTCCATAGTCCTTACCAAATTGTCAATTTTAGCATTAGATGTAGAAGCTATAGGTTTTTCCCTTATAGTAACTTTTCTCTGAGTTCTCATCCTAGCTCTTTTTTTCTAATAAGTTGGCTTCTACACTCATATCATCTCTCTGCATATCTTCCAAAGTTGATGAATTTCTCTCCCTAAGTTGATAGGCCATGTATGGGTCAAAACCATATGGGAATTTAACCAAGACTAACCCTTATGGTGGTTTCATATGAGCAGGAAGTGAGTTGTATACACTATTAAATATAGTGCAATAATCTTGAACACTCTCTCCTAGGGACCTCTTGATACTCTCATATTCAGATAAAATTTGAAGAGTGTCTTTCTTAATTTCCCATCTGTTAATGAATTTTTGGTGAAATGCAGGGAGATTATGAATGTTATTAGCAATTAAACCCTTGAACCATTTTTTGACTTCACCACCTAAACTCTAAGCAAAAATTCTCAATTTGACACTATCTTCATCAATTTCTTTGAGGTCAAAACAGTCATTCATTTTGTCGACATGTTGTTGGGTAGTTGTAGGACCAGTTCCACCAAATTATGGAATTTTAGATTGGTAATATTGGGGAATAGGGGGCAAAGGTGTTGGGAGCACCAATGGAGCATATATGGCTGCCATGATTGGTGGAGGTGGTTGAGGAAGGTGAACAGTGGATGAAGTAGGATTGGCAGCGGTAGAATATGATTGCGTAAAAATTTGAGTGTGGGGGTGAACAAAAGTAGTGGTAGGGATTGTAGAAGCAGTAGGACTAGTTGACCTAAGATGGATTGTTTGAGAGGTAATTGAAGAAGCTTAGATAGTCAATGCAGTTAACTCTACAAATTTTTGGAGGTAGGAATCATCAACAGTTGAAGTAATCTCTGTTACCAAATCTTAGATTGTATCAAAATCCTGGATAAGCCGCATATCATATTGAATTTGTGAGTAGGCTTCTCTCATTGGACTTTGTTTCAAGATAGATGGATCAAATATTGTATGGTCAATCCAATTCTCAGACTTGGTCCCGAATAAACCTTGTTCAAAATGTAAATCAAATTGTATGTCTTGTAACGTGACAAATTTTTTAGGCAGGGAGTTAGATCTGTGGATAACTCTACTACTTGTGTGACTTTCAGTTCTAGGAGTCTTTCTTAAAATAATATCAAGATTGTCCACTACAGGAGGAGGATTTGGATTGGGATGGGATCAAGTAGATATTATTTTAGGAGCCAAAATTCAGATCATTAGTATATACCAACTAATTATTTCAAAACTAAAAGAAAGAAATCTTAAAAAATAATTATATCATACAGTGTTTTTAACTGGGGTTTTTGAATTCAAATGAAAATAGTGCTTTTTCAGTTTAGTCCCCAGTATGGTCGCCACTATGTTAGCATTCTATAACTTTAATATTGGCAAGAATAATAATAAAATGACAACATCAAACCACTTTGGAGCCTAGGATCTAGCCCTCCTAGACTCAGAGAGCAATATCTCTATAAGATTTAGATTTGTTTTAAATTTTCTGATATTAGGCTAGTTAAACTAAGTGTGAAGGTTTCTTTTTTATTGATAGTTTAGGTTGGATTAAGGGATCCCTTTAAACTGTTTACATTAGGCTATGAATTCAACACAGGCTGGGTGGTTGCATCAATTTTTCTAGAGTTATTGCAAGGAAAGCTAACTGTATTTAATGGATCTTTATAGCAAATTGAAATATGAAATGAAGAAAAATTATTTCGGTAGTGGTTTAAAAGAAACTAAGTATTCTTACACCAGACATCAAAGGAAAAAAAATTAGATTGTAAACACAACTAGACTTAAGGTGCTATATGTAGCAAATCTTAATCTTCAAATTTATGTTTTACAATTAGAAGATGATACATTGAAACAGTGGAAAACATTAAACATAGTAGAGGAAAGACATCACTAGGAAAATACAACAGAAGAAACTTGCAAAATGGTCTTTTATTATTGATGCTCCAGCTTCAAAATTACAATGCTCCAATGAGAAAAAGCTTACAATCTAGGTTCCAACTGCTAATACTGAATAAAAATGCAGTATTTAAACTAATTCCTAGTGATTTTCGTATCGACAAAGGAAATCTGTTATTTATGTGACCACCATGTGGACACATTAGAACAATTGTGACAAATTGTTGTAATTTCTATAAATCCGTTATTGGGTGTTGTAGTTGATTGTCGTGCTAGCAGATCCGAGGCTGATATACAGAACTGATACACTGGTCTGCGTAATTAATTAATGAGCTGAGGTGGTTATTCCACTGTCATGCTGAGTTGTCAGCCTTCCTGGTAGTCACATAAATTTTCCCATTCCTGTGGATTCATAATCTTCATTCTGATTAACTTCCTGTAGATTTCATCAATCTCTGTATACTTCATGAATGCTGGTTTTAACTGGAAAATGTGCTTGATTTCATGGTGTATGAAAATTTCATTGCTGAGAACTTCATAGAAAGCCCTTCCTATCATGGTGTTCTTCATATTGTCATACCTTGATGCATCCTTGGAAATCTCAGTGAAATTATTTACATAATATGGCTTATCCAGAAGCTCATCATTTAGCACAAACAAGGAAGGCAATCCTTTTTTGTTCATAGGTTCAATTATGTTGAAAAATCTACTAACTCCAATTTGTAACTGATGACACTTTTCTTCTACCTGTGTAATCAAACTCACTTTTTTAGTACTTTCTTGAACTCAAGTATGGTTGTTGTCATGTCCTCTAATCCTAGGGGTTCCAATTCAAAATTAATTTTGGAGTTTAAAAATTTGATGATTTTGTTACCAGTTTCAGGCTTATCTCCAAATTCATTGTTTTCCTTTTCTATGGCAACCCTCACTAAATCAATTAGATCCCTCTGTTCAAAAATTATTTGGATGGATGGCCATATCTCATTCATGGAGTAAATTATATTCAACCGAAATATTTATTTGACTCTTTCTACCATATTCCCAATAAAATACTATTGAAAAGACTTTTGTAGAATTTCTGTCAATTTCTTGCTTAGCTGCAACTCTGTAGCATGTGCTGACTCATTTATCTTTATCTGATCTTGTAGGGTATTGACTTGGTCTTGCAGCCTTTTGATTTATTCTTTCTGTAAATACATGTTTTCCATGGCCTTAGCTAACTACTCAATGCCTCCACTTGATGTACCTGTAGTTGTGGCTGTTGTTGGATGAATGACAACAAAAGGGACTGCTTGTAATGGAATGATGACTTTTGCTACTTCTTTTGCTTCTTTTTGTTTCTCTTTTATCAAATTTTCCATCTCAGTTTCCATTTTCTTGATCTGTGCTAATTGTTCAATTATTAGCTTCATCATTTTGGATTTTTGTGTTTCATTTTCCTCTATATCCTTTATTAGAGGATCTTCCTTTGCTGACATCTTAAGCTGCTTCCTCAAAGTAGTTATATCTGCATTTTTGTTTCTTACAATTACTTCTACAACTGGTATGTTTGTTGGGCCATACCCAATTTGTATCACTAAATACTCTAGGGATTTATTCTTATATCTTTGGCCATACAGGAAATATTTTAAATTTTAAGTTGTGATTGTGCATTGGACAATGAAACCTGCAACTTAGATAGGCTCATGCATGTACTGGTCAGTGTGGAGGAGATCATTTATCCATTCTGCTTATGCATCTCCATCTCATCTTTTGGATAAATATATTTCACATAAAATTCAAAACCAGTGTGCTTCTTTCTGTTGTTGTTTTAGGCTGAGGGATTTGTGCTTCCAAGAAATCCAATTTCATTCTTCCTTTCCTTGAGTCAAAGGATGATAAAATCCTGCTATGTGAATTACTTGTTTTCTTCTAGAACTAGTTGTAGGTGATGGTCTTGAGTATCTCATTATTTATTTTGATCTCCTTGAATGTATCATATATGTTCTCCTCATTTTGACCTATAATGGAAGAAGATGTAGGAGTTTGTAAGTTTTGTTGTTGGAATGGAATGGTGGCTGAATATGTGGAAAATACTGTATGGCCACCTGCTGGAGAAGAGCTTGGTGAATCCCTAATTGTAATGACTCTCTTCTGCTCATTTTCACTATTCTGGTCAATTTCCATGTGGATTTTTTCTCTTTTTCGTACTTCATCTTAAATTATTTTCTTGATGTGTCAATCTCCATTTCAGACTTATCATCTCTTGTCATTTTTCTTCCTTTCTCTTTCTATGGTTCTTTTTCCTTGTCTTATTTATCTCCTATAGCCTACCTTTCTTGTGGACTTGGGTTTTGAATGCGTGAGGTGGAAATCACTTGTTCTTCAGCCTCTTGTAGTGTATTGGTTGCCCACTCTTCTTGATTCATGTATTGTTCTATCTCAAGCCTGTGTGTATGGATGTATGGTGTTGGCTTGTTCTCCACCCTTTTCTTGGAGATGATTCCCAATGGGTCATAGGACCAGGTGAAACTGTGACTGAATTTCATCTCTCTCAATATATTATCGCCCTCCTCCCCTATTGCTCTATTGTTGAAAATAAACAGACCATTTTGGGACTTGATCCTGAATTGGAATTTCTTCTTTGCAGACACAAAGTAGACTTCATTTGCATTTATCATTTTTCTTATGTATTCCGAGGCAAAGGTTCTCATGGAGTGTAACTTTGGCAGTTTGTAGGGGGCCAAATCACACCCATAAACACATATCTCTATATAATTTTGGTACAAGTACCAATATCCTATTCTCACTTGATCTGTTAACAGCATAATTTTCTTGATTTCTTCAATCACCCTTGGCTCTGCTATACTGTTGAGTCTACTGATTGCTGGATGAAGAAATAAAACCACAAAACACTTGTATGTGTAATTATTATACTGCTTCATTAGTAAAGTATTCCAAAAGATGACATATTGAGGCTGAGAGTCATCATTAAGCTTTGTCATCTCAAACCGGAACTTGTTGGCCTGAAAATAAACAAACATGTATACCAAAACTGAAGTTCATTTGAACACCTCCTCTGTATAAAACTTTAAGAACTGATCATGGATGGCATCCACAAGGAATTAAGCAAAATTGAACATGCTTGAGGGCTTAGACTCTGAAGAAATAATGGACAAGAAACCAATTATGGCTTCATCTACCCACTGGTATGTATGATACCCTAGAAAATATGAAAAAATAGTAACAATATGTTGGGCCCTATCAAGGAAAGTAGATGAAGGATATGGGGGATTATTTGTAGGCATTGGAGCATAAGTGGCCATGAAAAGTTCTAAAGTTTTAGCTCTTTTTTCAAAGTCCAACTTATGATATAACTCTCTAAGAGCTTCATAAGATAAAGGAATGGTTTCTTCAAGAATGGGGGCCTGCATCATCTGCTAGATTGATTGGGCATCAACAACAAACAAAACCTCTCATGTTGGGGTCACTATGGCTCTTTTAATGATGTCATAGTAGGCATGGAATTCTATAATAAACTTAGGATAGCTATGGGTCTTTGGGAAAATTTAGTATGGTATTTTGGTTTCCCACAGGCCTATGTCATTAACCTCATCTAGAAATTCATCGTCGAGCGAACAGTAGACATCGAATAAATCAAATTCTGACTCTATCTCGTGGATTTTAGAATCTCTATCAGCCAAAGCCATGTGATCCATGTCTACCTAAGGGTAAACCATAGGATTGAAAGGCTGATGATCCTTCATAGGAGGCATTCTATCTTCTATGAATAATTCTCACTTTTGTTGATTGTTTGCATAGAAGAGTGGGAGCAAAGAAGTAGGGAATTTAGAAATGGAAATGTTGTAGATCAGAAATGGGGGAGGGGAGATGCAGAAAAGGGAATTTTGATTTCTTTTGCAGACATATGATAACTTTCTGCGTATAATTGAACACTTTTTGTACCTTTCTTTGCTGTAAATTATTCATAACCCGATCACCTGCAATAGCTGAATAGAATGACAATGGTAAACCTTTCCATTTGTGTTGAATTTTGGTTTAATAGAGTGATTGGGCAACCATTTTATATGGCGTGGGCTGATTGGGTAATGGCCTGAGCCATTAATTTACCAAAATGTTTGTGGTGGGAGCACATTTGATTGGACAGGCGGGACAGGCAGGTGGAGTCGTGGCACAATGGCACTGGGAAATGGTTATGTGGTCGCGGTGGTTTGAAGTACAACGAAAATTGCTTTTCGGAGGGGGGTGTACATGTTAAGTGGTAATGGACGGGGGGGGGGGCAGGGGTGTGAAATGAGCCGGGTGTGATACGTATTGGTAGAGGCAGTATTGGAAACTGTTTATTTCAAACCCCCCATCTTAACGTTAACGTTCGAAGGATGAGGAGGGGCCAAAAAGTGTCGCGGGCCATCAGATGAATAGATAAGTGCGGGGATGAGATGAAAGGTTAGTGATTTTTAGTGGAGATGTGATGTGTGATGTGATGGTGGGGTCAGGGAATATATGTATGGCGGGAGGTATTGTTGGGAAAAATATTGAGAGGGGGGGTGAATCAGTATTTAGATCTGACTGAAAATTTTTTTAGTTTTTCTTTCTCTAAAACCCATACGATAATTTACTGAACCCAACACACGTATATACGCGGATATCCTTAACAAAACTTGTGTATTACCAGAGATCTCATTATGGAGATAATTATTTTCTTAGATAATTGCATCATTCATTCATTAGATGTTTAGTAAGCAGTAAACATGTGCATAAGAACATAATAAATAATCACACATAAGTATCACACATGAACACCAGGATTTAAGGTGGAAACCCAATTCGGAAGAAAACCACCACTGCCGTCATCTCAATCTTCAATATTTATTATAAATAAAACTTCTTACAACATTTTACTAGCGTAGACTCATACCAGCATGCAAGCACCTACCTGCAGAAGGCTACAACCTTCTCTCGTTTACCAGCCTCTCCTGGAAGGGAGCTACAACCCCCTGCTCCCGTTTACCAGCCTCTCCTGGAAGGGAGCTACTACCCCCTACTCTCGTTTACTAGCTACCACTGGAAGGGAGCTACTACCCCCTTACTGAAGGCTTCAACCCTCAACACTACTACAGACCACGTTTCATCAATTTTCATACTGGATCAAACAACTTCAACACAACCGTTCACTTAACATCAACAAACATACTTTGCCCAATACTTCAAACAGAACAATGAGACCATTGTAACCAAGATATCAGAAATAACCCAGACTTCTGAATAGATATGTAGATGTAAACTCAACCCTGAACATTCATTGAATCAAATATCATACTCTACTTCTCTTTGCTGAAGCCGTGTGTATACATGCTTCCCTACTTACCAACCTGCGTATGCCTTTGTACATAACATGAAATGCATACACCACTTCTCTTCACTGAAGACGCGTGTATACATGCTTCTCTTCGTATCAACCTGCATATACTTCTCAGATTCGGATCTGAAATCATATTTCTGTTCAGACGATCTATCAACCATGCAGAACTGTTTAGACAATCATTCTTCCTTCATTGAATCATCAACCAAAAACTTCATCTTTAATTAGCATAATTAGTAGCACAATCAACATTCAAACAACCCAGATCTATATGAATACATCCTTGACAGATAGCAGTAAAACAGTATAACAGATCAGACATTTCATTCCACATACTTCAGTAAAACCCTAGATTCCATATGCACTTTTACTTCACTGATCCTGCATATATACGCGCTTTCACAGAGTCAAACCTGCGTATACTTCATTGCATTTTATTCTTTAGAAACCCTCACTGCCATATGCGATTTTCTTGAAGCGGACCCGCGTATATACGTGCTTTTACCGAGATAAACTAGTGTATAGATATATAAAAGATAAACTTTGCAGAACAGACCCGATCTATAAACTTACCCAGATTTCTTCAATTTCTTCATTAGACTTGCGCCAGGTGTTCATTATTTCTTTTCCAGATCATCCTAGAGATTCATCATTTCTAGATCTAGAGATCTTGAACCTTCATAATATCTATAGGTGCATCATAGATCCAGATCTAACAATTAAGACCAAAGTTCATCCATGCAGATATTCCTTAGAGGAATTTATTCATCAACAACCCTTGCACCTACTCACTTGCACTATGATCCTCTTCTCCTTATATAGCTTTAGCCTTTATCAATACCATGAGTCAAAACCACTCAACCGTTGATGGTATTCCTAGACGGGATCAAATAGATAATCCAATGCTCAATACTATGGGCCAATACCATGATTATGTCCCCTGGTTTTATAAATTTAGAGCGCAAATAGGCATACGCTACTTGGTACGTACTTTTCCGTGTACATACGCTACTTAGCCTTTACAAACCCGCATATGCTTTGTGACATATCATATTTATCATAACTCTGGCACTTACTGAAATTTATTTCTCTATTACTTCTGAGCTGCTCTGTAGATACATCAGATTTACGTCATTAACAAACTCATCAAGTCAGTTTCTATCAAGGACAACTTTATCAAGCAGGTTGCCATCAACTTTATTAAGTAGGTTTTCATCAAGGACAACACTCTGCATCATATTGCCAACAATCCCCCCCTTTGGACTTGATGGCAACCATGATGGTGTTTGATCACCACAACAGATAGATACATTGAATATAACCATTATGCAAACACCATGATACTCTCCCCCTATTAAAACACCATGATACTCTCCCCCTTTGACATCAAGGGCAAAGGGTGGATCAAAACCAAAAAAAGCTTTGTCTTCTCATGTAGAAAGAAGAGCTCTGTAGATCTGACGTGTGCTGAAGTTACCATGCTCCCCCTGAGTTCATGCTGAATCTTAAAACATATGTTTTAATGAAGCCACTCTATGACCTTTCCTATCACCAAGGACTCATACTTACATCAAGGATCCAACCAAGTGGATTTACATATATGACTCAAGTACCCAACCAAGTGGGTTTACACATTTTGACTCAACTACCCAACCAAGTGGGTTTACACATTTGATCAATGTCCTTACATGAATGAATATTACATAGGTCTCACCATGAACTTTTCATCAAATTACACATATGACCTTAAATACCAAAAATACCTCAAGAGAGAGATCATATTTCAGAACCATCATAATTCCAACAATGCATTATTCTCAGCAAGGCTAATGCTCCCCCTGAACCTGTACACCTGCTCTTGAGCCATTTCAACATACTCTTCTATCTCCATTGGAGCTCGCGTGTATACATGGCTTTAGTTTATGAAACCCGCGTATATAAAGTGAGATACAAAAAAATTCCACTCCTTCATCTCCCCCTTAGCTTGTGCATTCTGAACACTTTCAACATCAAATCATCAAGGCATCTTCATCAAATATCAGAGAAAGAAACACAAATATGAGAGCTGAAACATCACCAGAGATACCCAACAACACCACAATTGTGCTGAAGAATGCTGACCTAGAAAAATTTGTCAGAAACCACCCATACGTAGTTTTCTGTGTATAAACTCGCATATATACGTGACTGTCTTTCAGGAAATCCGCGTATCCAATTTAATCTTCTGAATTTAAGCAGATTTGATCTTCTGCATGGCAGATACTACTCCCAACTTCTGTCTGAGATATTCGAATGCTTCCCTGGGCAGAGTTTTGGTAAATATATCAGCAACTTGTTCTTTGGATGGAACATACTCCAACTTCACCTTTTGTTCAAGCACTTGTTCACGTAAGAAGTGATACTTGATTAGAATGTGCTTGGTCTTGGAGTGCGTAACAGGATTCTTTGAGATACTGATGGCACTTGTATTATCACACATAATGGAGATAGGAGGTGAACATTGGATTTGAAAGTCTTCTAAGGTTTGCATCATCCAAAGAAGTTGAGTGCAACATGATGTGGCAGCCACATATTATGCTTCTGCTGTAGATAAGGCAATAGAGTTTTGCTTCTTGCTGAACCAAGATACTAATCAGGGCCCCATATAGAATGCACCACCACTAGTGCTTTTCCGATCATCAACATTTCTAGCCCAATCTGCATTAGTGTAAGCATGAAGAGTGAGATCAGCATTCTTTGGATATCATAGTCCAAAGTCTTGAGTTCCTTGTAGATATTTGAATATTCTTTTGACAGCCTGAAGGTGAAACTATTTTGGATTATCTTGGAATCATCCAACAATCCCAACATCATGCATAATGTCTGGTCTAGTCCAAGTGAGATAAAGTAGACTTCCTATCATAGATCTGTATTCTGGTTGATTCACCATTGGATAATCATCATGAGAACTGAGATTACATTCGATTATCATTGGTGTACTTACATGTTTGCACTCCTCCATGCCATACTTCTTCAGAATTTGCTTAAGGTATTTTTCTTGTGATAATAATATGCCATCTGTAGTTTGATGAACTTGCAAGCCAAGAAAGAATGTTAGTTCCCCAAGTAAAGACATTTCAAATTCTTGCTGCATAGCAGAAGAAAATTTTGGACTCATAGATTCTTCATTACTTCCAAAAATGATATCATCAACATATACAACCACAATCAATAGTTTATCATTTTTAGTTTTTGTGTATAAATTGCTATCAGCAGACCCCTTTGAAAATCCTTGTTGATGAAGATATTTGTCACGATGATAATACCATGCTCTTGGAGCTTGTTTGAGACCATATAGAGCCTTTTTAAGTCTACAAACAAGTTTTTCATCATTTCCCAAAATGAATCCTTCTAGTTGTTCTATATAAACTTCTTCTTCTAGATCACCATTGAGAAACACATATTGAACATACATTTGATAAACTTTGATTTGTTGGAAGCTTGAAAAAGCAAAAAACATTCTTATGGCTTCAAGTCTAGCTACAGGAGCAAAAGTTTCTTCAAAGTCTATACCTTCTTATTGAGCATACCCCTTGCAAAAAAGTCTAGCTTTATTTCTTATAACCTCCCCATTCTCATTTAACTTTTTTTTTGAATATCCATTTAGTTCCAATGACATTTTTTTCATGAGGTCTTGGTACTAATTCCCAAGTGTGATTCTTTTCAATTTGATCAAGCTCTTCATTCATGTCTTGAATCCAACATTCATATTTGCTAGCTTGATTGACATTGTGTGGTTCAATAGTGGATAGAAATTCCAGATAGCTAGAAGATCCCACAAGAGTCCTTCTTGTTTGTACACCTGATCCCTTATCTCCCAAAATTTGAGATTCTCGATGATTATTTTGAACATATCTAGATGGAGCTTTTTTAGATAAATCATCTTTAGGTTCTTCATTGGGTTCACTGTCTATGTCATTGCTATTTGATGTAGAAGGACATATGTCACCATCGTCTTCATTTGTTGTTCGTTTTTCTTCTTTGGGGGCTGCAGGAGACTCATCAATAATAACATCAATACATTCAACAATCTTCCGAAGTCTTTTATTGTAACATTTATATGCTCTACTTCTAGAGGAGTAACCAAGAAGTATTCCTTCATCTGCTCTGGGTTCAAACTTGCCAAAATTTTCATCATTATTTTTGATAAAGCATTTGCTTCCAAAAACTCTAAAATGCTTCACAGTGGGAGGATTACCATACCATAGTTCATATGGAGTTTTATCACTATTTACACGAACATGTGCCTTGTTAAGAATATTTACCGTTGTATGTGTTGCTTCTCCCCAAAATGTGTCAGGTGTTCCGGAATCATCAAGCATAGCTCTAGCCATTTGTTGAACTGTTCTATTCATTCTTTCTGCTATGCCATTTTGTTGTGGAGTGCCAGCTACAGAAAACTGTCTTTTTATGCCATGTTGTTCACAAAATTCAAGGAATTCATTTGATGTATATTCTCCTCCTCAATCAGATCTAAGACACTTGATTTTCAGATCTAATTCATTTTCAACTAGTGCTTTGAAGGTCTGAAATTTCTCAAATGCTTCATCTTTGTGTTTAAGCAACCCAATCCAACACATTCTAGAGAAATCATCAATAAATAAGATATAGTATTGCTCACCACATGCTGAATTTTTCCTCACAGGTCCAAATATGTCAGTATGAATAAGTTCAAGAGGCTTACTTGATGATCCTTCCTTGGCATTAAACTGTACTCTGGTTTGCTTACCAAATTGGCAAGATTTGCATATGATATTTTTGGGTGGAGTAATATTGGGAAGATCACGAAATGCTTTAAGTCTGCTTGGTTTGTTGATCTGAGAGAAGCTCAGATGCCCCAACCTTCTATGCCATAGCTAGTTTTCTGAAGATTTACTCAAGTAACATTGATCTTTGCAATTCTTCAATATATACAGATTGCTTGGAGTTCTTTTTCCTTCTATAATTGTTTTACTTGTATCAAGATCACGTACCACACATTATTTTGAACTAAAGACAACTTCAGTTCCTTGATCACACATTTGACTTACACTTAACAGGTTATGCCTTAATCCATCCACATACATGACATCATTAGCTTTAACCTTTTCTTTTAGAAACACAGACCCTTTTCCCTTAATTACCGCAGGAGTATCATTTCCAAATGTAACATTCTTTTCTTTTTCTAGAGCACTATATGCAATAAGTTTGTTTTTGTCACTTGTCATGTTTCTTGAGCATCCACTATCAATTTACCATTGATTTTCTTCTCCTTCTGCAAATAATTCTATGCCACAATTTTCAACCTGTAATTCCTTCTTTTTCCATACTTTGGAGCTTGAAGGAAAATGCTCTTTTGGCTGAATTTTGCTCCTGCATTCAGATTCTTCATGGCCAAATTTATTGCAATAAGCACATTCAACTTCATTTAGAAGAGGAGAAAATTTGTTATAGGTATTCTTCTTTGTTTCAATATCAATCCTTTTCTTTCTTGCTTCTCTTGTCATGATGGTTTTATATGCAACACATTGAACAACTTTATGACCAAAATTGTGACACGAGAAACATTGTCCATTGAAGAAGAAATTTCTACGATCATGAAATCTTCTACTTGAATTTACCTGTTGATTGGTGTTTCTTTGAAAGATATTCCTGTTAGTGTTCTTTGAATTGAGATGATCATGCTTTACCTGTAAAGATTCTTTATTCCCTTGCTGAGTGGCAGAATGTTGTAAACCAGCTGTAGCTGCTTTTAGATAATTTGGTGCTAAAGCCTAAGAAGATTCTCCGATATATCCAAGACCTATCTTTATAAGAGGAGAACGTTGTACCTTGATAATCTCATCCAAGGTTTCAAATCCTTTAGCAAATCTAAGATTCAGAGTCTTTACTTTCTCAAGTTCTTTTCTTAGACTTACCACTTCACATTCTAATTTCTCATTGTGTTTCTTCTCTTCTTCAATCTGATTTTTCAGAGTCTCTATGATTATTTTACTTTCTTCTAAGCATATTTTGAGTTGATTGTTTTCATCAAGAAAATCATTGTCCTCTAGAGCATCCATAAAAGTACCCTTTTCTTCCCTAGATTCTTTTTCAAATGCCATGATAAGTCTAAGATCTTGTTCACATTCTTCCTCACTATCAGATAACCCATCACTGACTTCATGAGTATAGTAACTCTTTCTAGTGCTAGAACAGTTCTTATTCCTTCTTGCTACTTCCTTCCCTTTTGCAGGTGTTTATTTATGAGGACACTTAGCAGCATAATGACCAACTCTTCCACACTCAAAACATTTGAAAGGAAGCTTACCTCTGAACCGTCCTGTGCCAAGTTGAAGTTTCTTTACAAAATTTACCTCATCTTCTTCTAAGATATATCCTGATCCTTCTACTTCTTGTACTTATTTCCCTTTTGTAGAAGCTCTAAAGACGGCTTCTTTGACTTCATATGGTCCTCCTCTTCTCATTTCATATGCATTTAGTATGCCATGAAGTTGCACCACAGTGAAATTTTGAAGATCCTGTTTTTCTTCAAGAGCAGAAACTTTTGACTCAAATTTTTCCGTTAGTGATCTTAAAATTTTCTCAACCAAAGTAGATTCAGTTATTGTTTCTCCCAGATTTTTAATACGATTTACAATATCATCAAGATGTAAAAATAAACTAGCAATACTCTCATCATTATGCATCCTTAAATTTTCATATTCATTTCTGAGAGTCTGGAGTTTTGCACCTTTTACCTTTGCATCACCTTCATAACTTAGAATGATTTTGTCCCATATTGCCTTTGATGTATTCAACTGCATGACTTTGACAAATTCTGATTCAGTTAGACTTCCTAATAGAGCGTTGACCGCCTTTGCATTTGTTTCATAATTCTTCTTTTCCGTCGGATCTGTTGGTATTGCAGCTGGATATTGATATCCTCCTTCAACAATGGCCCATACTTATGCTCCCAGAGACTGAAGATAGGATCTCATCCTTGTTTTCCAGAAGATTAAATTGTTTCCGTTAAAGAGCAGAGTCCTGATAGCTGATGTTCCATCTTGATTGCTCATCTTGCTTGATCTTCCTTCTAGCGGCTAAGCTTTTTCAGAAGGACCTGGTCTGATACCAATTGTTGGGAAAAATACTAAGAGGGGGGGGGGTGAATCAGTATTTAGATCTGACTGAAATTTTTTTTATTTTTTCTTTCTCTAAAACCCATATGCTACTTTACTGAACCCAACACGCGTATATACGTGAATATACTTAACAAAACTTGTGTATTACCAGAGATCTCATTATGCAGATAATTATTTTCTTAGATCATTGCATCATTCATTCATTAGATGTTTAGTAAGTAGTAAACATGTGCAATAAGAATAGAATAAATCATCATACATAAACATCACACATGAACACCAGGATTTAAGGTGGAAATCTAATTCGGGAGAAAACCACCGTTGTCGTCATCTCCGTCTTCAATATTTATTATAAAGAAAACTTCTTACAACATTGTACTAGCGTAGACTCATACCAACACACAGGCACCTACCTGCAGAAGGCTACAACCTTCTCCCGTTTACGAGCCTCTCCTGGAACGGAGCTACAACCCCCTGCTCTCATTTACCAGCCTCTCCTGGAAGGGAGCTACTACCCCCTGCTCTCGTTTACCAACTACCACTGGAAGGGAGATACTACCCCCTTACTGAAGGCTTCAACCCTCAGCACTACTGTAGACCACGTTTCATCAATTTTCATACTGGATCAAACAGCTTCAACACAACCCTTCACTTAACATCAACAAACATACTTTTCCCAATACTTCAAACAGAACAATAAGACCATTGTAACCAATATATCAGAAATAACCCAAACTTCAGAATAGATATGCAGATGTAAACTCAACCCTGAACATTCATTGAATCAAATATCATACGCTACTTCTCTTTGCTGAAACCGCGTGTATACGCGCTTCCCTACTTACCAACCTGCGTATGCCTCTGTACATAACATGAAATGCATACACCACTTCTCTTCACTGAAGACGCGTGTATACACGCTTCTCTTCATATCAACTTGTGTATACTTCTCAGATTTAGATCTGAAATCAGATTTTTGTTCAGACAATCTATCAACCATGCAGAACTATTTAGACAGTCATTCTTCCTTCATTGAATCATCAACCAACAACTTGATTTTTAATTAAAGTACTTAGCAGCACAATCAACATTGAAACAACCTAGATATGTATGAATACATCCTTGATAGATAGCAGTAAAACAGTATAACAGATCAGACATTTCATTCCACATACTTCAGTAAAACCCTAGATTCCATATGCGCTTTTACTTCACTGAACCTGCGTATATATGCGCTTTCACAGAGTCAAACCTGCGTATACTTCAGTGCATTTTATTCTTTAGAAACCTTGACTGCCATATGCGCTTTTATTTAAGCGGACCCGCGTATATACGCGCTTTTACCGAGACAAACTAGCGTATAGATATATAAAAGATAAAATTTGTAGAACAGACCCGATCTATAAACTTACCCATATTTCTTCAATTTCTTCATCAGACTTGTGCCAGGTCTTCATCATTTATTTTCCAGATCATCCTAGAGATTCATCATTTCTAGATCTAGAGATCTTGAGCCTTCATCATATCTATAGGTGCATCATAGATCCAAATCTAACAATTAAGACCAGAGTTCATCCATGCAGATATTCCTTAGAGGAATTTATTCATCAACAACCCTTGCACCTGCTCACTTGCACTATGATCCTCTTCTCCTTATTTAGATTTAGCCTTTATCAATACCATGAGTCAAAACCACTCAACCGTTGATGGTATTCCCGGACGGGATCAAATAGATAATCCAACACTCAATACTATGGGCCAATACCATGGTTATGTTTCCTGGTTTTATAAATTTAGAGCGCAAATAGGAATACGCTACTTGGTACGTACTTTTCCACATACATACACTACTTAGCCTTTAAAAACCTGTGTATGCTTTGTGACATATCATATTTATCATTTCTATGGCACTTACTGAAATTTCTTTCTCTGCTACTTCTGAGCTGCTCTGTAGATACATCCGATTTACATCATTAACATACTCATCAAGTCAGTTTCTATCAAGGACAAATTTATCAAGCAGGTTGCCATCAACTTTATTAAGTAGGTTGCCATCAAGGACAACACTCTGCATCATCTTGCCAACAAGTATAGTATAGGGCTTTGCATTGAGAGGAATATGGGTTTTCGAGGGTTAGGATAAGGGGGAATATGATATTTTCAGGACTTAGGATAAAAAATAATGACATAAAATATGCCATAATGTTTTTAAATAAAGCTTAATTTTTGAAATTTGGAACACATAATCCTTTATCCTTTCATGTTTCTCTTCAACCATAGATAACATGAATTTTTTTGGATAACCCTTAGGAGTAAATTTCATTTTTCCTTCATTTCTTTCTTCTCTTAATGTCTACCTACCCAAACTACAGATCTAAGATTTTTATTATTTTTCAGGGTGCATTTTGACTTTCATACCCTAAATCATATTTTTCTTTAAAACTCTAACCTGACATCTATCCTTATTTCTTCCAATGACTCGAATTAAATTGTTGAGTCAATTTCATTTCTACCTATCTACTAATATACAAAGATTAAACAGCTTGGAAAATATTTATTTTCTAACCTATCAACAAAAATTTAAAATTATACAATCATGCTTAAACTGTGTGATTGAACAAACCTATCTAATGAGTAGTGGCATTTTTATTTGCAGCACTTTCAGTATTATTTATTTTGGGGTTTTATTTCTTTTTCTTTTTCTTTTTCTCTATTTTTTATACCCTCTTTTCTTTTTCTCTTTTCATATTTTTTTGGAAATCACTTGAATATTGAAAATCATTCTCAATATGAAATTGCAAAGAAGATGAAATATCCAATCACCTTGAGATCCTAAGAGTTATAGGCTACTAATAGTTAGGATGAAATTGCGGATGAAATTTTCAACACTTCTCGACGCAATGCCTACTGAAATTGCAATGAGTGAAAAACAAAGTGTGAGTCGCTCTTGGCATAAATGTATTTAAACTTGGATGATAATTTCCCTCCTTGGTCTCAATTCCAATTGACATATTCATATTCTTGACTAATGATTTCCTTTTGTGGCACTTAGCTACACAATGGTTAGGTGCATGACATAAAGTGCACATAAAAAGATTCCACAACATGTTATTCAAACTATCATGTGGTTTTTCATCATAAAAGTCCTTTGAGTAAACAGGATGCTTATACCTCTCATGGTTGTCATTTGGCTTATGCTTTTTACGTGAGGAACTTATCTTAATCTCTTCTTCAAGTTTCTCATCTCTCGTTGGAGATGTTTTTCACTTCATGTCCTCCTTTTGATTTAGAAACCAAGCTGGTACCAGTTCTAGATGCAAATCCCAAGATTTTTCCTCCTCATGTCCTATGTTATGAAAAAAAGAACAAGATACCCAAGAAGTATCGCTGAAAGACCATTCTTCCTTTTTGACATAGCCAAAGACTTCATATAAAGGTCCCTCTTTTTCCTCAATTGAATTGATAATTCCATAATTTTTCACTCCAAGGCCTCCCCCCTTGAAACCCATCTTGGAAAAGAGCTTTGTTCCTATTCCTTTTCTATTATTTTCAAAGGCTAAAAAATAGCTTAAATCAACATTTTCATGTAAAGAAACTACATATAAATTCTTACCATTTACCTCATATTTCGACTGAGGGAAAAATATGCTCTTAAACTATTTCTTGATTCTTGAGGTGTCCTATTGGATTCTTGGTATTTATTCTTTCAGCTCTTTGGAATTTTGTGCTGATAGAACCTCATCCTCATCATCATGTGGAAAAAAGGTGCAGACTTGGCCATCTTTCTTCTCTGAGGGACTTTCTGCACTATCCTCTTGTATAATATTTATTGTGGAAAAGGATCATGATGGTGGAGAACATGGTGGTTTCTCACCATTCTCATCACCTCCTCATCCAGGAGAAAACTCTCCTCTTGAAGGTTTTGAGCTTTCACCCTACAACCTAGTGTTCCTCTATTAATAGAGGACTTTCAACATTTCTTCCATGTCAAAGAAAGCCTTCCTAAAATCCTTCACATCCTCTGACATACTTGGAGGCTCTCCTCCATGTGACATGCTTACTGAGGCCTCAGGTTCAACAAGAGGTGAAACATGTGGTGGAGATTATGGAAAATCTGCCCTCCTTCTCCTTGCTCCAATTTGAGAAATTTCACCCAAAATATTTCCTTCTCCTCTCTTGAGCTTCAACCTCATAAGAATTTAAACACTTGAAAAACAAATTAATCCTCCTTGCACAAGAAAACCTAGTGCTCTGATACCAACTTCATCTGAATGGAAATATTATTTTTCTTGTGCTAAGATCCAATTCATAATGTAAAGAAAGTGATTTAAGATTGAGAGGTTAATTGCAAGTTTAATATGAGTGTTTATGTGTTTTTATGTGAATTTAATGAGTAAATTAACGTAAATAAAACACTAAACAACAACATATAACATACATTAACATCAATATAAACAATCACACAATAACACATGATGAAGGAGTTCACCCTGCCTAGGCTATGTCTCCTTGGACCAACTTCCAATAGCTTGGCCCTCTTCTATTATTCTCAAAAGTGTGATTACATGTGTTTACAATGCTCAAACAACTATAAAACTTGTTCCATAGCTCCAGAATGCCAAAAAATGCTTGTCTAGCCTCTTTCTGCATCGAATTTGGCCAAATACCGAAGAATTTATGAATTCCCCTAGTTTCTCCACTATCTGTTCCACAATTTCCTAAAATTCCAGCATCATCCTACAAATTCGCCTAGAATCCATCTAACTGAGCACCAATTTTTCTAAAAATTGGGAGAATTTTTTGTCGCGCTAATTTTCCTAGTGAGGCCTAAAATATGGATTTATAACCATATACAATATGGTTCAATAAAAAAATAAAAATTAAATATGTGTTGGCGGTTAGCCTAACCACCAGAATTAACCCCAGGACCTGGGCACATGCGGTGGAGTCGTGGTCTCTGTTGGCAGTTAACCCTGGTGGTTAGGGCTCCACAGTTTTAGCTCCGACTAGTGGTCTTGGCATGATCATAGTCTGGTGGTCACATTTTATGTTAACAGTTATGAGTGGAGGCATGGGGCTACCCTCCAGCCCGTGGTCCCACCTATGTCGGTGACCAGGGCTGGGGCTAGACCTAGGAATGCCCCCCCCCCAATGAAGAAACTAACTTAATACAAAACCATAAGGATATAATTGATAGTTAAGAAACATATGTGATAATGTGATGGTTAGGCTTGTCATTTGGTGTTATTTGGTCACGGGTTCGGCCCCTGCTTGCTTCATTCGGACTTGACCAAATATTTTGTGCCCTCCCGTGCTTCCACTTAGCGACCTCTGGTTGGGCCACATGGCAGCATGTGGTTGGCCACATGCCCAACCAATAAAATTGGACCACTAACGAACCAGTGAAAACATGCCACTTGGCATCACCCCATTTGATGAAAAAAAACCTTTATGACCAAGTCAACCTTCCATTGTGCATTCCCAGTCAGTAGTATAGACTGTTGACTTGGTTATCCCTATAATTTTTTTACCAGAAAATTACCTATTTAACAAAGTGGACATAACACGTTTCTAGGAGAATAGGGTGTCAATTTTCCGCAAAACGAGTTGCACCAGATTTATAATGAAAAGATCGGCACGGGCATTTATGTTCCACACCGATCTAGAAACTTTTATTTTTGAGCACCTGATCACCAAAACTTCATGAAACTTCTATAAATGGAAAATAACATCGAAAAAATGATACAAATGAAAATACTTGAACAATGACTTGACTAGACCCCTACTAGCCATGACAGAAATTTCATCAAACATGTCAAAAATATGGATTCTACGGGTTTAACCAATAGAACTAACCATAGGGGTATCGTACTTATCTGAGAATCACTAAGAAGATTTGATGCATCATCACAATAACTACATTACCATCTATTAATCCATATATTCATTATGCATTCAAGGATTAATTAAAACATGTTGAGAGCCATACAGCATCACTATCATAAAACTCTCTCACAACCAACATATAACCAACATAAATATTAAGGATATAAAAACCATATAGGCCACATCTAAAAAAGTATATTTACCCCTAAAATACCAAGGAAAAATAGATCATATTGATCATTTCATGGGACAACTAGGTACGAAACTTCCATGAACCACCCAACCATAGACTAAGTTGAACCAAATATTTCTTTTATCCAGTCACCCCCTGCCATATTCCAAACATGAATGTGGGATCTAATAAACTAAATCAATCAAAAAAAAACCAGGGCTTCTAGAGGCCAAACCACCTCAACCCTCAACAATTGATTCCACCTCATTTTTGGAAATCACTAACCATCACTGGATTGGTATTTTCCCAAGTTATCTAGGGCTCCAAGGAATTTTTTCCAACTAGGGCTTCTAGGACTAGTAACTCAACCCAAAGCTATTGTCAGGCTTCCAAAGTGTTTTTCCAGTGAGGGATTCCAGGACTAGTAACTCAACCCACCAAGGGCTTCCATATCATTTTTCCAACCAAGGCTTCCAAGACTAGTAACTCAAACCAAGTTGTTATAGGTATTCTAGAGCATTTATCCGACCAAGGCTTCCAGGAACTAATAACTCAACCCATAGCCAAAGGCACAAGTAGACCAACCAGAAAACAAAATTAAAACCCACAACACCATGGTCAAAATGTTAAACATTACAACATCTCCTCGATGATTTTTATTGGGACACTATCCAAGTCAATATTATATCCCACTATGATAAATAATTAGCTTATATCACATATATGCACCTCGCCTATGTCCCTATATTGGAGTAAAGGCACTCCCCTCCACTTTCATATTTGAAAAAAACTTAGTGAGATTTGAACTTGGATGAGTAAGGGAAATTCCTTCTCCTTTTTTCTTCCCATCACATTATCATGAAAAAAAAATATCTGAAACATGTCATATGTGGTCAACCATGTTGAGACATTATACAAGTTAAAATCAAGTGTTATATATATAAATTTTGGGGTTATACCTTTATGTATACCTTGTTACCTCTCATATCTAGGGGTAACTAGAGGATTTTCTTTATGATTGACATGATCACAAAAAATGGTCCTAGTGATGACATTAAGGAATTTCCCAGAAAATTTCTTGCATATGCCTCTCATATCATGCTTATATTGACACACATGAGATACATTTGTCCATTGCTTCATATTAATTGTTAACACTAAATGTATTTGACATGAAAGTAGTGAACATGACTTGAATTGGATAATTCCTTATTAGTCTTGGAAGTAATTCCTTAGTGGACATCATTAATCTCCTAGTCAATTTTTCCGACTATTTTGTAGAAGGGGTACTACTAGGGTACATTTATGAGGGTAGCATGCCCACATCCCTTGCAATGTTGGCCCCATTCAGAACCCCCTCTATACGGGGTCAATTAGTTAAAGAAGAATTTCCACTCATTGTTAATTGTTAAGTGAATTGGACATTTACCTAACCCCAAGAGCATCGACAGAATTGAAAACGTCACCTCTCAATAGAAAATTAAGGTGCTTTAATTATGGGTACTCAACCAATTGAGCTAACCCTCAGGGCTAAATACATATCGTGATAAGGACAGTAAAAAATAATAAATAATTTCATATCCTTGACATTTATCATTATAATTTTGTCATTTGATTGTCGAATTCTTTCTGTGAATCATATTTTAGGATTGAAGCCATCCCATATTGTCAATGCATGCATATACTATAACCATGTCAGAATTAAATGCATACAAGCACAAGCTGAAAAATTTTCAACGGTGGCCCCATTCGCAACTCCCTCTCTGCATGGCCATTTAATTAAAGCATAATTTCTATTGATTTCTAAATGTTAGGTGAATTGAAAATTTACCTGACCCTGAGATCATCGAGAGAATTCAACCCATGACCTGTTAATAGAAAATAAAGGTACTCTGACAAGGGATACTCGAACAATTGAGCTAACCCTTGTGGCTTAATACATATCAGGATAAGGAAAGTAAAAAATAATAAATAATTTCATCTCGTTAACATTTATGTTATAATTTTTTTGTGAGTGTTTAATTCTCTATGTGAGTCACATTTGAGTCTTGAAACCCTCCCATATTTCTAATGCATGAATCTACTATAACCATGTCAAATTTCAATGCATACAAGAAAAAAATGTAAAAAAATCAATGTTGGCCCCATTCACAACCCCTTCTATCGAGGGTCAATTAATTAAGAATAATTTCCACTGATTGTTAAATGTTAAGTGAATTTAACATTTACCTAACCCTGAAAGCATTGAGAGAATTGAACCCATTACCTCTCAATAGATAATGAAGTTTCTTTGATGATGGATACTTGACCAATTGAGCTAACCATCTGGGCTAAATATATACCATGATAACGATAGTGAAAAATAATAAATAATTTCAACTCCTTGAAATTTATGTTATAGTATTTTTGTTTTATTTTCCAATTATTTGTGTGAGTCATATTTGACTCTCAAAACCTTTTCATGTCGTCAATGCATGCATATACTATAACCATGTAAAATTTCAGTGCATACAAGCACAAACTAAAAAAAATCAATGTTGGCCCCATTCACAACCCCCTTTGTGTGGGGTCAATTAATTAAAAAAAAATTCCCACTAATTTCTAAATGTAAGTGAATTGAAAATTTACCTGACTCTGAGAGCGTCGAGAGAATTCAACCTGTGACCTCTTAAAATAAAATAAAGTTTCTCTAATGAGGGGTACTTAGTTAATCAATCTAACCCTCAGGGCTAAATACATACCATGATAAGGACAAGAAAAAATAATAAATAATTTCATCTCCTCGAGATTTATGTTATAATTTTGTGTTTTTATTGTTGAGTTCTTTGTGTGATTCATATTTGAGTCTCAAAATCCTCCCATTCCATCAACACATGCATATACTATGACCATTTTGAATTTCAGTGCACACAACCACAAACTAAAAAAAATTCAATGGTGTTCCCATTCACAACCTTGTATGTGTGTGGTTAATTTATTAAAGAATAATTTCCACTCATTGCTAAATTTTAAGTGAATAAAATATTTAACTGACCCCGATAGCATTTAGAGAATTTAGCTCGTGACCTCTCAATAGGAAATTAAGGTTCTTTGATGAGGGACACTTGAACAATTGACTTAACCCTCAAGGCTTAATACTTACCATGATAAAGACAATAAAAATAATAAATAATTTCATCACCTTGATTTTGTTGTTTTATTGTTAAATTCTTTATGTGATTCCTATTTGAGTCTCAAAACCCTCCCATATGGTCAACACATGCATCTACTATAACCATGCCAAATTTCAATGCATATCAGCACAAGCTGAAAAAAATTCAATGTTAGCCCTATTCACAATCCCCTTTGTACATTGTCGATATGATCTTCATCCAAAACATTGTCTCAATTAACATATTCTTGAACTTCTCCAACGTATTTGTCTGACACATGAGCTAATTTCTCCTTTACATAATATTCTTATTTGATATCATCTCCTTTCGGCACATTATACTTTATTTACCTTCCTCTTGGATCATATATAAAAACATATAACCAACCCCCTCTTCCCGGAACCTCTAAGTAAAATACATGTTCACATTGAATTGGAAGAGGATAGGGCTCTAATCCTAGCTCAATATTCCTTGTATTAACCATGGAAAATCAATTAGCATACTCAATAATAGTTGTATTAGGATCATGTTCATTCATTCTTATACCATTTGACGTCCAACATAAATATTTTTAAGGATTTAAATTCACACTCAAGTATATCTTCCAAATATCCATAGTAGCTATTGTCAAAGACTCCTACATTTTGTCACTTCTAGAGGAAATGTTAGTAACCTAAAATACTACAATAATCCCACTATCATAAGTTTTCATCTTTTCATCCAACTTTTTGATGTGAAATTTGTGGCCATTGCACCACATAGCCTTATAGTGTTTCAACTATAATATCATTAGTACATGCATGAATATCTTTATACTCCATTCCAATATCTCATAATGGCATGTAAATCTCAGTACGTGAGAGGTAAAACATTTGACATTGGTAAAAAACATTCACCTAACAATCTACAACATAATCAAAACATTAGTGCTACTTAATGTAAAGAATATTAATTTTACGTATTGCATCCAAATTTTACAAATGATCAACTAAAAATAAAAATGGATGAAAAAAGAAAACCTTTATCATCATGTACTAAATGTCACAAAATATATTACATGCCTTAGGATCTATGTGACACAAGTGTCATAAAATCCATTCATAACCTTTAAGTTCACCGACAACAATATAGCATATAGAATATTTGTTTTAGGGCCTCCATAAAGAGGTTGTGTCGACTTCTCAATTAGAGGTCTATCAAAAACAACATCTGGTTGGTTTCCATCATCATATATTCCAAAATTATTAAATATCTCCTAGATCAAAATTTTTTCTCCTATTATTCAATTATGTTATCAGAATCATCATCTTCTTCCATAGGATCATTAATTTGATCTTCAATATTTGATCCATGTTCTTTAATAGGTGCTATTATAATAGCCATGTCATCATGATCCACGGTCAGTGTCCTAGGGTGTTGTTTCTTTATAATTACAAAAAATCAAGTAATATTAGTGTATATAACAAATATTTAAATGATACAAATGTTTAAAAACATAATATAGGAAAATAAATACAACAAAAAAAATGACAAATATGACTTAGGTGAGAGTGAAAATAAATAAAATAAATCAATGATGAAGTTTTTGCAATTTATCAATATTTTGATGAATATTTTGAAAAAATATAGGAAAATTGTTAGTTTTCTTGACATGTAGAAAGAGATACACTTTATGAGATATATATTTAAAACTAAGAAAAACAACCTATTCTTATTTATCCTTCATCATTATGTCATATTCTTTCTTGACTTCACTTGGAGATCACAAGTTTTTTGTGGATGGAAACTTTACATGGACCAACTAATTGGAGACCACGATTTTATTTATAAGGGATTCAGAGCCAAGGGATTAAGGGTTAAAATGTTATTAGCATCCAAGTGTTATGGCTACTTAGTATTTGGTAGTCTAGATGGAGAAATTAGCTTTGGTGAAAGTGAGAAACAAAAATAGAAAATCAATGAGGAAGCTTGTGCAATTTATCAATATGTTTATGGAATATATTGAACAATTTAGGAAAAATGTTACTTCCCTTGACATGTAGAAAGAGAGGGACTTTGTGAGAGATATATCCAGAACCAACAAAAGTAACCTATTCTTATTTTTCCTTAATCATTATTTCATATTCTTCCCTGATTTCACTTGGTGACCACACGGGATTTTAAGTTGATGGAAAATTTCCCTCTAATCCCTAATTGTTAACGTTTCCATAACCTTTAAACCTTTAACCAAACATAAAATTTTAATTTGGTCGTACCCCTAACCCTTTAGACCCTATAATACCCCTGATCCTTAACACATTAACATCATTACCCCTAATTAATCCCTTAAACCCCTAACCCCTTAACCCTTAACACCTAAACCATTAAACCCTAAAACCATAATAAATAATCTCTTACATCCTCGTAACCCCACAAACTATTAACCCCTTACCCATTTCCTAACACCTTAATCCCTAATGATAAATGCCTAATCCCCACTCCCTAAAACCATATTAACCTCTAAATACCCTAGGCCCTAAATCCTCTAAACTTAACCTAAACCCTAACCTATTAACCCCTAACCCCTTAACCTACTAACCACTAACCCTAATTTATAATTTGAAGTTAATTTTTTTATAATTTGAATATTTTAAAATTTTTAAAGACATAATTTTGTGATACATTTTAGGAAAAAAAATTGTTGATATTGTTTCAAATTTAATTTTTATTGGTAAAAAGTTTTAAATTTTAATTATACAAATAAATTTAAAAAATTATTAAATCATGCACACAAATATGAGTGTGTGTGTGGAAAAAATGGAAAAACATTATATATATATATATATATATATATATATATATATATATATAACTTTGAAAAGGAAGATAAAAATATATATTTTTTATTAAAAATAATATTTTATTATTATTTAATAAAATGTCTACTATAATGTAACTTTTATATAATAAATTTATTATATATATATATATATATATATATATATATATATATATATCCCACCCCTAGGTAACCTCTAAACCAATAAACCCTAACCCTTTAGTCCTTGACCCCTTATATCTTATCCCCCCTAATCCTTAACCCCTAAACCATAAACCCCTTAAACCATAAACCCCTAATTTACAAAAAAAAACTCCAATATAAGACATATAATGAATAACTTACCAAGGGACTATATTCATGCCTACCTTCAAGGTGTCCAAATTATCTACAATGTTGTTTAGTTACTTTTAATAAAATTATCCTCCTCTTGTAGCCCCTACATTTGGTACAAGGGAAATAACATTTTTCATCACTCAATTCTCGTTACTAAACTTTCAATATTTATTATCTTCAAAAATCAACCACAATTTAACAATTGCTATGAAATTAATAAATTATTTCTAAACAAAAAATAGCTCATATATATAAATTTTTCATTAGTTTTTAGAGACATTTTATAATGGTAAAAAAAATCATAGTGTCCAATGCCAGAATTCCACCAAATTTAACGTTGACCTAGAAAAAAGTTAGAAATCTAACAAACGGCACATACAGACCGAGTATCCGACATAATTAGATGACATCAAATGTTGGGAGAGTACGTCATATATCCAATGCAAAACATTAATGTGTTATATATCTGATATTGTTTGGTGTATTTAAAAAAAATAAAAAAAATCCAAATACAATTCGACAATACAACAGATTTTATCAGTGTTGTCAAATTAAAGCATCAGTTGTTTCACCCATATGTAGTAGTTCCCCCATGCAATGCAGGATTTCATTTTGATAAAAAGGAACCTTTCCTAATATAATCTTAGTATGCCAATAGAGATCAATGGTGTGCATATAATGACCTTTTCAGACTCAAGGTGTTAAAATGTAGCAAGAAAAGTCTTCATTTGAATTGTGTAACACACTCCTCCCACATCTGCTCAAGTAACTACCCAACTAGGTTAAACATGTGACAACGAGTTACTATGATATTATTCAAGTCCCTATATATCATTTAAGTAAGTGGATCAGATGGAACACAACCAAAATGACCTTCTACACATGCAACATAACCCCTAAGAGCCATCCAGCCCATCCAGGTGACAAGCCCCTATTACAAATCGACATTTTTTTGCAGTAAAGCCTTAGTTGTTCCTTTCACATGGGCATGCATGTGACTAGGACCATGAATTTTCTCCCATAGCAAGGCATGCTTGTGATGGGGAACATTTCCAGGTAGTTATGTGCCAGTGACTCCGGATTTTCTGCCACTTCTGAGGGCCAGTACTTAGGCCACTTCCCAGAACTCCATGAAACTTCTAGAAATGGAAAATAACATCGAAAAAATTGTAGAAAATCTCTAACACAGTTGTGATACCATGTATAAATTATATAAAAACTCTATACCAATGGATTTAATCTGATCATTTAATGTACTAAAACAAGACACTTAATCCTTCTATTATATTTGCAGAATATAAAACACGGTCGCTCAATCACATGCAAGTAAGAGAAAGGAAATTATCAATCACACAACACAATATGTTCTTGGGGAAAGAACCTACTCAAAACTCCTCTATCATATATTGTACATATTCAAATAATCATGAAACAATACAATGCTTTCTCGCACCGAGAAAATCCTGCACTCTACTGATCGTCTCACCCTGATCCTACTCGAACCTGACTAGAAATTCTCAGGAAAAATTGACCAACACTTAGCCAATTCTTAGCCCCTTCTTAGCCCAGCCTTGCTCACACAATCCCTAGGAAATTAATCCTTATTAAATAAGAGCATAAACCTTCCTTGACTTCTCAATCCTTCATGAGCCTTCCTATGAATTTATAATTGTACATGGGAAATTCGCTATTAATACAATTGATAGTTAACTTCCTGTTACCCTATGTCTCAACTAGGTCATCATCATAATTGACATGCATGCAACTAATAATAGTGAATCATCAGTTAATTGGTATATTAATACTTGTGAATTAAATCTAATTTAATTCACTTGACCTCTCACTAGCTCATCACTCAGTTAGAACTAGTTAAATTTATTTTAACTCAATTAATTTGAGTGAATTGATTACACATGCACCATACTAGTGCATTAAATGTAACTGGACCTTGCAAATAATAGAATCACTCTACATACCTCACCTTTGACCCTCAACTCAAAATTCTTGGGCTAACTAAGTCTATCTCACTTAGTTAACTGATGCAAGTTGTTATGAGATGAAATTACAATTTACTTTTAATTTAATTAAGGGATAATTAGATCAAAAGCCTCACATCGTAGCCATTTTTGGGTGCCATTTTCTGGATTTTGTTTCTGGATGCCAATTTCATTGTACCTTGTTGAAAATTTCAACAATCCCTCTCAATAAGAAAGGAATCAATTTGTCCTGATTTAGTACATTTGGAATGTTCTTGCATGAAACACTTCTCTAGTGTTGTTTGCACATCCAACTCTCCTGAAACTGAATAGCCTCCAAACAACAGAATCAATATAATTCATCTGTCATCAGAGGCTTATAACTTCTGCTAGCTATTGCACATGTTTGAACTCTCTGTGCTGCTGATAACATCTGCATCCATGCACTCTGCACTACTACCAAATCTGATCTACACTCTAGTATTCGACATCTATCACTCTGATTTTTGTCCTCCTGACATCTAACTGCATCAATCTAACCGATCCTTACTGCTACTAGTGTAATGTGGGATCCTCGTAGCTAGGTTTGATCCATGAGACACACCATCTCAATGGACCCTGCCCAAATTTCTTCTTGGGATTATATCTATAAATCGCCCCACCTCACACCTCGAGGTATCGCTGCATGACCTCCCTCTGCCTTTCTGGCTCAAAATTTTCCCCTCATAGAGGTCTCTTCTTGAGTGAAATATTCCACTCATTCTCCTCTCTTCTTCTCAAATTTTGGCTGCTCCACAACCTTCTGAGACTGCTTCTGAGGCTACATATTGAGAGATAATTTATCCCCATCAACCACCTAGTCATTAACCACTTCTTTGCTCCTAAAATATTTTCCTGCATCCTCAACCTCGAGATCATACATGTTCTTGACTCTTGAACCGATTGGCTTCACCTATCTTGTGGCTATGTGTTTAAGGAACACCTTTCCTTTTCTGAACATCACCCCATAACCACGGTCTTCCAATACTGCTACGGAGACAAGATTATTCCTTAGGCCTGAAACATATAAAACTTATACTACTATGAGAGGGGAGCCATTCTCCCTTTGAAAGGTAATTGTACCTATGTCAGTCATGTTATACCTCCCGTCATATCCAAACTCTATGTTCTACTGGAGGTCATTCTCTTCCAAATCAGTAAAGAGATCTCTATTCCCCATCATGTGGAATGAATAATCGTTCTCTAGATACCACATGCATCCCATTATAGTATTGGACATGCATGCAATGAGAGTAAAATCAAGCTCTAACTGTGAATCCAATGCTTCACCTACTGCAACTATAGGCTCCTTCTTGCTTGCCTTCTTCTGTGGACAATTCGAAGCATAGTGCCCATGCTCGTGATAATGAAAACATATGATCTTGGACAAGTCTCTCTTGCCCTCTTCATCTTGGAATTTCTTTCCCTTTTCATTCTTTTGTTTTCCCAATAATGAAAAATATTCTTATTTGTTAGTGTTGGAGGTCCCATCTCTGGTGCTCCGCCTTATCTCTTTTATTACCAAATATGACCGTAGTCACTCCTAATCTGGGAACTTCTCCCTCCCATTCATAGAGTCCTGGTAACTATGCCAGCTCTTGTGAAGGCCTAGAAGCTCTAGGCTCACCAATTCATTATCAACTACAGTCACACCAACACTTCCAATCTCATCTCGACATTAAATGAAATTTTCTGAGTATGTTTGTACCATCTCGCCCTCCTCCTTCTTGATCTTTCTAAGCTTGTCCTTCAGCGCCAACTTACTTTCATCACTATTATTCTAAAACAAATCTGTCAAGTCCTTCCACATAGCATATGGATTCAACTTCCCATGGAGACTCAAGACAATATGATCTTGAACACCCTCCAACAAGATCCTTCTTGCCTTTTCTACCTTATTCTTCCATGCATCAAGAAGTTGGGCATCTACTACTGCGGGCTTGGGAATATAAGTATCTATGAATTCCTTCAACCTGTTTTCCTCCAAAAATGCCTCCATCTTTTCCTTCCATGAAATATAGTTCGAATTTTCCTCAAGTGCATATTCAAGTCTCAATCCATTGAAAGACATCTTGATCTTCTGCTAGACCCTGAAGAATAAATTTGCAAATTTGAAACTACTCAAGACAAACTCAATTTCTTCTCTTCTATTGTGATTTCTGATGTTCTCATACCATGTAGAAAATATTTAACTAAACTGTGATACCATATAGAAATGATATAGAAGCTCTATACCAATGGATTCAATTGATCATGTAATGTACTAAAACAAGATACTGAATCCGTCTACTATATTTCCAGAATATAAAACATGATTGCTCAATCACATGCAAGTAAGAGAAAGGAAATTATAAATCACACAACACAATATTTTCTTGGAGAAATAACCTGCTCAAAACCCCTCTATGATTTATTGTACATAGTAAAAGAATTATGAAACAATACAACGCTTTCTCACACCGAGAAAATCCTGCACTCTACTGATCATCTCACCCTGATCCTGCTCAAAACTGACTAGCAATTCTCAGGAAAAATTGACTAACACTTAGCCAATTATTAGCCCCTACTTAGCCCAACATCTCTCATGCAATCCCTATGCAATTAATCCCTATTAAATAGTATCAACAATATTCCTTGATTGCACAATACTTCATCAGCCTTCCTATGACTTTATAATTGTGCCCAAGCAATTCACTAATAATACAACTGATAGTTAACTTCCCTTTAACCTCTGTCTCAACTAGGTCATCATCATAATTGACATGCATGCAACTAATAATAGTGAATCATCAGCTACTTGGTAGATCACTACTTGTGAATTAAATATAATTTAATTCACTTGACCTCTCCCTAGCTCATCACTCAGTTAGAACTAGTTAAACTAATTTTAACTCAGTTAATTTGATTTAACTGATTACATATGTACCACACTGGTGTATTAACTGCAACTGGACCTTGAAAATAATAAAATCACTCTACATGCCTCACCTTTGACCCTCAACCCAAATTTATTAAGCTAACTAAGTCCATCTCAATTAGTTAACTGATACAAGTTGTTATGAGATGAAATTACAATTTACTTTTAATTTAATTAAGGGATAATTAAATAAAAAGCCTCGGATGGTAGCGATTTCTGGGTGCCATTTTCTGGATTTTTGTTTTAGATGCCAATTTAACTATTTCTTGTTAAAAATTTCAACAACAATGATACAAATGCAAATATTTGAACAATGACTTGACTGGACCCTTACTAGCCATGACAGACATTTTTCCAAACATGTCACAAATATGCATTCTATGGGTTTAAACAATAGAATTGAGCGTAGGGGTATGACACATTTTTGAGAATAGCTAAGAAGATTTTATGCATCATCACAATAGTTTTATTACCATATATTAATCCTTATATTCATTATGCATTCACAGATTAATCAAAATATGATGAGTTCCATACATCATCACTATCATAAAACTCACATGGCAACCGTCATATAAGCAACAAAAATATTAAGGATATAACAACCATATATGCCACATATAAACAAGGATATTTACCCATAAAATACCAAGGAAAAAGAGATCGTATTGATTATTGCATAGGCTGACTAGGTATGGGACTTCCATGAACCACCCGACCATAGACTAGGTTGAACCAAATATTTCTTTCATCTGGTCACCCCCATTCCATATTCCAAGCATGAATGTGGGATCTCGTAAAAAAAATTAATCAAAACCAAACCAGGGCTTCGAAAAGAAAAACCACCTCAACCCTCAACCATTGATTCTACCTCATGGTTGGACATCACTAACCATCACCATATTGGTATCTACCCAATTTGTCCAGGGTTCGAAGGAATTTGTTCCAACTAGGCTTCTAGGACTAGTAGCTCAACCCACAATTGTTGTCATGCTTACAGAGTGTTTGTCCAAACAGGGCTTCTAGGACTAGTAACTCAACCCAACAAGGGCTTCTAGATCATTTTTCCAACCAAGGCTTCCAAGACTAGTAACTCAACCCAAGTTGTTATAGGTATTCTAGAGCATTTATCCAACCAAGGCTTCTAGGAACTAATCACTCAACCCAAAGCCAAAGGCACAAGTACACCAACCAAAAAGAAAAATTAAAACCCACAACACCATGGCTATCCAGGAAATGTAAAGGCTGTGAAAAAACACTTTCAATATAGGCAACCCTTCATGTCAATGATATATCAAAAAAAATAACCACATGCATATTCCATGCATGCTAAAACTAGTGAGGAATTCATACATACAACCTTGTACATGCAAGCAATACCCATTGTAGCTACTGATCATGATTTCCTCTTTCCCTTTCCTATTTTTTATTTTCCTTCTTGCTCCAAATCCCAAGTATTCCATTATTCTCTTAAATAAATGCCAATACATTCCACTTTGTATTTCCAAAGCCTTTGCCATTTCAAATTTCTATAGCCATTAATAAACCAAATGAACACCCACACTAGGACATTTTTCCCAACATTCATTGTGGAATACATGTCCCATGACCAAGGTATTATTTTAACTTTATTAACTTTTACATGGATTTTTGACTAGGGTTTTTATAAAACCCTCCACCTTAGGGGAACACCGTCCTCAATATTCAATGACATCTACAACCAAGAAGACTACTAAAAGAAAAATATACTACCCATGGAGCTTTATAGCTTACCTCATTGCAATATTTACAATGATCGACGTACTGAGAAGAAAATCAACATCACAACATAACAACATGACAACCATAATGACATGTCACCATACCGCTTATTGGAGTTTTATAACACAAGTAATGGTGGTATTTGCATCCATATACATGTGTACGTATACCAAAAAATCACATAAAAACATATACCCAAAACATATATCAAGGAAATTATCTCAACCAACAAATAGAGAAGGATACATAGCCTGCATCTCATCTTCCATCTCCCATGTAGCTTCATTAGGCCCAAAGTGCTTCCACTACACTTTAACCTACTAGATTGATCAGTTTTGGAGCATGAGAGTATTTATATCAAAAATTAATTGAGGTTCCAGTTAGAATTATCCTTCTAGATTCACCTGCAATACATACCAGTCAATCACATGATCAAAATATTTAAAATACCTCTTAAGAAATGACACATGGAAAACATCATGGAATTTCACTGTCAGAGGCAGTGCAAGTCAATATGATACTAGCCCAATCATTTCAATAATTTTGAAAGGTCCACAAAACTGAGGTGCCATCTTGATACATGATTCAATCCTCAAGGAGCTCTTCTTGGGCTTGATGTGTAAGTACACATGTTCCCCAAACTGAAACTCCTTAAACAACGTGTTCCGATCCGCATAAATTTTCTTTCTATCTCGTGTTGCTTTTACATTCTACTTTATAACCTGCAGTCCCTATTACATCTCTGCCAACATATCTGATCATATCAATACCCTATTAACTAGATCCCTCCAACTAATAGGAGTATTATAACTCCGCCCATAGAGTTCCTCAAATGTACTCATCCTCAATGACTCTTGACACCCATTGTTGTAACAGAACTCTATCAGTGGAAGATACTCTTCCCACTTTCGATATTGATGCATCACATACATACTAAACATTTCCCTCAATATCGTATTGACCCTCTCTATCTATCCATCTATCTGCAGATGATAAGATGTGTTGAATTCCAAATCTATACCCAAACCTGCAAATAACGCTTTCCATAACCTATAATTAAACTTAATGATCCTTGTCAGACACAATATTCTCTGATGAAAACCTATGCCACATTATTGTTTGAATAAGTATACTTCACTGGAATGAAGTGTGTTGCATTTTTCAACCTTTCAACCACAACCATAATCGAGTCATGTTGTCTACATGTCCTCAAAAAACCTATAATTAAGTCCATGGAAATTACCTCCCATTTCCACTCTGGAATCGAGATCGGTTGCAGTAACCCATCTAGATGCTTACACTCTTCCTTTACTTGTTGAAAATCCAAGCATCTCGCCACAAAATTAGCCACTTATTTTTTCAAGTTAGGCCAGTAGTATAACTTCTTCACTGTTTTCAATGTCTTTCGATATCCTAGGTGGCATGAATATTGTTTCACATGAAAATCTCTCAAGATAAGATTCTTGAGCTTGATTTCATCTAGCATATATATCATGTCCCTAAATCTGACCAATACATCAGATGTGAGACAATAGTCTACATCATGTGCTTGCCTAGTTTCACATGTACCTATACATGTGCTTATGCCTATACCTATACTCTATTGTAACCTATGCCTGAGCTCCATACACCTATTATCCTATTGGACTGCTTGTAAAATCTGAGCATGAAAATATTTCCCATAAGAACTCATAGCTGCTATGTGGTTCACCTATATCCTCCTGCAAAGATAATATGCAAGCTTGTTCTCTTTACCTTTAATGTACTTGATCTAAATTTGAACTCGTTGATCATGGCCAACCATCTAGCTTGCCTTGCATTCAAATTTGGTTCGTCAAACAGATACCTTGTTGTGATTGTTCATCATTACAAACCTCCTGCCAAGAATATAGTGCCTCCACATCTTCAATGCATGAATGATCACTACCAACCCAAGATCATGTGTCAGATAGTTCTACTTGTGCTCATTCATTTTTCATGACTCATAACATACTACCTGTCCTTCCTGCATAAAATCTCCACCAAGTCTTCTCTTTCAAGCATATATGCAAACCACAAACTCTTTTTCCAGATCTATAATCCTCGTCACTAGATAATTTTTCAACAATTGTTTCAACTGCTCAAAACTTGTTGTACATTCTTCTATCCATTCAAACTTCGTACGTTTTCACTACAATTACGTGATAGGATATGAAATGCGAGATAATTTCCTTATGAACCTCCTGTAGTAGCCTACTATCCCCATAAATGATCTTACCTCGTCCACATTCCTAGGAGCTTCCGACTCCATGATATCCCTTATATTCTCTAGATCTACTACTATTCCCTCCTTGGAAAACACATGCCCCAAGTAGTGTATCTCTATCTGAAAGAAACTCCATTTTCTAAGCTTAGCATACAATTGATGCTCTCTTAGAAATATGAACACTGTTGCTAAATTTTCGGCATGATCTTCCCCATTCTTATAATATACCAATATATCATCAATGAATACAATAATAAACTTATCCAGATAAGGACACAATACACTATTCATCAAACACATAAAATTAGTTGGACCATTAGTAAAACCAAATGGAACTACAAAAAACTCATAATTTTTGTACCTGGTCCAAAAGGTTTTCTTGTGAAAGTTATCTTCTTTAATGTGTACCTGATGATATCCTTATCTCATATGTATATTTCAAAACATTGTTGCTTCCTTTAGTTGATCGAACAAGTCATCAATCATAAAAAATGGATACTTGTTCTTGATGGTCACCTTGTTCCACTACCTGTAATCAATGCATAACCTGAGGGTAACAACATTCTTCTATACAAATAATATAGGTGTACCCCATGGCGATACACCTGACCTAATGTATCATTTTTCAATCATTTCCTTTAATTGTAGCTTAAAATCTACTAGATCATGTGTTCTCATTATGTATGGTTCTTTTGATGTTCGTTCTTCCCCAGGTACCAACTCAATAGAAAACTCTACTTCCCTTTGAGGTGGTAATTTTGAAATATATGCTGGAAATACATCCAAAACTATTGTAGAATTGGGTACCTACTCAAGACATCCACTTCCTCAACTTCCTTACCTTTGTCACTAGAAATATGCACTGCAAATAGCACACACCCTTTCCTGCAACTATGATTTTCCTGTATAGTTGTCACCATTCTAACTGATGCTTCCTTATTCTTACCCTGTAAGAATTTCTGCTCTCCATTGTTGTCCAAGAACTCAGTAGATTTTTCATAAAAATCCACTTTGGTCCTAAGAAAATACAACCAATCCATACCCAAAATCATTCTATATGAACCCAATGGAAATAAATTCAAATGTATTTTATGTATACATAGGATTCAATTCAAATTCAAAGGCTCTTACCCAATGATAAACTATCTTCCTTGTACACGTATCCAGCTGCACTAACCAAGACTCTGCATTCACTTATTTATTCAAACCACACTTATCGAGTAGCTTAGTATTAACATAAATATAATTAGATCTAGGGTCAATCAATATAGAAACAACTTGATATCAAAGCTTTCCATCCATCTTGATAATAGCCAACTGGCAATCTTCATGCCTCTTATCCAACACTGCATAAATCCAGGGAAAAATCTATCTAACATCCCCCACTGTCTGTGCTTCTTGAGCAATGTAGATTTGAGGTCTCCCACCCTAATGCTATGGAAAATCTCTCTTGTGATGATCTTTTCCACAATTCCAACATTTTATAGTTTTCTAGCATGCACCCTTGTTCTTCTCAAAATAAAATTCCTACCCTTTGTCAAATGCATTGAATTTCTTGTGCGGTGCTATATTTTCTTTGTTACCTGTGTCTTGAGGCATTTCTCATTAATTATTCCATTTTATTTTATTCCTTCAATTATCTTTCTAGTTTGGTTTAGTCTCATATATGCGCTTTGATTTCTTATAACAATGCTTTAGCTTCTAGATGGCATCCTCCAATGATATAGGATCATAAAACCCAATAATGAATCTCTGAATCTTGGCCTTCTCCTCCTTGAGGTACGACACATATCTCAACAACTCCATAAATATGCTAGTGTACTCCTCATTGGTCATAAATCCCATATTTAGCTCATAAAATTATTTTTCCCTGTCCTCATAGTATCTCTCTGATAGATACTTCTCCCTGAATAGTCTCTCGAATTCACTCTAAGTCAACTCCTCCTCATAAAAATTTCTGGAATTCTTTACATATTCCCACCATATATTTGATTTACATTTAAGGCTAAATGTAGCTATTCTCGCCTTCATGTTTTTTGAGTAATTATGTAACCTAAAGAACTTATTAATTCCAAGAAACCATTCTTTCCTAAACTCATCTGGCATATATCCCCTGTCACTCCTCCTCTAAGGATGATAATTATGATGACCATGATACCTGTCAGAACCAAAACTAGAATAGTACCTGTGTCCATCACTCCTCCTATCCAGAGTATCCAAGAACCTTCCATCCATGATACCTATTTCCATATGCCCCATTAGTCCTGTCCAAGAATCCCTATATTAATTTTTCCCACCATGAGACCTATTTCCATATGCCCCATTAGTCTTATCCTCCTGTCCATAGTTGATCTAAAGTGGTGTTAAGCCATTATATTACTATTATAGTCCCTTATTTTTGTTAATGTAACCCCCTTATTGTTATTGTTGTACCCTTATAACCCCCATATTGTTATTATTGTGCCCTTACATTATTATTGTTAGGTTGGCAAGGATTACATTGTGGCCCCATGGACTCCTATATAGAGAGAGGAGGTTTTTTCGTTTGAATCATCCAAGAATTGTTCATTTATGTAATGTATTGGAGGCTTCCCCTTGAATTGGATATTTCTAAGGCATTGATATCTCTTTTCTTCTATTTTTTGGAGTTGGTTTCATAACATTTGGTATCAGAGCTTTGGATTCTAGGGTTTCGCTATTCCAAATAGGTCATCGTGGAATTTTTTCTATAACGTTTTTTCTACGAAAGGTTCACAAAATTTCAGAGCTTGGTTTGCAATATTTTCGGAGATATGATCTATGTAAGTTAGGGCTTTTTGCAGGCTCCTTAATTTAACCTAAACAGGTCATCGTGGAATTTTCGCGATAACATTTTTTCTATCAGGGTTCAGAAGCTAAATTTTCAAAAAGCAAGGCTAAATGCCTGAGGAACCTCCTGTAAAAATTTCATATCTTGTTTCACAATATTTCTGGAGATATTATCTTTGGAAGTTAGATTTGTTTCAGGCTCCTGAATTTCATCTCAAAGAGGTGACAATGGGAAAAAAATCATAACTCTCTCCTGAGCATCAGATTGAGATTATGTAAAAAGTGACTACAATTAAACGAACTGTAGTTTTTTATATATCAATTTCAGAGCCGAAGGAGGAAACAATGACATGTGGAAATTCATACAAGTTCACTCTACTTAACTAGTCCATAATTAGTTCATCGTAGGAGATTGGGCATAACTTTGTTTTAAAGAATCTAAATCAGGTCAAACCTATCGAGTTTGAAAGAAGCTTCAGAGGGCTACGTCAGGGAATAATTTCATATATTGAAGATAAAAATCATAGAGATAATTCAATTTCAATATTGAGCTCCAAAATTAAGAAAAATGTGTGTATTTTCTTTCAAATTGCATAAGTCTTGTTTGATAAATCAGTTATAGGTGATTCCAAAGGCCTATTGAGCATAGATATTAGTATTTGGTTCTAAAATTCCTCCTAAAAATAATTCAACACCCATTAAGCCCTCAGAGTACTCTACTATGACTCATGAAGATGAAAAATTACAACATGATCTATCAAAATTACAAGAGCAAGTGCACCAAAATTCGCTCTCGCAAAGAGCAACAAAAAATGAAATGTATGTTTTGAAGAAAAGCATGGAAGCTAAGATGGATGGTTTGAAAAAAGGTATGGAAGAAAAAATAGAAGGTTTGAAGGAAGACATGGAAGTTTTGAAGGAATGTTTGTCAGAGTTGATACAAGAAATGATTCCTAATGGCAAAAAGTTAGTAGAGGAAACTCATGATGAGAAAAAAATAAATGTTAATCATGATTTCATAAACTATAATATTGGATTAAAGAACCACCATATTCCAAATATGGATATGAGGAATTTTGATGGCAAGGCTCCCGTAATATGGATACTACAGATGGAGAAATATTTTGATCTCAATAATGTGAAAAACAAACAGGAACGTATGCATTAAAACTTTAAATTTAGAACAATATATATTTGTATGGTATCGATGGCTTTGGTCTCCTAAAAAAATTGTCACTTGGTAAATTTTTATGGATGAAATGATAGCACATTATGAGGCTACAAAGAGCAACACCTTCTTTAGCCAGTTGATAAATCTCAAACACAAGGGTTGAGTGGTGGACCACATTGAGGACTTCCAAAAATTGAATATAAGGGTAATTGATATTCCATAGGAACACAAGATTGATTTCTTCATAGGGACCTTAAAGATTAGCATCCAACATGAAGTTCGAGTTTGGGAACCAGATTCATTAGAGAAGGCATTCAGGTTGGCAAGAAAAATTGAATGTAAAATTATGGTGACAAGGAAGCCTACCACTCACATCTATAAACATGGAAGTGTTGTTACTCCTAGACTTCCACAACCTACAAGGATGAAACCACAACAATTAGAAGAAAAAAGAGAAAAAGGGCTTTGCTACAGTTGTGATAGAAAATACACTAAAGGTCATAAGTGTGCTGAGAAGAAATTATTTTACATATATTATGATGAGGAGGAAGAAAATGAATAAGAAACTTCAAAATAAGAGGATATACACTAGGAAGCAAGCCTAGAAGAAGAAGAAATGAGTCCGACCATATCATGTAATGCATTGGAAGGAATTACCACTCCTTAAACTCTCAAGATAGGAGGAAATATCAAGAAGAAAAAGGTAATAGTGTTGATTGATTCGGGTAGTACCCATAATTTTATTCATTGTAAGGTAGCTAAGGAATTGAATTGTTTCATATACCCAGAACCAGAATGTCAAGTGATGCTTGCAAATGGAGGAAATATAAATTTCTCTGGAAAATTCCATAATATTAAGCTATCCATGGGGGAATATGTATTGAATAGTCCAATTATTTCCATCCAAATGGGAGGTGCTGATGTTGTACTAGGAGTACAATGGTTACAATCTTTGGGGACAATAGCTTTTAATTTTCAAGAATTTTTCTTGAATTTGTTTTCAGAAGGAAAGGAAATCGAATTACGAGGTATCACCGGGAATCCAGGAAAGATATTAAGCTCTAATGTCATGACAAAGCTTCTGAAGAAATAACAACAAGGCGTAATTGCACAATTATGCTCACTAGAAGTTCCAACATCAAAATCATTTATTTCTCCAGATCTCCAAAAAGTCTTGGACAATCATTGCAATATGTTTAATACTCCCAAAGGACTCTCACCTATTTGTGATCATGATCATGCTATTCATTTGATTCTAGGAATTTTTCCTCCAAACAGTGGACCTTAGAGATATCCTTATGTCCAAAAGAGTGAAATTGAACGTATGATTGCAGAAATGTTAGAGGTTGGTATAATTCAACCTAGTCAAAGTTCTTTCTCTACTCCAGTAGTATTGGTGCACAAGAAGGATGGATCATGGTGCATGTGTCTGGATTATATGGAGCTCAATAAGCTCACCATTAAAGATAAATTTCCCATTCCTATGATAGATTAATTATTGGATGAATGACATGGAGCAATTTATTTTACAAAGTTGGATCTTCGTTCAGGATATCATCAAATTAAAATGAAGACTAAAGATATTCTGAAAACAAAATTTCGAACTCATGAAGGTCATTATGAATTTTTGGTCATGCCTTTTTTCCTTACCAATGCACCTTCTACATTTCAAGGGTTGATGAATTCCATTTTTAAACCCTTCCTTGGAAAATTTGTGGTAGTATTTTTTGATGATATATTAATCTATAGTAGATCTTGGAAGGATCATTTTCAACATGTTGACAGTGTGCTCAAACTATTGGAGGAGAAACAATTATATGCAAAAACATCCAAATGTTTCTTTGGATTACAAGAGGTGTAATATTTGGGTCATATTGTATCTCATGAGGATGTTAAGGTAGACCCTAACAAAATTAAATCCATTAAGGAATGGAAAGTCTCCACAACCATAAAGAATTTGTGCGGATTTATTGCGTTAACAGTGTATTATCGCAATTTTGTTAAGAATTAGGATAGAATAGCAGCACCTCTAACAAAATTATTGAATAAAGATGCATTTTCATGGACTCTTGAAGCAACTAACACCTTTGAACATCTTAAATAGGCAATGTGCCTAGCACCAATCTTAGCTACACCAGACTTCACAAAAACCTTTATTGTGGAATGTGATGCCTCAGGAAATGGAATTGGTGTTGTTTTAATGCAAGAAGGAAGACCCATTTCTTTAATCAAAGGAAAGTATTTACAAAAGGATATTTATGAAAAGGAAATATTGGAAATACTACATGCACTAAATAAATGGAGACCTTACCTAATGGGAAGACACTTCAAGGTAAAAACTGATCATAATAGTCTTAAGCACTTTTTGGAAAAAACAGTATCTTCGAAAGAGCAACAAAAATGAGTCACAAATATGTTGGGTAATGACTTTTAAATCATTTACAAAAAAGGGAAGCTAAATGTTGTTGCAGATGCACTCTCAAGAAAGGATGAAGAGGTGGAAGAATTGCTTTGTGCCATTTCTGTTATCCAGCCAGATTGGATAACCGAAGCAAGGGATGAATGGAAGAAGGACGAAGAAGTTTGGACACTCACTCAAAAGTTGCAGCAAGATCCTAGTACATATGATACATTTATTTGGAAAAATGATTCCTTATGGTACAAAGATCACTTATATATTTGTAATAATTTCGAACTAAAAAAAAATATTCTTTTGGAATTGCACACTTCTCCTATAGGAGGACACTCGAGATTTTTGAAAACTTACCACATGTTGGCGAGGAATCAGGTCTCGCAGGCAAGACACAAGTTCAAGGATTTTGGCCAACAAAGGAATCCACTGTAGTCTAGAACCACGCCGGCATTATCACCCTACTCCGAAGAGCGGAGAGTCTCACCCGAGGAGCGCCGCAACCACATGCAGGATGGGAACAGATCAATAGTAAGGAACATATCTGCAACTCATGATTACCATTAAACAGATTGCATAAACATAGATATATCCGCAAGAACATTCAGAGCATAAACATGTATTAAGAAAATAAAATTTTGAACCATCGCAACCATCATGCATGCATAAGAATTAAACAGTAGGACAGTAACCTGCAATTGTATTGATATCTTCATCCACAACCATCATTACATAGCTTCCGCAAGGAGAGCTTACAGTCTGATACAAATGCCTTACATAACAGAAAGGTAAATGAGAGAACCCTAGGAACTACAGAGATATCCTGGTCAATCTCCTTTAGTCGCTCTGCGTTCCGTCTCCTATTTCGATCCCCTCTTCTTCTCGGCTGGGTGACTGCTATTTATACACCCACTTTCGCAACTTTTAGTTTCTCTTTTCATTCTTCTTCAGCTGCTTCAAGATTCTCTCTTATTATCTGTGTGTTCCACTTTCTGTCTTCTGCTGTATATCCTCATGCATCTTCTTTCTTTAGCTATCTCTTGCTTCTGCGCCACCTTGATAGCTCCGCGACTTGCCGTAGTCGTGACTTGGTCGCGATTGCCATGTGTCATCTTGCTGCAACCCAAAAAGGCCATCCTTTATTCAAAATGAAAAATATTCCAAACAAGTTTTCAAAAACAAGGGCCCCAACAGGCCCCGACCACAATTTCTTGACTCGTCCCCAAGTCAATCACAAATGACAGTCTCTATCTCCATCACCCCGCTTGATCCCGTGCCCTGTTCAACCTGTGTGTCTTCATTTTGTACCTGCTCCCGTTGTGCACCGTCAGCCTTTTCTGGTTCTCGGTGTGCGCCTTCTGCTGGTTGTTAAAACAAGGGCCCCAACTCTGGGACTCTACGGAACGCTATAGCTTGAAGCTCAGTGAAGGTCGATACAGCTTGCTGCCACCCTTGCAAGAGTGAATCTGTGTCGTCAGCGATCTTTGTGACAGCGGCTGCTTCTAGGGGTGCTAGGACAACCTCGAACATCGTACAAATTTGGGTTTCGGCCTCGGTGGCTAGCTGTTGCAATGTCCTGGAGCTGTTTTGGAGGGGCGGGAAGAGCTCACGAATTACACGTTTGGCCTCTACAGAATTGGATTCCATTTTCTGGATCTGTACTTCGAGCTCATCTTCCTGGGCATATAATTGGTCCAACCTAGCGGGATCCGTGACCTCTTGAATTTCTCGGGAAACCTATTGTAGCTGTGCGGAGATTGGCTATGCTTTGACAGTCAAGGCCAGTGAGCATTCCTGAAGACCCTTCAGGAGGTCGTGCACCTCGCGCGCCACATAAGTGAGCGTTTCCTGCATTTGGGTTGCCTGGCCCTGCTTTGCAACAACCTAGGCTGAAAAGGTAGTCGTTGGGTCGGACAGCACTGGGCATGCAGCTAATGCTGTGTGGAGTACCATATTTTCCTGGTGGAGACCAGTGAGTGCAGTCCAGATGTAGAAATCTTGGGCGACGACATTCTACTCCTAGACATCAGCAGGCAGCGGGGTAAAATGAGCCTTTACCGAGGGCCATAGGCCTGAAAATACCTGAGTTACGTTGGCTATCTGATCTTGCAGGAATTCCTACGCCGTGATAAGCTGGTCACGCTGTTCAGTAAGCACCACAATCTGTTGTTGCTGCTCTTCACATCGCTACTGCAGCTCTGAGTGAAGCCTTTCGGCTTGCTGGGCCTCCCTTTGAATGAATAAGTACAGCTAAGTTGTACCCCATGTTTCTAAGTCAGCTGTGCCCGAAGCACCCTGGTCCGTCCACCTTTCTTGGAGGGGTTGCCCACTGGAAACTGAGCGGTTGGAATGCTCCAGAGGGGACGGCGGTGTCTGTTGCTGCGTTGAGTTGGCCGTATTAAAATCTGGCCGCTCCTGCTGATTGGTCTGGCCAGTGGGGGGAGGGTCAGCATGCTCAGGCTGAGCCTCGGCCGAGTCGGCCCCAATGTTTTCTAGCTGGGTAAATATAGCAGATAAAGAAACCTGGGGTGCGCCCATGGGGTCGACTGGTGGTACTACGGTAGCAATAATGGAGTCAAATTCAGCCTCGTGGTCCCCGCTAAAGAGTTCTCGGATGAGCGGGTCAGACATAGTGGCAGATGAATTGGACGGAATGGGTGAAGTGGTAGGCAGAGGTGGAATGGTGGGTGGAGGTGAAGCTGTGGATGGAGGGTGAATGTTAATAAAATCGGAAGGGTCAATAAGGGGTTCTTCCTGGATCAGTGCCCCTATATTTGGGGGCAGTGGTGGATCATCATCAGTAAGGTCCACCACCGGATTGGCTACGGCGGTGCGGGCCCACTTGGCCGGAGGAGTTTCTAATTGCTCGGGGGCCAGGCCCTTTCCTCCCATCGGAGTGATAATTGGGCTTGCAGAGGTAAATAAAATAGTAGAGAGGGGAGAAGTAAGAGGAGTGGTAGGGGTGTGCACAGTAGACCGAGAAATCTGAAATTTGGAAAATAAAGGGAACGAAGAGGCACCGCTAGAAATAACCTAGGCTACCGCATTAAAATTTTGCACCTGTGTATTAAAGTGATGGACGACGGGGATGAGAGGTTTGGGGAGTTCTTGTGGTGGTGCTGCCACATCCGTCTTGGTAGGCTGTTGCAATGGAAACATCCGCTCAAATTTGTACCTAAGGATGCCATCACGAGTGTGCTTCGTGACCCTCGGCCATGAACAAACTTCACGGTGGAAGGTGGCATCGTCGAGCTGGAACTTCAATGATGTCATGTGGAAGGTATCTTCTAGCACGCAAGAGGGTCGGAGGTAAGTATGCCAGTGACTTACCCCGAACCAAACTTGCTCACTATACTCATCCAACAGGTTCCTGGGCACCCGTTGCTGGTTGGCTACGACGTCCGTCATTAAACCGTACCAGGTCCAAAATGTTTCAGCATTCACCTACTTGGTGCTCAAATCAGCCGACACCTTCCATGGAACAAATTTCATCGCAAGAGGCTGGCCCTCTAGAATTTCTACTAGTATCTTGACAAGAGGGGTGTGCCACTTCCACATGGAAAAAGCAACGATCAAGTATCCATAAATGAAACAGGTTGTACGCTTGTAATTTTCTTCGCACGCATCAAATAACTCTTTCAAGAGAAAGGAGCACTAGTTCAGCTTGGCACCCTGAACACAGTGCTCTGTATTAGAGATAGTGTCCAAGGTGCATTCACCCTTTGAGTAATGCCTCATTATCTTACTGGAAATGAGGTAGCAAGCAAATTTAATCTCGGGCGTATTGATGAGCTCTATCTTAGCTCCCTTCCCTCCCCACCGGGTGCCGTATTTGTTGTATAGGTCTGCATCCCCGTATTTCCGTGCACGCTTAGAGGTGGTATGACATGTGGTGGAGACATCCGCACCATTCTGTGAGAGCCCGGTCAGACGATGGATGTCTTCAGTGTGAATGGGAATTTCCTTGTTCAGCCACAAGGACCCATTCTGAATGCGGCTAAGTAAGAAACGAGTGCACTGCAAAACCAATCCGGTGGTATCGAAGACCAGAAGATTTCTTAGATTCATGAGAAAATATTGCTGAAGGCCCTGGAATGCTGGTAAAATTTATTTGGCGGAGTTCTCGGCTGTGCTGTAATATTGTTCCATATACACTTGCCAATTGAGCGCCGGGAATTCAGACGAGTCGGAAAGGTTGGCATCTATCAAAGCTGCATTGTCATATTTCCCAACCGCACAAAAAACAAATTTTGGCCGGGGCGCCCAACGGTGGGGACTGCTTCGCCCCTCGTGACCCCCCATGTGGGGTCTTATCCTCCAACGCTGATGAAGGTGATCTGTTCACTAAGTAACATGCAGTCTCCACTGCCTCTGCCCAAAATTCTTGTCCTAACCCGGTACCACTGAGCATGCTTCTTGCCTTTTCCATCAACGTTCTGTTCATTCTTTCTGCAACTCCATTTTGCTGAGGTTTGTATGGAGTAGTCTTACGCCGTGCTATACCACACTTCTTACAGAACTCTTCAAATTCTTTCTTGCAGAACTCCCCACCATTATCTGTCCTCAGTGCCTTTATCTTCTTCTCTGTCTGGTTTTCCACCAGAGCCTTAAATTCTTTAAATTTGTCAAAGACTTCAGATTTCTTCCTCAAGAAATATATCCATGTATTCCTTGAGAAGTCATCTATGAATGAAACATAGTACACGGACTTTCCCAGTGATGGAACTAACACAGGCCCAAACACATCACTGTGCACAAGTTCTAATATCTTGTTTGCCCTCTTAGCACCAGAAGGAAAACTCACCCGATTCTGCTTCCCATATACACAATGTTCACAGAAATCGAAATCCAGAGAACAATTAGACATACCTTCTACCATACCATCTCTATACAGTATCCGAAGGCCCTTCTCTCCAATATGTCCAAGCCTTTGATGCCATAGCATGGTCTTTTCTCCAGAGACAGCTAGGCTTTCCGCTCCACTTTCAGGAACCACATAACTGTTACACCCATCAATAACAGTGCTACCTTGTAGTTTGTACAGAGTTCCAGTCCAAACTCCCCGCATTAATACCAATGCTCCCCGAACCATCTTGCAGGCATCTTTCTCGAACACTGTTTTTACACCTGCATCGTCCATCTTGCTTACAGAAATCAGATTTCTGGCCAATGCAGGAATATGCAGAACACCAGGAAGTATTCTAATCCTTCCACCTTGTAGCTTTAGCTTGACCTTTCCACGTCCGACGATTATGGCCTTCCTATCATCCCCTAGGAGGTATCCACCACCTTCCCTTATTTCTCATACTCACAGAACCACTCCCCATGGGGAGTGAAGTGAAAGGATGCACCTGAGTCAATCAACCATGACTCATGATCTACATGTGTATTTGAAGAAGAAGCCAAATACACATCCCCACCTTCATCCGAGTTGGTTTTTGCCTGTGAATCCTACTGTCAAGCTCTAGTTCGACGACGGATAGGAGGGCCTTCGGCATTTTTTCTTGACATTGATAGACTTGTAGAATTTGCCTTGGTCTCCCTTCTTGAGTCTGTGCATTCTGAGACTTCAACTACTCTGGTGCTGCTACAATTGCTAATTCGAACTGGTCTGGTATTCTCATGCTTTTCTTCATACAAGTGATGTGATTTCCTGGCACGAGTGAAGTTTATGAGACCCCATAATGAGTTAATTCCTGCTGGCATTCTGTTCTGCGATAATTGTGCGATCAATGGCGTGCCAATGGGTATTATGATAGTTGCTGACGGTGGCATGGGGAAATGGGCGGACGCGACGGTGAGGTAACTACAGATGATGGCGAAATGATTATGGCAAGGTTACTTCCAATTATGGTAATTTATGATGAAAATCTAGACGATCCTATAGACTGACACAAGTACTGACTGACATGACCTGGACTGACATTGACACGTGTATGAAGCCTACGGGGATGACACGTTGGACGCGCCCCTCCCTGACCACAGTCGGTTGCGATGTGGTCCCGCGACAGAGGGATTATTGACGAATGGTGCAGGAACGGAAAACACTACCTATGCTCATCCCAGTTGCGGGAGAGTTATTCGACTACACTACGCTACAGGTGCTCTCGGTTGCGAGAGTTATTGATGGATGTTGGAAGAAACTTATTTCTGGTAGGGTTTCAGGCATGCGCCATTCACCCATCCCGGTAAAACAGTACCATCCAGCTTAAGCCAAATGAACGGTGCCGGAATCTCTAATCTCGATGACAAAGTAAGGTCCTAACCAGTGCATCTGCAGCTTTCCTGGAAACTTCTGGAACTTGCTATCATATAAAAGGACCTTGCCGCCAACCTGGAATGCTTTGTTCTTGATGTGGTGATCATGCCACGCTTTTTGCCTATCCTTTTGAACCTTCTGATGAAATTCCGCCAAGAACCGGGCTTCGTCCAGTTCCTATAATTCATGTAGGCACTCCTGGAGCGATGCTTCTTCTGAGAACTTGAGAGTCATGGAAATTAAAAGACTTGGTATCGTGAACTTGGTGAGGATCATAGCTTCCCTACCATACACCAACTGGAACGGTGTCTGATTGGTCAAGCACGTCACCGTAGTCCGGTAGGCCCAGAGCACAGTTGGTAGCCGTTCATCCCAGTCATCCCGCTGGGCGTTACAGATCTTTGTGAACCCCTTTTCAAGAATTTTACTAAATGCTTCAATAGTACCATTGGCCCGCGGGTGGTACAGGCTTCTTTTGTGATGCTAAATCATAAACGTGGCCAACAGCAACTTGAACATGTCATTAATGAAATGCGTACCTTGATTGCTGGTTAAACTTCGTGGGTAGCCAAACCTGCTAATGATGTTTTCAAAGATAAACCAAGCTGTTGTATCTGCCATGCAGTCTCGTACCACTGCCGCCTCAGCCCATCGGGTGAGGTAGTCGGTTTCGGTAATGATGTATCAGGCCTTGGAGTGCCTAGCGACTGGAGCTATAGGACCTACGAAGTTGACGGCCCATTTCTTGAATGGCCGCAACACATGCACTGGGTGTAACGGAAGCTCGTCCCTGTGAGAGGGCCTCCCTGTCCGTTGGCACACGTTGCATCGCTTCACAAATGCTTTACAATCGGCATGTACTGTCGGCCACCATAGTCCAACTTGGAGCACCTTCCTCGCAATCGGTTTCACACCCACGTGGCCTCCCGCAACACCGCTGTGGCATTCCCACATCACAACTTCGCGCTCGTGGTCAAGGACGCACCAGCGCAGAACCTCATCAAGACCCATCTTATATAGCTGCCCCACAATCATTTGGTATTCGGAAGCACGGACGACCAAGTGCCATTTCTGGAGCAGGGTGTAATCCTGAGGGCATTGCCCCATGGTCAGATAGGTGGCAACGTCGGCCAAGTAATCCGGTACCGCTTCGACCCGAAAGAGGTCAGCATCCGGCAACTGATCATCAAGTGAGCCGTTGTTCTCCCCCATCTCCAACCTGGATAAATGATCAGGCCCGACGTTCAACCTCTCGGGCTTGACGATCACCTCAACGTAAATTCTTGAAATAGCAGCAGCCAGCGACAGATCCATCCTTCCAAAACAGGCTTATTTACCAAGTGCTTCAATGCAGAGTGGTCCGTAAAGAACTTCAATTTTCCTCCAAGAAGGTAGTGGCGGAACTTCTGGAGAGAGTACACCATTGCCAAGGCCTCCCATTTGGTAGTGGTGTAATTCTTCTCTGCATTAGACAATTTGTAGCTGGCGAAGTAAACGGGATGGTCAACTGTCGTCTCTCCTGGTTGCACCAAGATAGCCCCAAGTGCAATACTGGAAGCATCAATATGCACATGGAACTGCTTATCCCAGTTTGGGTGAAACAGTATGGGCACCGTCACCAGGTTTTCCTTCAGTGTGTCAAGGGCCTTATGACACTCCTCCATCCACTGGAATACTTCTGACTTCCGCAGTAATTTCTCCGAAGGGGCAGTGATCTTTGCGTAGTTGCGGATAAACTGCCTATAATATCCTGTGTGCCCGAGAAGTACCCATAGCTGCTTCACGGTTTTGGGCGCTTCCATACGGACGATTACCGTGACTGTAGTAGGGTCGACGCAGACCCCTTGCTTGCATACCACGTGTCCCAACAATGTGCCGAAAGGAACGAAAAAAATACATTTCTTTAAGTTCAAGGAAATCTGCAACTGGCGGCACCAATCAAACATAATAAGCAACAGGGTGGCATGTTTCTTCAGCAGACTGTAGACATTCCAGTCGTCCATGTAAACTTCCAGGAACTTGTGGATATACTCTCGGAAAGTGGCGATGACAATCTGGGAAAACACGACCGGAGCGTTTTTCAAGCCAAACCACATTACGTGGTATGCGAACGATCCCCATTCGATGGTGAATGTCATTTTCGGCTTGTCCTCTTCCACAATGCGCACCTGATGGTAACCTGAAAAACCATTCGTGAAGGAATAAGCTTCATTTCCCACAACATGATCCAAGACTTCATCGCTAAAAGGAGTGGGAAACGGATCATGGATGCAGGTGTTGTTCAGACTTCTGTAATCGACACAGACACATATCTCCGCCTTGTCCTTCTTATTCTAAATGACAATAGGACTCACCCGCTCTGCTTCTTCCACTGGAAAGATGAGACCTGCAGCCAGCATCTTGTCAATCTCCATCTTGACCTTTTCTTTGATTCGTGGGTTCAGCCGGTAGGGTCGATTCTTTATGGGTCAGGCATCGGGTTTTAGCACAATGCGCATTTCTCCAAGGTCACCCTTGATGCCCTTCAGATCTGCCACCGACGAAGGGAACAAGTCTTCGTATTCCTGGAGGAGGCTAGAAATTTCCTTTGTCATCTCCTCATCCCAGTAATCTCTAATAATAGCCAACTTGGGCTTTTCCACCATACCGATATTCAACTTATTTTTCTTTAGCGGCTGTAAATTGATGCCTTCAGTGGTCGGTTCCTCGTTGAGGTTACGCTCAACTTCCTTTTCTTCAAAATATAGGTGCCTGAGGTCCTCCAGACTATCATCGTCTGGGTCTCTGTCTATCCGTTGGCAAACCAACTCACGCTAGGCCTCAGGGTATGATGCAACCGTGCCCCCATCAGCCTTGGGGTCGTGGAAAAAGAAGACCTCCTTGATTGTTTGTAGTGCCTGATATTCCTGCTCTGTCTCCCCTTTGAACGAGAAGCATCGAACAAACTTGTCCGTGACTTCCTACCAAGAGTGGGTTCCTCGTTTCTGCTCTTCTTCCAAGTACCAGGCCTAGGGGATTTCATCCAGGGAGTGGATAAACTGATGTACCCACAGCTCTTGCGGGTATCCCAGACCTTGCCACTATTCCTCACAGCTCCTCAAGTGGTCCCGCGGATCGGAAGTCCCCTTGTACCTGTGCCCACTTTGAGGGCCTTCGTCTTCTTTAAACCATGCCTTCAAAGCCTGAGTCGCGCAACTCCACCGCGAAAAGGTGGTGCGGTGGTTCCTCCACCACCTTCCTGACGTGGACTGTAGTGCGACGTCCAAAAGTGGTATTCTACGGCTTTCTGGAACCATGTCTTCCACCTTTGCAATAAAGGTATTGACAGCCTGCATGTTTGACAGGGTGGGGTATTCTCTGAACTCAACACCAATCCAACTGACTCGGGCAATGGCGGCACATCTCCACGTGCTGGTCTCGTACCCCGCCTGCTGCCAGTCTTCCCACGCGAGTTCTGAACCCAACTCTGAGCTCTGGACACTGCGCCAGTTGACAGAGCCTGTTGCGGTCGGGTTGATATAGTCCTCCCGCTTCCCTGTAGTCAGTTGATAAAGGTGATCCATCATCTGCGTATCCACCCAGTTGTCCACATTTTCAGTGTATCGTGGACCTTGATATGGGTCGAGGGGCTGCGTGACCCATACCTCCCCATCCTCGAAGATCATTAGCTCCTTTTTGAGGTCGATGATGGCATAATTCTCAAAAGCCCAATCGATGCCTAGTAGGGCAGGGTAAGGATCCTTGTCCCCCATAATATCAATAACCTCAAAATATGTGTAAGTCTTCACCCCCGCAATGTCAACCTCAACACCTTTGAGTCGGCCGATCGGCAGAATGCAGTACTAGTTCACCATTCTGAGTTGGATTGGTGAGTAGGTCAGCCGTGGCCTTCCAAGAGCCTCCCATGTCTTCCGCGGCAGGATGTTAACGTCGGACACCAAATCTAGCATGGTATCGCTGATTTGGAATCCCACAACCTGTGTGTTAAGCTGTAACTCTTTTCCCATTCGTCGCTTGTTTCGCTTGACGCGCTGCACATATTGGGGTGCTATGTTACCCGAGTCTCTCTGCCCTATACTTCCTTGCAGTGCATCTTGTAGGGTACGCTTGAGCTGGTCCCGCATCAAAGCATCGTCTAAAATATTGAGGAACAGCTGAAGCCATTCCTAAATCAAGGTCCCCGTGGCACTCTGTTAGCCAGAACTAGTCGTCGGGGGTATCTCAGGGCCCCCAGCTTCCCGCAGCTAAGCGAAGGCCTCCATGGCCTCCTAAAATTACTTCTTTTATGCGTCTGGATGGATCAATTGTTTAGGGGAGGTAGGTCGAATAGCCCGGACTGGCTCCCTTCCATGGGCATCCTCCCCGTCTTTTTTCTACCCCGTGTCACGATTGCAACATTCTGCATGGCTGGGGTCGCAATCCCTTGTGGCTCTGAATTTACCAAGTTCGTTCCCCTCTGCCGCACCCATTCCTCCCACTTCTTGATGAGCTCTGGACAGTCCTCTATTGCATGGGCGTTCACGCAGCACTGGAAACACCAAGGACGTCACGGTAGGGGACATTCCCGAGCCACGTGACCCTCCTGGTCACAGTTGTAACATTTCACCGGACCTCATCCCCCGGTGCGGCCTCCACGCATACTGTCGCCTCTTCCCCTGGAAGCCTCATTCACCCTATAGGAGGGACGGTCCAATCCATCCATAAGTGTGTCGAGAGCCCTGCACTGCTCAGTTTTATGAGTCGTGGAAACAAAAAACTCACAATATACATTTTTGGGGACGATGGAGTACTTCTGTAGTATCGGGCACATCTGAGGTGGATGTCCCATCGTATGAAAAATCTCTCATTATTTCGTGGTGGTTTCGTTCGGTTGAGGTGGGAACCCCGCATAGGGCTGTTGCAGTGGGTATGCCCCCTGCGGACTCATTGCTGTGCCACCCACCATGGGTGGACCCCCCTGCACCATGCAGCAAAGGGCATTCAATTGCGACGTGGCCTTCGACCAAGCAGTGAGTGCACCAAACATTCAGCCTGGCTCGTCTTATAGGTTTCATCTCCCTAAGCTTCTCTGTCAGACTAGCGATCTGATGTCGTAGCCCCACTAAGGAAGGATCCTGCAGAGCCGACCCCCCGTGATATTCCTGAGGGTAGCCCGCCATGGACTCTATTTTCATGGCCTATTCTAGAGCATCCTGCAAGTTGTCAATATTTTGCTGTGTGAGGGGGGTTTGCATCAAGGGAAGCAAAGCCTTGATGAACTAGTCCCTCTGATGGTTTGGATCGATCAGGTAGCTGAGTTTCCCGATCGCGTCCTTGAATCGCCACATCAGCTCCCATGTGGTCTCTCCTTATTTCTGCTTAATCTCCCAGAACTCGGACAGAACCTGCTGGTCCGTCTGGGGTAGTTTGAATTCGTGGACAAAATCCCTCTTTACATCTACGAGTACTGGATTAGGATGGGCCTCAAACCATTTTATAAACCACCGCAGAGCTCTCTCTCTGAGCATGGTTTGGAACTCCATTAGCTTCCCTTCATCTGGGTCTGCCGAGCCCTCCAAATGGCTTCGCACAGATACCAGTGTTGCTCGACATCATCATTTCCCCGACCAAATAATTATGGATACCGGGTGAATGAACCGGCCATATTTACTTGCGGAGGGCTGACTAGGATAAATCCTCCAGGTCCTGGTTGCGCAATTGTCCCACTGGGGAACGCAATGCTACTAGTGACGCTGCTAGTCACATGGGTCACCGTAAAAAATGAACTGCTATGCAACTGACTTAATGCTTGTAACTTAACGAAAATATTACTTAAAGGTTGATAAAGTACTAGGGAAAGGTAGGGATCCTTGCCATGTAGAGTGTGGGAAGTAGGGTTGCCTGGAGAAATGAATGCCATCCGCTCTTGAAACAACCACTGCATCGCGATGTACCATTCACCATCAGAACTCTCATCGGGTTGCATCCCTGCATTGTCTTCATCAGTCACCATCTCCCTTTTTCGCTTAGCTGGGCTCCCATGCACCCACCGCACTCCCACAACGGTCCCATATTTTTCCTGGGTATCCGCGTCCATAACTCCTATATTCTGAGGCGCCTCCTTCTGGTTCTTCCTATCAGTTTCCCTTTGTTTCAAATCCTGCATCACCCGTTTTCGCCACCTATCAGCGATCTGTGCCCACCGATTTGCACGTCGCTCCCTCAACTTCCGTGCAGCCTCAGCATCCATTCCCCACTCCCCGCCTCACAGTCTACGTAGCATCGGTCCCTTCAGCCCTCCCCCCATAAAATGTGCTTCTCCTCCAAGGGCCCCACTCCACTAGGGTTTTCTTCCTTTCCAATCTTCCCTCCTCGAGGATTACGCTGTATCATTAAGTGGGAATCTTATAGATGCTACGTGGTTGGATTCTAGGCTAGTACATATTCTTGGAACCTTCCTTGATTGAGCCTCCATGCCTTGTCCCTTTTCATACTCAAGGAATCTTCAAATGGTCTTGGCCCCTATTCACATTGGGCTATATTATTTATGGATCCATTCTTTTAAAGAAAAGTTGAGTTGACTTGGTAAAATTAACCTTGTTCACACATGTGGATGCTTAAGCTAGTTATTTCATGGCCCCTTTTCACATTGTGAGGTGTTTTTATTCATGCTTGAGAAGTTTTATGAGCATCCTTTATCAATTAGTCATGCACTTGATTTATTGGCAAAATTAATGTCCCACTTAGCTATGAGCTAAGTTGGGGACATTACAGTCTCCCCCTCCAAAAAATTTCTTGTCCTCAAGAAACTGCAAGGGTGCTACCAAAATTTCCCTCCTTCTTGTGGCCTTCTTATCCATAGTCTCCCTCATTGCTTCAGATTTTCTGCAAAAAGTGTTGACTTGTGGTGAATAAGCCCAATGGATCTTATCATGGAGAATGGAAGGCTGATATGGGAAATTTCTTTCTGATCCAAGGCCTCCTTAGGATAGGAGTAGTGAAAATCATGGAGCACTTCATCATCAATGAAAGACTCTCCTCCCCATGCTATCATCCAAGAAAAAATTGTTGCCTCCCAAGATGGCAACTCATAATAAATCTTATCCACCTTGAGCTCTTGTAAATAAGGTGGGCTGAATGGATGAACATGATAGGAAAAATATCCTATCCCACGTTGTCTCCCTTTCCACTCATGGAAAGAGTAGAGCACACACTGATTTTGGGCTGAAGTAAGGGTGCCCTTTGATGGAAAAACCAAGGTTGGATCTCCAAAGATCCTTCCTCCAAAGTCATGGATCCTACTGGCCCAAATCATTCCATTCAAAGTGAATGGCACATCACCACCATATTTCATCCAAATCAGAAATTTGCTGAATTTTATGTGCAAGTTACGATGATACATATGGCCTCCATGGTGGTTATAACGGAGTTTTCCCAACTGCTGATTTAAAACATCAAGTGGCAAGTTTCCTCCCAAAGAATTTTCAGCTATCCATGTCAACTCAGCTACTAGAAAGTAGTGATCAGAAATATATATCAGCTGCATACAATAAAAAAAACAAGGCACTTGCTCCAAGTCATGTAGAGATGGGTTACAATCATTACAAAATGTGGCCCTAAAGTGACCATAACACTCATGAATAATCTTGCTCTCTTGCAGAGCAATGGATTGCTTACAATTGGTGAGAAGATACAAATTCTTAATAGAATGATCAATAAGCGCATAGATGTATTTCTTACCATGCCTCATGTGTGAGCTGAAGATGTGATCCATGAGTGAGCCCTCCCATAATAATCTCCTCATAAATTTATGCAACATGAAAGGATGCACACTTCTTTGGAAAGACTCCATCATTAGAAACTTGCTTTTAGATGACAGAACTGTAGGCTTAAGTAGCCATTAGGGGAATTTTGAGGTCTAAAATGGGCCTCCTAAGGAAATTATAAAATAATAGTGGAAAAAATCAAATAATATTTGATGACATCATCAAATTTTAGAGGGAAAAATGAAAAAACTACTTTTTCAACGCATATTTTAAACTTATATCCCAAAGTTTTTATTCAAATTTCGAGTGGGAGTACTCGTTGGATGCAAAATTTAATTCCTCATCCAAGGAGTACCCATGTTGCATACTTTCAATGGGTCCTACTACACGAAAAATGAGAAATACATGAAAAACGTGATTGTAATCACGTTTTTATTATTATTATGTATTTCTCATTTTTAATGTAGCAAGGTCCATCGAAAGTATGCCACATGGGTACTCCTTGGATGAGGAATTAAATTTTGCATCCAACGAGTACTCCCACTCGAAATTTGAGTAAAAACTTTGGGAGATAAGTTGAAAATATGAGTTGAAAAAATAGTTTTATTATTTTATTATTTTTTAATATTTTTACCATTTTACATTAAAAATGGTGAATTATCCCCCATGGTTAACATCATCATCTTGAATCCTATTGGTTCTTATAAAGTTTATTTTTGTTGTACATTTTTCTTAGGAGGCCCATTTTAGACCTCAAAATTCCCCTAATGAATGCTCTTGGCACTCCATGACTCTTCTTCTTGACATTCCACATGTAAAACCCATTCACCCTTGTGCTTCTATGTGAGAGGATCTCCATCCCTTCCATCATTGTTGAAAGGTAGCCTTCTTTCACTTTCGATATTACATGCATTCCTCTTGGAATGTTGTGTTGAATATGGATAGTTTTCAGCCCATACTCTCTCAAAAGTAACCATAGCAACAAGGGTTCTTGTTTCTTCCTTACATTATCAATGTGTGGATCATGGAGCAAGGATGTAAATATGGACATGTGGGGTGCTCCATCAACATAGTGCAAGCCAAATCTCTCATTCCACATATTGTGGGAGTTGTTCCTCCTCCCAAACCAAGATACATACTTGAAATATATCTCAACCCAAAATACATGTGAATGCATGAGACATACCTCAAACATGGGAAAATATTTGGACATAAGATTTAGTGTATAATGTCCAAGCCCTCCTTGTGACAACCATAACAACCATGCCTTCCCATTATGCAACCTTATCTTGGAGTATGAGGCATGAGTCATGAGAATCAGAAATTTTGGGGAGTACCCACACTCACCCAACAGAAACCAGTGTAGGTTTCCTCCTCCCTGCTTCATATCAGGATATCGTAAGTGGTTTTCATGCCACTTACTTTCTGCTCTTATCACTTCACCATGGCTGAAGATGAAATTTATATTTGGGGCTTTAGGGAAGCACCCATCGTAGTGCATCACCTCCCCCAACTCATCAAGGAGGTGGCCATACTTGAAAACAATCTTGGCCCATAGTTGGCCATGAAGCTTATAAGGTAGAACACTCCCCTTGGGCGTTATGGCCTGCACATATAAGGTGAGAGAGCACATGCAATCATAAAATAAAGTGTTATTTTCATAAATATGCTTCTTACCCACAACCTCTAGCGCTGTTATGGTGTCTCCTCTGACCTCTGGTGTCTTCATTGTATCAAGTTGAGGGAACACTTTGTTTTTCTTTTCATCAGGGGATTGGCCTAATGACCCTTATTCAAATAAGGAGGCATCAAGACATAGATCATTATAGAGAGATGGATGAACTAATGTGCATAGATCTTCCTACCTTCCTTGTGCATCATTCTTCGGAAATAAAGAGGGTTAGATATTACTTACCCTATGAAACTCCGTAATATTCCAGATCTCACCATTTGATAATGATGGCACATACTGCACATGGATTGTGCCACAATATTTATATGTGAGATTCTTTGAAACCCCTTGCAAAGGTGCCAAAGCTTCTCTCATTGGTGCAACTGTCCTCACCACTTCTTCCTCTTGAGATACTTGAGGTGTCTCTGTTATGACTGCGCTGTCACCCCCAGCTCTTTCTCTGAATATAGGAAATGTCCCATTCTCAATAGGAAACCCTAGATCTTGGTCTTCCCTTGAAGGAGGAATTACCATGTCTTATTATTCTTCTTCTTGAAACCTAATAAATGTTTCACTACAATCCTCTTCTCCTTGAAACCCTCCTAGAGTTTCACTACATCTTTCTACTTCCAACTGTTCAACCCCCTTTGAGAGGCTCTTTTTGGATCCGAATATTGATGAGAGTAATCTCATCCTCTCCATACTTTCTGCTTTCTTCTTGATACTTCTCCTCAGCACTTCTATGATAGCTTGATATCATAGGCTGGGCTATATATCATGCTTTGATACCACTGTAATGTTCCAAATCAAGAAATTCTCATGAATCCAGAAAATGAAAATCCTTTTTCAAGAAAGCATTAACAATCAACAACTGGATCTATTCCAGAGATTGACTGTAGGGGAATTTACTGGATATGTCACCTATAAAGAGAGGGTGAGATCTAGAGGCTAGCTTTTTCACTAGCATACTCTTTCTATAGAACTATGTCGAAGGCTAATATCTTCCTTTTGGGATTATTGACAAGCAGCTCAAGGAAAACGTTGTATAAGAAAAAATATGCAACAAAGACACAGATTAATGCTTGTTTCCTCTCATATAGGATTTATGTGACTTATATACGTAATTTCAGCTGAAACAAATGAACTTAGAGACCTTAAACAGATCTCCCAGAAACTAGACTAGCTGAAAACTGCTGAAAGAGGAAGGTTGCAGAAAAATGGAAATACTACTTTATAATTTGCATAAATTCTTCTGAAACTCAATAATAATCATAAAATTATCATATCAGAGGTTATATCAGATTCATATCTCATCATTTGACAAAATATACAACAAACATTCCTTCCTAAAGACACCCAAGTGGGGAAAAGCACCAATAGTGACCCAGAAACGTTGTTTTTCTGATTATTGAGCTACAACAGTTTAAAATAATGATTTTTTCCTTTATATTAGTAAATATCAGAGCTTAATGCAATATTATTTCAGAAAAAAATACCAACAGAAAAGTTAAGCAGGCCTCCCATGCTCAAATAGCTGAAAATGGACAAAAACCCCAAAACATGCAAATGCCGGAGCTGCTGCAAAATAAAATGCACAGTATATTGAAGTAAATACTCATAAAATGGAGAAATAAATCTTATATTCATATTATATTACTCAATGAGGAAAAAAAACCGAGATCTAATCTCCTTACAATGAAATTATGATCACCCAGCAAGGGTTTTCCCACATGCAATGAAAATACAAAGAAGCAGCTACAGATATAACTGAAAAATGTATTATGGATATAGATCTACATAAAATGGCTGAATATACATGAGAAATGGCTGCAATTCTATTAATCAGCTCTCGGAATAAGAAATGAGCTCCCCTTTGGGAAACTAGCTCCAAACCATGGTGATTTAATGCCTTCCACTGCACCTCTATACAAATAACGCAGTATCCTCAAGGGACTACACAGATATGGAGCAAAAGTGCTTGGCATAACACCTAAAAGTGTAAATTTTAGATCATAACCTTCCCTTAGATCTCTTGCTATAAGATCTCCAAGAAAAAGTTGGGAATTCCCGCATGAGAAAACCCTTGCACTAAGAAGTGCAAAAACTTAGCTAAGTAGCTAAATATGTAGGAATTCTAAGCAGACCTCATGAAATTATAATCTCCAATCTAAACCCAAATGGTTTCCCTTCCTTCATTATATAGAAAATGTGCTTCTCCTCCAAGGGCCCCACTCCACTAGGGTTTTCTTTGTTGCCAAGCTTCCCTCCTCTAGGATTACGCTGTCTCATTAAGTGGGAATATTATAGATGCTGCATGGTTGGATTTTAGGCTAGTACATCTTCTTGGAACCTTCCTTGATTGGGGCTCCATGCCTTGTCCCTTTTCATAATCAAGGAATCTTCAAATGGTCTTGCCCCCTATTCACATTGAGCTATATTATTTATGGATCCATTCTTTTAAAGACAAGTTGAGTTGAATTGGTAAACTTAACCTTGTTCACACATGTGGATGCTTAAGTTGGTTATTTCATGGCCCATTTTCACATTGTGAGGGGTTTTTATTCATGCTTTAGTAGTTTTATGAGCCTCCTTTCTCAATTATTCATGCACTTGAATTTATTGGCAAAATTAATGTCCCACTTAGCTATGAGAAAATTTGGGGACATTACATAGGGGAAAAAATTCCAGTTCAAACAATATTTCCAGAACTTGATGAGGAAGGAAAAACCATATTGGAACCTGAAGTAGTCAAGGAAACAAGAAGTTGACAGCTACAAAATCGATCAATTTCAGAATATCCCATCAAATGGAAGAACTTACCCACGAAATATTCTACATGGGAGGATGAGAATTTTATACAAAAGCACCCAGAGCTACTCAAGCGTTGAGGAAAACACTTTTTTGAAGGAGAGGAGCATGTTAGGTCCTTATATTACTAGTATAGTCCCTTATTGTTGTTAGTGTAACCCCCTTATTGTTATTGTTGTACCCCTGTAACCCCCATATTGTTATTATTGTGACCTTACATTATTATTGTGAGGTCATATAGGATTAAATTGTGGCCCCATGGACTCCTATATAGAGAGAGGAGGTTTTGTCATTTGAATCATCCAAGAATTTTTAATTTGTAATTCGCGTATTTGAAAAACTATGTTGGAGCAGGGTCCCTTAGGACCAATTTTTTTAGTAAATAATATTATATTTTTATATTTTTGAGTCGTGTGCGCTAATAAATGCACAGTCAAGGGACTTTGGGGTGGGTCAAATTCCATTTATGAGTTTTAAGGGGCTAAAGGGTAAATCTAGGAGTCTCAAACCACGATTTGCAGACCTTAGGATGAGCGCAGGCTAAGGTATAAATAGAAGTCTAGATCGTGTTGAATAAGACAATTTTTTTAGTAAGTTTTCGATGCGTTATGATGTATGTTTGAGGCCTAAAGTAGATCTCTGTAAGTGTATGTGTTTGAAAGTTTCCTGTTGGCTATGTGCACGGAGACCTTAGTCCAGTTGTGTGAAGACCCCGTTGGCTATGTGCACAGGTGAATCTAAAGGATTGTAAAGGGTTTTGTGATTTTTTGATGAATAAAGAAGCACTTGGATAACTCTCAGTACTAACTACATCTGTTATTTGTTTTTGTGATCTATTCCCACATATGATTTATGTTCATGTTTATGAGTTATAATATCTTTTATTGGATAGGTTGTGTACCTGTGTTTACTGCTGATATAAATGTTAGTTGCATAGATCTAGCTCTGTAAAGGCTTAATACTACATTATTAGGGTTGTTAAAGGAATTGTGGATATTTTGTCTAGGTGCGTGCACTGGATTAATCTTTGTTAATCAACCTACGGTTTCTGGTTAGGGTTTCTAGTGCACAAGCCAGTTTGTGTGTTAAAGCAGATCTAAAGGTGCCCACTTCATGTAATTCTCTCTCAGGGTGTGGAAACTTGGTTCTAGCACCCCCCCATACTGCTTCAGGTGAGACTTTGGCCTGCACAAGAAGGTCATTTCTAAAAGGGCCAGTAGTAAGAGGGTTTTGATTGCTACACATTAACTCTGAACCTAGGTTAGGACCCCTCAGGCAAAAAAATGGTTCCATTGTCGAGATCGAGGTCATTTTGAGAGAGATTATGTGATGTGGCAGTTGTAAAATACTGAATTAGAAGATTGGTTTGAATAAACGATACGCGAATTATCCATCAAGGAGAACACAAGTAAGAAGTTGTCTACTAAAGAGTGGGAAAATAAGTATATTTTCACAGAGGTTCATGAAATATACTTTGTGACCTTTGCACATGAATTACAGGAGTGATTGTTAAGGTTATCTGAGTTTTAGGCCTGCTGGAAGGAAGATAAGATCACTTAGTGGACCCTGAATTTATCCAACAGTTATAACATACTGATAACTCCATCACTCGCACTGTAGACCATTGGGTTGATAGCATTCTGGGTGGGTTTGTAAGAGAATTTGCAGTAGATCAGTTTCTATCATATAATGAAGTTGAAAGGAGGTTCTTCAAAGGATTGAGAGGTAAGTTCATACACTCTCTTCCTTTGTTGATTAAGATGTTATTGTGTGAAAAGGGTGTTCTATGCAATCACACTGAGTGAATGACCCCAAATGAAGTTGAAAGAACTATGCGTAGTTGAAAGAAATTTCAGGTTAACCAGAGAGGAGACATATCTATATGCAGCCCTCTAATAAACTTTCCTAATAGTAATACAAAGAGTGGTGAGGATACATGCGTTGAGGGTAGCCCTACAGCTACTCCATAGTCGAAATCGCGTAGGGGTAAGTCATCTCCTACCCCCCCTCCACCACCACCAAGAGGTAATATTGTTGCGCATATGAAGCTACCCACCTTCAAGGGTGTGGGTGATGAATACAGGGACAAGTTCTGGTTTGTTTCAAATGCAGTATGGAAAACGCACAATGGCAATACTGATGTTGTAAAAAGGGCACAAATGGCTATGGAATTTGAGGGTCGTGCATTGGACTGGTTTATGGGATATCTAGCTCAGAATTCTAATACTCTTGTAAATGAGATCAAGAAGTCCTTAAAGCACCAGTTCAGAAAACAAATTCTTTGTCACAATGTGTAATAGAGTTGAAAGATATTCGACAATAACCAAAAGAACCTGTCTGGAAAGAAGATTAATGATTGAAGCACACCATCAGTGGTGGAGTATTTATCTATGATGATAAGAAGCATAAATAATGGATTATTCCATGCTCCTATCGCACCTGTGTGGCCCTATGAATAAAAAAAAAATTGATTCTCAAGAAAAATCTCTTGAAGTTTCTATGAAGCTAGAAGTCATGCCCAGAACTAATGAGAAATTTGGAACTCCACAAATCCAAAGTTAGTTAGAAGAAATTCACTTTGAAACTTATAACCTGTGCAAAGATAGAGGGAAATAACTTGGCGTAGATGTATGGTGCATACATTGTAATGGTTTGGGTCACAAAAAATATCAGTGTACATTGCTTCAAGATTACATGCAAGTGGGAGGACTAAATCTATTATGACCCAGGGATGCTACAGGATTGAGTGGTACTCCTACATTATGGTGCACTGATTGTCAAGTGGCTAGAAGGCATGACACAAACCATTTCCCTCGATTAGGAAGTTATTTATGAGAATTGAAGTATAAATGGTGTAGGTTTTTCTCTTCGGTTGGCCATGATGAGCATCACTGCCGCACATTTTATTTGATGATAGAAAATGCCAACCTCTATAGAGTGAAGGATGACCCATCTTCACCAGAATACCCCTTTGGGCATGGTGGATCTCCAACCAGAGGAAGGGGAGGAGGGAGAGGTGGGTATTTAGGTCGTAGAAGAGGGAAACTGATTTTCTATAACTGTGGAGACACTGGACACTATGCACACGACATTCTGAACTTTGCACAAAATTCTTGCATGTATTGTAGACAATTTGATCATGTTATTGAATATTGTCCTATTTTAATTTCTAAAATGCAGGAGAAGAAACAAAAAACACCTACGCAGAATATACAAATGGTTAGAGCTGAGTTGCGACATGATGATCAAAGTGTAAACATAATTACACGGAGTGGTGCTACCACCAGATAAGACAAGGGAAAGAAGGCTCATGTAGAGCCATTGGTCAGGAAGGCTTCAGAAAAGAGGGAAGGACTCAACTTACAGAAGGAAAATGAGACTTTTGTAGAATCCAGGAAGGATTTTTCTGCTACGGGTGCGTCCACATCCAAGTCAATCGTAGAAGCAAATATTAATGATGAAGTCAAACCTTTCCTACAATTCTACATTAAGCTATTGCGTAACCAAAAAGTAGTGGACAACCTTCAGGCTCTGATGCATTAGGGGAATTTTGAGTCTAAAATATGCCTCCTAAAACAGTGTACAACCAAAATAAACTTTATAAGAACCAATAGGATTCAATATTATGATGTCAACCATGGGGGATGATTCACCATTTTTGGAGTAAAAAAGTAAGAAGATTAAAAAATGATAAAATAATAAAACTACTTTTTCAACTCGTATTTCCAAATTATCTCCGTAAGTTTTTACTCAAATTTTGAGTGGGAATACTCATTGGATGCAAAATTTAATTCCTCATCCAAATTATACCCATGTTGCATACTTTTGATGGACCCTTATACATGAAAAATGAGAAATACATGAAGAAACGTGATTGCAATCAAGTTTTTCATGTATTTATCATTTTTTTTGTAGCAAGGTCCATCGAAAGTATGCAACATGGGTACTCCTTGGATGAGGCATCAAATTATGCATCCAACGAGTGTTTCCACTTGAAATTTGAGTAAACCCATAGGGATATAAGTTGAAAATATGAGTTGAAAAAATATGTTTCCTTTTTTCCCTCTAAAATTCGATTATGTAATATAAATACAATTTATTATTTCCACTACTATTTTATAATTTTCTTAGGAGGCCCCTTTTAGACCTCAAATCTCCCCTAATGATAGTTGCATGGATAAGGAATTGCCTTGAACTGAGAGTAAGGATGTAAACAAAATCTACAAGAATAAGAAGAGAACCGGTCAGGAGATGTGCATAACAGTGAAAATTAGAGAATATGAGATGGATCAGGTCATTTTAGACTTTGAGTCTGATGAATTTTTTTTACCTAAGAAGACCTGGTAGAAGATGGGTGAACCAAAGCTGGAGTGGTCCACCATTTAGCTGCACATGGCTAATTAGCAGAATATCATTCCACTAGGAAGACTCCCACAGGTTCTGGTAGACATTGTTGGAGTAAAGGTATGTGCCGAATTTGAAGTAATACAAATTGTAGATGGTGCAAATGCCTACCCTATGCTGCTAGGGCTAGATTGGGCCATCGATATGGGAGGTATCATCAACTTGAAGCGTAGGAGCATGATCTTTGAAACCAATGGTACTCGGCTCATAGTACCTTTGGATCCAGAAAAAGGGGAGAGATATATAGAACCAATGCATGAAGGAGATGATGTATATTAGTCTACAAGTTGACTGCATGAGATGAGGATTGGATCAACCCTACTACTGATGGGATGCAAAATTGGGAAAATAATAGCTCATGTTTCTCATATTCCGATGGAGAAATAGAAAATTAGAAGAATCATTTGGATGATGTTTCTTCTCTCTGCTCCCTCAGAATCGTTAAAAATTTGTGATGCATCTCCTCAGAGGTAAGATAATTACCCTATTTTTATGGTTATGGTAGTTTTGTATTATTTTTGTAAAAGTTGGAAAAGGTTGTTTCGAAAGAGATAAGGTTACGGGCACTCAATCTTGCTATGCACACAATTCCAACACGTTGGTGGGATACACACAAAGGAAACCTTGAGGATTGGGAAGAATGCAATAGGATGATGTAGGTGTTCTTTGAGAAACCCACTGCCACACCAACTGAGATTTTTGGTGGCCGAGCTGATATGCGCAAACACCTAGCTACATGGATGGAGGTTTGGGATAAGAAGCCCAGGGCCGAATGAGTTCATATGTTTGTCCATAAATTAGGAACAATCCCTACTACATGGTATTTGGAGAGGGAGTTGCCCCGATGGACCCTTAATTGGGTTACAACGAGGGAGAGTTTTTTTTTAACCTTTAGCATGTCTGGTGGATCAAAGGGAGTGGACGAAGCCCTGTAGGATATAGAAGAAATTGTGTTTGATGATTCCCGACCTCGGATAGAATGCATTGCACTAGCACGAGAAGAACACATGCAGTATACTCTCAACTGTAGGAATCCGTCAATGGAAGATAAAAACGAAGATCCAAGTAATATCAACATCCCCGAGTCTGAGGGGGAGCACGCAGTTGCAGGCCCCTTATTAGGAATGGTGGATGTAATTAAGCCTATAAAACTAAAGGAATTAAACATTGGGACGGAGGAATAACGCAAGTTGGCCAAAATAGGAGATTATTGGGATGGTAACGCGGTGGGAAAGATTGTGGAGATGTTGACAGAATATTGGGACATATTTTCGACGAAGTTTTCTAAGCTCAAAGGAATTGTAGGACATTTGGGCGTTATGAAGATCACTTTGAAACCAGATGCACGCCCTATCAAGCACTAACCATACCAGTTAAATCCAAAATATAAGCAGAAAGTGAAGGAAGAATTAGAGAAGATGGTTGCTGGAGGAATCATTGAGCCTGTGGAGCAATTTGATTGGGTGAGCCCAATGGTTTTTCAAGAACAAAATGTTAAGGGAGAAATAAGGATTTGTGTGGATCTGCACAAATTGAATGATGCATGTGTACATGACCCCTTCCCTACACCATTTTCAGATGAGATCTTGGATAATATGGGAGGGAAAGAAGCCTACTCTTTCACTAATGTATTTTAAGGGTATCATCATATCAATATTGCACCAAAATATTGAAGCAATACCACTTTTGCAACCGAATGGGGATCCTTCCAATACATAGTCATGCCTTTTGGATTGAAGAATGGACCTGCTATATTCTTGCGCATATTAGTAGTTGTATTCAAGGAGTTCATGCACAAGTTTTTGGAGGTGTACTTTGATGATTGGAATGTGTTTGGGCTAGTAAAGAAGCATGTGTCCAACCTGCACATGATGCTTGACACTTGCAAGAAGCATTAGATCTCTCTTAAATTCAAGAAGTGTATATTTTGTGTTCCTTTTGGAATCTTGTTTGGAAATATTGTTTTTCAGCAAGCACTAATGGTAGATCTAGCAAATATTGCAGTTATTATCAACTTGGAGGTCCCTACCAATGAAAAATAGTTGCGCTCTATTCTAGGACACACCAGATATTACAGAAAATTCATTCAGGGCTATGCTCTGATCACTGCACCTATGGATAAATTTCTAAAGAAAAATGTGTCCTTTTTCTGGTATGAGGAATGTCAAAAAATATTTGAGCTACTGAAGTAAAAGATGGTTACTGCACCTATTCTAATATTCCCAAACTGGTCCAATGTCTTCCATGTGCATGTTGATGCATCCGGTATTACACTTGGAGTTGTTTTAGCGCAGCCAGGAGAAGGATATATTTATCACTTTTTTTCCTTTGAAAGTAGGAATATCTCTAGTGTAGAGCGCAACTAATCAACCACAGAAAGGGAAGGATTGGCTATGGTCTATACTATGCATAAATATAGGAATTATTTTCTGGGAGGGAACTTCAAGATTTTCACTGAACACTCTGCTTTAAAGTGGTCAATAAGCTTATGTTGGGGGGGGGGGGGGGGCGATTTGTAGATGGTTTTTGTTATTTTAGGAATATGATTTTGAAATCATTGTTAAGCCTGGTAGATTGAATGTTGGACCTGATCACTTATCTTGCATTGAGAGTGGGTAGGAACCAAGTAGTTTGGAGGAGGGATTGCCTGATGCATAGCTCTTTGCTATTAAAGTGGTTGATGAACACTTTTCAGATATAATTCAATTTCTGACTACCAGTAATGCACCTACTGAATACTCGGTGCAACGAAAGAAGGATTTGGTTTCACGCGCAGCTAATTTTACACTAAATGTTGGTTAACTGTACAAGTTGGGAGTGGATGAAGTGTTAAGAAGGTATTTTTTGGAACATGAAAGACATGACATCTTGGTTGAAGCTCATAGAGGAGTGTTAGGAGGCCACTATGCTGGGAAAGCCACTGCATAGAAGGTGTTGCATGCTAGGTTGTGCTTTCCCACATTGCACAGTGATGCACATGCATATTGCCAAGGTTGTGATGCATGCCAAAGAATAGGGCAGCCATCGCGCTGAGATGAAATTCCATTGCAGCCACCGATGGCCCTGTAGGCTTTTGATAAATGGGCCATATATTTTTTTGGACCTATCAATCCTCCTGGGAAGAATAGTGGTGTGTGCTACATCATCATTGCCACAGATTATGTAACCCGATGGGCTGAAGCTAAGCTAGTGAAATATTTCACTATCGACACGGCTGCACATTTCATTTTTGAAAATATCTTGACTATATTTGGGTGCCCAAAGGTATTGATGATTGATAGGGGTACAGACGTTTTTAATGAGACCATTGAAGCTCTGATAGATTAAATTCAGGTACATCACCATAAGAGTACTCCCTATCACCTGTTTGGTCTCAATCTAGTCTCCTAAACTGAGCTCATTTAATTGTCAACCAGGATTTGTAAACTGCTGAAGTGAAGTGTACTGTATGTACCTAGGTGTTTGTTTCCTAATGTGCTGTGTGTAGTGTTTTGTGATGTTTTTGGTCTTTTATGGTGATTTATGATGTTTTTGGTCTTTTGGTGGTTTTATGTTTACAAGGAAAATGCCTAAAAAGTTGATGGAAATGAGTTGATGATTAAAAACAGAGTTAAACCTAATTGATGGATAACAAATGGAAAATGCAATTGGAAACACTGAAGTTGAATCTAAACTATGGCTAAATAAAAGCAAAGCTTGATAATGACTTTCAAACAAACAATTCAAAATACAAACTAAACTTGAGAAATGATCACTAAGTATGCAAATCCTCTAATTAAACAGTTAAACAACTAATCTTACAATAATGCAACATTTTTGTCCTTAATTAGAGATTTGAAATAGATTTGGAGAAAAAAAACATTGATACCATTCTAAGATCTTGTATTCTAAGACTAGTTCCTAGTTCTAACCTGCAATTTACTTGAATGTCACAAAACCTTTACTCAAGAGTTATTGATTTCTTTTTCAAAGTATTCTTTTGAGGGAGAGCTCTGTTTATGAAATGATGAAGAAATTGCAGAAGTACTTCAGGCCTTAAAATAATGTTGTCTTCTGTTCATATGGTTATAGGTCAATTATGGATTTTAGAACAAGAAGAGGTTTGTGAATAATGAAGGCTGTTTTGTTAATCCTAACAACTGAAGTTAATCTAATGTGCAGTGGATGACAATCTGGATGTGGAGTGCAAGTGCAATGAGTTAATCTAAGAATGAACTTAAGATGCCACTAATCTAAAACAATGCTAAACTACAAGTCATTATCAAACTCAAAATAAAATAGCTGAATCATAAATTAAGTGCAATGAAACTCCGGAGCATCCTAACTATGCTATCATGCATTATTCTATGAAATTACACAATCTGTTTGTCCATCATTATTGATATTTTGGAATAATTTCTTCTTTTGGAAGAGCTAGAACAATTCTGACTGTATAATTGAATGCAAATGAAAACATAAAGGACTGAAAGCAAATGAAAAACTAAGATATCATATCCATATCCTACTCGTCATTATGATGTCTTGGGCAAGCGTTTAAGAGCAAGAACAAAGATGATACTTAGTACAAACACACAACTAAATAATTCATTATCACGGTCATGTCTTAAACTTCTTAAGAATTTTTTGGAAGAGTTTCTTCTTGTGGAAGAGTGATTGGAACAAGTGTAACTGTGATGATGAACAACAAAAACTACAACTAAGTCCTACAGTACTATAGCCATTCTCCATTCATCATTATAATATGTTGGAAGAGCTTCTTCTTGTGGAAGAATTAGAATGAGTACAACTACAGTAGCTAATTAAAAACACTATGAATTCAACTTCTAATCCTACAATACTATAGTTATTTCCCATTCATCATTATAGTCTTTTGGAAGAGCTTCTTCTTGTGGAAGAGTTAGAATGAGTACAACTACAATAGCTAATTAAAACAACTATTAATTCAAATTCAAAACGTAAAGGAAGCTAGAAGACTTATCTAATTTACGCAAAATAAATCCGTGCAAGAGGCAGGGGCCCTCTACCACCTGATGGAATTCAACTCCAAATTAAATCAACGCCTTCACAACAACACTGCCTGCTTCATTAAAGATGACAGAACTTGAACATAACACTCTGCGTCTTCAGAAATGTAGCACAAAGTCTAAACGAAATCTAGCATAAAATCTAACATAAAATCTTCGTTTCCCAAGTGTTTATAAAGCAAATGCACATAACAAGACTTGCAAAAATTTAGGAACACTGTCTTTCCTTATTGGAATCATGTTAGGACTCTTTGAAGTGGCTGCGTGAAGAGGAAAAGACATCTGGACTGAGATAGTCCTAATAGAAGTCTTCCTTCCTAAATGTGTTCCCACGTTCAAAACCATACCCAGAATTCGTTTCTTCCTCCATGATGAGCAACGAACCATGTAGACATGACATGGATCATGCCCATATGCGGTTTTTCTCAAGAGGCCACCTGGAACATACTCAAACGTGAAGGCAGTTGCAGAATCGCCGGTTAGCTACGGAATGTCTGCATTCTGCAGCTAGTTCCGGTCAAAATGCTTTACAATGGAAAAAATCAAAAAATTTAGCAAGTCAGTCATGTAAATCATTCTAGGAGTAATTTTAACTATATTCATTGATCAATTGGGTCTAAGATAGCAATGGACAAGGGAAAATGAGGTAAAATGAGGTGAAGGAAAGCACAATTTTGAGGCTCAACATACCCCCACTGCTATCTCTTTGCATGTCCTCATGCAAATTATCCTATGAACTCAGAGGCTTCTGCAAGGACATCTAATCCTCTTCTTCTCCTTTGTCTGGAAGCTAGAGATCTTCTAGTTTTTCTGATAACAAGTTTGAACCTTAGGTTGGTGAGTTCCCTGATTAACTTTTTGTTCCTTGTCTTCAACTTCTCATTGGTCTTCTCCACTTTGTCTATATGCAGGGATAAGGTTGAGTTCATATCAGTTTTGAGCTTGACTTGATCCTTGAGAATTTCATTCTCATTTTTGATGTGTCTATTCAGTAATTCCAACTCATACCTATCCCTTATTAATATATCTATTTCAGACAGTGGAGGACTGGGGGTTCTCTCTCTGCTTTCCGAAGCTCTCCTCTCCAAAGTTTCCACATAGTCATAAATTTCCTGTTGAGCAGGGTCAATTTCAGGGGTTCCTTCATAAAAATCTTCTTCAAAATCCTCTTCAAGGGATGTTTCTTCATCTTCTATATTGATTACCCCTGTTTTTTTTATTAGTGTTTTCTTCAGTTTCCCCTTTAGTCTGTGGCTTCTTCTAGGCTGAGAAGATCCCTCTCCTTTCTCCATGGCAGATTGCTTGATCACCTTTTCTTCCTTAAGCTGTCTCTTGATTTGAGTCAACTTTTCTAAAATGATTTCCTCACTGCTCTCTTGGATTGTTTTGTCAATTTCAACTTTTGAAGCCCTCCATTTCCTACTTCTCTTTGTAGGTTGTGGTTCTGGTGAGGGTTATTTTGGTTCTTCAAAATGATTTCTTATCAAGAAATCGTCCCATGTATCATTTGTTTTAGCTAGATGATGTTCAATCAAAATTTTGACCAAACCATGATGATATAGGGTTGTCTCTAAAAATTGAACTCTTCTTTGGACACAGGAAGTCATCTTCTTCAGACTTTGAAGCAAGAAATATGGTAGGTTTAAGTCTTCCCCTAGAAAATGCATCATTAGTCTAATGTGGTAGACATAAAATGTTCCATATCTACCCTCACATGTAATAAATTTTTGCAGAAGAAGTAGTATGTTTCTCCATTTGTTTTTCAATGCAGAACTGGGAAATCCTTTCTTAAATACACTGACATCCATACCTGGTGATTTTAAAATTTGTTTCCAGGAGTCATTGTGGAATTCTCTATTTTTAAACCATCTCTCTCCAGTTCTGAGCAACCCTGTAGCCTCTGCAATGAAAACTTCAGTGACAGTAAATTTGACATCTCCCACTTCAACTTCGGTTCCTTGAAATGATCTTGCAAATGATTTAGTGACTTCCTTGTGGAAGCCATTGAATTTCTCCAAAAATTGAAGCCATCCTATTTGTTGTAACATTTCTTTGCATTGAGGGTAGCCTTCTAAATATTTTGAACCCACTGGTTCAGTCCTTACAATGAAACCCATGATTGCTTCTTTAATGTTCAAATTAACACTCTTCTACCCACAAAAACAATGAATTTCACTTTCGGATTGAAATGGATTTAAGTTCTGAATGGAAATGGCTTCAAACTTGGAATGACATACCTCTGATTAATAGTGGCAATAGCTTCAAAACTTCGGGCTAATATGCCTCTGTTGACAATTGAACTTTAAACTGATATGTCTCTGTTTGGCAGTGACAACTGACTTCAACTTCTTCACTGCAATACCTCTGGCTCTTGGTAGCAAATGGTTTCGAATTCAATACTGAAACACCTCTGGCTCTTGGTAACAAATGGTTTCGATTTTAACACTGCAACACCTCTGTCTCTTGGTGACAAAAGACTTCAAACTCCACACTGCTACACTTCTGTGTTTATAGTGAAAATGCTCCAACTCTGCCCACAGTGATATTTTGTCTACCCACGGAATCAAGTGGCTTCAAGTCCTCACACTGTTATGCCTCCAAATTTACCCTTCTGCTCTGCTCTGCATTTACAATGCTCAATGCTATTCAAACTGATATCCTTTGGCTCTGCTTTTGGTGTTAAAAATATCTCTGTCTACGGAATGAAATGCCGGCTATAGAATGGAGTGATGGCAGTGGTCACGGAATGAAGTAGTGGAGTGAGGTGGAGGGAATGTATTAATGATTGAAGAGACGGCGGAGGATTTTACGACGGCATAGGGAATCATCATTGAATGATTTGGTTAAGAGACATGGAGAATTCAAATACCTTGGCCATTTTAACCGCTTAAAAGATATCAGATATGAAATTTGAAATGAGAAATTTTAATCCAAAGTCTGTGGAGGGTTTATAGGTATTGATCAAATAAAAATAATTAAAACAACCTTTTTGAACAATCCATAACTAAAACTATGCTAAAATTTAATGAAATGCCATTATAATTTAAACTTGTTACCTCTGCTTTCATTTTGATTTTTTTTGTAATCTTTGTCTTCTTGTTCCCCTTTGGAAGAATCTTCATTATCCTTCTTTGACGCTTTTGATTCATGGATACACTGGGTCATTTTGTTGCAATTCTAATGTCTGCTGATTGATGCCTTCAGGGTTTGTAGCTGCAGAAAGACTGTCTGGCTGCAGAAAGGCTGATCAGCTACAGAATGTCTACTGAGCTGCAGAATGTTCCTGTAGAGCACTTTAATCATGAAAATGGAGTGTTTTTGGAATATGGGTGAAATGTTATATGTTATGAATGAAGATGGATGATGGATTATGATATGTATGAAGTGGATGATGAAATGGAATGGATTCAGATTATGAAATGGAGTGAAAGAACATAAGGACTGTACTGCAATTCATGACATGTTTTATTCACTTACAACAAGACATCAAATTCTAAATTTTGTCATGAAAATGAGATGGATGGAGAATGGAATGAGATGAATGAAAACTTAGAATAAAGTGGAACATGAGTGAATGAATGAAATGGAGTATAAGTGAATGGAGTGATGAGATGAATCATAAGCACTATGGAACTGAACTTATGATTTTTGTAACAGCTGCTAGTACAAACAAAAGTGGGAAAAGTTAGAGTGTCAGAGAGACTCTGATTTTCACCCTATCTTTTCTGTATAAACATGCCAATCAATGATTGGTTTTCATGTTTATACCTTTATTTATTTATTTATTTATTTTTTTTTTTTTTTTTTTAAATGCTTCAGAAAATTTAATCAAGTTGATGAAGAAGAGAGGTTCTTCTTCATTAACTTCACATCATTGCTTCATTGGAACTTCTTGACAAACTCTTCTCTTGAGAGTGGCTTGTGGTAAAGCTTCAGTCTATGACCATTCACAAGAAAAGTGACCTCTTCTTCATCTATAGTTCTGATTTTTACTGCCCCATTATCAAAAATTCGAACAATTTCATATGGCCCAAGCCAATGTGTCTGAAATTTCCCTTGAAAATCCTTGAATTTGAATCAAACAAGAGAGCCCAGTCACCCTCTTTGAATTTCTTCTCCTTGATGTACTTGTCATGCCATCTAGCCCTTTGCTGTTGGACTAGACTTGTTTTCTGAACTGCATCTTGTCTGATCTCATCCAATTCATTAATTTGCTCCAGTCTATGCTTTTGTGCCTCCGTTAGATCAAGTCCTAGCTGAACCGCCATCTTGAATGTTTGAATTTGGAACTCTATAGGAAACAAAACTTGCTTCCCATAAACAAGCTCATAAGGAGTATGGCCTGTTGTGTTTCTCCATGTAGTTCTATAGGCCCACAAGGCTTCAGGAAGCCTATCTACCCAATCTCTTCTATGTAGATGAACAGTCTTTGTTAGGATTCCTTCAATGACTTTATTAGTGGATTCCACTCGACCATTTGCTTGTGGATGATAAGGAGTAGATGTTCTATGTCTGATTTTGTACTTCTCCATCATTTGCTCCACTAGCCTTGATGTAAATTGAGCTCCTTGATCTGTAACAATTTCCCTTGGGACACCAAAACGAGTAAAAATATCCTCAAAAAGAAAATTAACTACAAATGATTCATTAGCAACAAGTAATGGTTTAGCTTCTACCCATTTAGTAACATAATCAGTGCAAACTAATATGTATTTCTTTTGTCTTGATGGAGGACTAATAGGCCCTACAAAATCCAAAGCCCATTTTTCAAAAGGTTCAATGTGTACCTGAGGTTGTAATGGCATCTCACCTGAAGGAGAAGGTTTCCCTACCCTTTGGCAACTGTCACACCTTTTGACATACTCCCTTGCATCTTTAAACAAAGATGGCCAATAATATCCTAATTTAAGGATCTTATAGGCTGTCCTCTTATCCGCAAAGTGTCCGCCACAAGGTTCATCATGACATGCCTTGAGAATTTCAGGCATCTCATCTTCACGAACACACCTTCTAATAATCAAATCTGGACCTGTCTTGTACAACTCATTAGCGACCCATGAATATCTTGCACTATCATTAATGATTTTTCTTTTATCCCTTGCATTCATAATTAAAGGAAATTTTCCTGAAACTAAATAATTAGCAATATCAGCAAACCATGGAGTTTGAGTAGAGATTGCAAAAAGATATTCATCAGGAAATTGATCTTCAACCGGAGTGTCATCTTTAATATTTTGGATTCTAGATAGGAAATCAGCCACTGTGTTTTGTTTTCCAGGCCTATATAGAATAGTAATGTTGAATTCTTGTAATAGTAACAACCATCTTATAACTCTACCATTAGTGATTGATTTGTTCATTAAGTATCTAATTGCAGAATGATCAGTGTGAAAAAAAGTTTCATAGCCTGTTATATAGTGTCTAAATTTGTTTATGGCATGAACAACAACTAAAAACTCTTTTTCAATTACAGTATAGTTTAACTCCACAGGAGTCAAATTTTTACTGGTATAATAGATGGCATAGGGAATCAAATCTTTCTGCCCCAATACTGCCCCTAGAGATATATCGGAAGCATCTGTCGAGATATGAAAAGGTAACTTCTAGTTAGGTCCCCTTAATATAGGTGCTTCAGAAATTTTGGTTTTCAGGGTTTCAAAAGCTAACTGGCAATCAGAATTCCACTTAAATTCACAATCTTTGGTGAGTAATTTGAAGAGAGGAGATGCTATTTTGGTGAAGTTTTCTATAAATCTCCGATAGTACCCCGTAAATCCTAGAAAACTTCTTACATCTCTTTGACAACTTGGAATGGATAGGTTAGAAATAACTTCAACTTTCGCTTCATCAACTCTAATCCCATCCCCTAAAATGTGGTGCCCTAAAACAATACCTTCAGTAAACATCATAAAACATTTTTCATGACTAAGAGAAAGGTTTGCTTCTTGACATCTTTTTAGGACTTTTTCCAAGTTTTCTAAAGCCTCTTCAAATGTATCCCCATAAACTGTAAAATCATCCATGTACACCTCTACACAGTCATGTATTAGATCAGAAAAAATTCCTAATATTTCCCTTTGGAATGTTGCAGGTGCATTGCACAATCCAAATGGCAATACTCGGTAGGCATAGGTACCCCAAGGACAAGTAAATGTGGTTTTATCTTGGTCTTCAAGTGCTACTTGGATTTGATTGTAACCACTAAACCCATCTAGGAATGAAAAGTACTTTTTGCTAGCTAATGTATCTAATACTTGATCTATGAAAGGTAAAGGAAAATGGTCTTTAAGAGTAGCTTTATTCAATTCTCGGTAGTCAACACACACCCTCCATTTTCCATTTTTCTTTGGCACAATTACCAAAGGAGAAACCCACTAACTATCTGAAATAGGATAGATGAAATTAACATTTAACAATTTTTGCAATTCTTCCTTAACAATTTCCCTAAGATTTGGATTCATCCGTCTTTGAGGCTGTCTGATTGGTTTGAAATTTGCCTCTATATAGATGTGATGAGTACAAGTCTTGGGACTTATCCCTTTCATGTCAGTGTATTCCCATGCATATGCAGAAGAATGTTTCTGTAATACTTTGACTAACTCTTCTTGTTGAGATTTTTCTAGGTTCTTATTTATATTCAAAGTTTTGCCTGGAAAAATTTCACTTGTAGAGCTGCCAAATTTGTCCATAGAATGAAGAGACATCTGCCTAGATGACAAAAATTCAATATTGGATCCCTCCTGAAATGATTCATGTTTGTGTTCTGGAGAGGATTCAAAGTTTTCTAGAGTATTCAGAATTCAATTATCTTCACTAATTTCTGAAATTGTGAAGAGTGGTTGTAAATATTCTTCATCCTCTATCCATTGAGTGTCATCTAGATCTGTAATTGTCCTAGCTGGAGGATATAAAGTGAATTTCTTTGTTGAAATACCATCAGAAATATACATATCGCCGGACCTACAACTAATAAAAGCATCAGCTGTGGCCAACCAAGGTCTTCCTAATATAAGAGGATGGCCTTCTAGATTATTCTTGGGAGTTAGGACCATGAAATCCACAGGGTATTCCCAAGAATCTAGGGACACTGGAATATCTTCTATTACCCCATCTGGTTTGATCACCGATCTATCTGATAATTGTAACAGTGTGGGTGTAAAGAGAAGATTAGGAAGTTTCAGTTTGTCCATGATTTGTCTACTCATGATGTTTATTGCTGCTCCTAAGTCAATGCGTGTGTTTTGAATTTCAATTCCATTGATGTGAATTTTGACAACTGGATTTCCGGGGTCAAGATACTTTGGAATAGCAATCTTGCCCATCATAATATCTGCTATTTGTCCTACCAGTTGAATTTTCTTGGTTTCTCTTATTATTTTTCTTGTTGTCTTCATACTCAACTCCTTTATTGTTTTGGCTAAAATTTGGATTTCCTTGATGGCTTGCAATAATGGAATTTTAATGCAAACATTTCTCAATTCATCTAAGAAATCATAATTAGGCACCATGATCTGTTTTTCTACACCTCTATCAATTTGTAATCTTTCCGGAAAGGGAGGTATAGAAGTAGATGTGGATGGTTTCTCTAACACAGGAGTTGGATTTATTGGATCTTTTTGTTTTAGTTTTTCAATGTGTGGGTCTTGAAAGGATGTGTCTTCCTTAAGACTTTTATTCACCCGTAGAGAGTCTTCCTCAGAATTATCTTGTTCTTGTATGATCACAAAAGGTTTCCTCTTCTCAAGTATCCTTCCAGACCTAAGTTGAACATCACTAAGTTCTAGAGGAGTAATTAAATAAGTTGGAAATTGTTGACCTTCTATCATGTATGTATTCTGGGGGTTTTTATTATTGGGGTTTGATATGGGTTGAGCTGGCAATTGATTGGATTTTTGAGGGAATGGTAGTGGAAGTGGTTGATTTTGATGTGGTTGGTTCTGATGATGTTGTTGAGGATTTTGTTGAAAGTTTTGTTGAAGATTTTGAGGAAAATTCTATTGAGTATTTTGAGGATAAAAATGTGGATATGGTGGATAGGATGGTGGATACTGATAGTATGGAGAGTATCTTCCATAGGGAATTTGTGTTCCTTGTGCCCAAGATTAAGATTGATTTTGAAATTGGGGCCAAGGTTGCTGCCAAGAATTCGAAGGTGGAGGTTGATTATACATTTGATCATGGAATCCTTGTGTCTGAGGTCCCTACCAAGGTCTTCTAGATACAAAGTTAAGAGACTCTGTGGAATCTGTAGGAGTTTCTTCTTGAAAAATAGCCTTGAGACCAGGAAGAGAAGGACAATTCTTGGTCTCATGCTTCTCAGAACAAATGACACAGGTTTCTACAACTTTTACATCCAAAGGACACTCTCTTAGGGCTTGTTTCTTTCTACATTTAGGAAAAAAGATTGCCAAGGCATCAGATTCAACCTTTTGCTTGTTTTGTATCTTGAGGGTGTCTATTTGTTCACTAAGACTCCCTAAGATGTCAGACTTAAAATCATCAAGCATGTGTCCAATTTCTGATCTACTTACTATCCCAGAAGTAGATTTACTTGCCCTTGCAAGAGCGGGATCTCTTGGACCTTTGACAGTTTTAGATTTCCCTCTTGAACGGTTAATACATAACTCCGATATTTCAGGTAATGTAAGTTGTGATATATCCCCTTTTCCCATCATGTTAAGAATATCCAACCATTCATCCCTAATTGTTTTCAACAAAAGAGCTTTTAAGGTGTCTTGATCTAGATTTTCCATTTTTGCCCTTTTGATGTTGTAATTAAATCTGTCCAACAAATCTTCTAAGTTTTCATCTTCTTTTTGTAACATCTTGAACACTTCTTCCTTATGATTAACCAGCATACAATAATCCAAGTATCTCTCTAGAAATGCTTGTTTCATATCTTCCCATGTTCTGATAGAACTACTGATTAGGCTCATAAACCACTTCAATGCTGCTCCCTTCAAAGTTGAAGGAAATAATTTCAGTTTTTGAGCATCTTGTAAGTAGTCATAAGTCCTACACAGCACTTCAAATTCAAATAAGAAGGTTTCAGGATCTTCAGTTTTAAGTCCATAGAAGTTTGGAAGGACGGAGGGTGAAATTTTTTTCATGGTTGTATTGGCTTCTTCATCAAGTATAGGGAACCCAAAAGAGCTTCCTATTCTACCTCTTCCTCCATTTGCACCTCTACCTCCTTCTCCTCTACCTCCTTCTCCTCTAACTCTACCTCTTCCTCCAAATAATGTGTGTTCTCCATTAAAAACTCCTCCTCCTTCTTCTGCCATGGTTGACTCTCCTGTGGAAGTGGAAAGGTTTGTGTTCCTAACAGGATTTTTTAGATATTCTTCTATGGCAGGTTCAGTGGATGAAGTGGAAGGTTTCTCTAATGGAATATTTGACCTTAGATCTTCTAGAAGTCCAGGATCAAGGGAGGATGGAAGATGGGTTTGAGTTGAAGGTGTACTAGCTCTGGATCTAGATGAAACAAGTGGTGTTCTAGAAATCAAACTTCTGCCTCTGCTGCTTATAAATATTCCCCTTGAATATCTCTCCCTACGCATAAAATTGTTTTTGGATGCTAAGAAACAAAGGTTACCTAGTTTTCATTTCCTCGGCAACGGCGCCAAAATGTTTGGTCTCAATCTAGTCTCCTAAACTGAGCTCATTTAATTGTCAACCAGGATTTGTAAACTGCTGAAGTGAAGTGTACTGTATGTACCTAGGTTTTTGTTTCCTAATGCGTTGTGTGTAGTGTTTTGTGATGTTTTTGGTCTTTTATGGTGATTTATGATGTTTTTGGTCTTTTGGTGGTTTTATGTTTACAAGGAAAATGCCTAAAAAGTTGATGGAAATGAGTTGATGATTAAAAACAGAGTTAAACCTAATTGATGGATAACAGATGGCAAATGCAATTGGAAACACTGAAGTTGAATCTAAACTATGGCTAAATAAAAGCAAAGCTTGATAATGACTTTCAAACAAACAATTCAAAATACAAACTAAACTTGAGAAATGATCACTAAGTATGCAAATCCTCTAATTAAACAGTTAAACAACTAATCTTACAATGATGCAACATTTTTGTCCTTAATTAGAGATTTGAAACAGATTTGGAGAAAAAAAACATTGATACCATTCTAAGATCTTGTATTCTAAGACTAGTTCCTAGTTCTAACCTGCAATTTACTTGAATGTCACAAAACCTTTACTCAAGAGTTATTGATTTCTTTTTCAAAGTAGTCTTTTGAGGGAGAGCTATGTTTATGAAATGATGAAGAAATTGCAGAAGTACTTCAGGCCTTAAAATAATGTTGTCTTCTGTTCATATGGTTATAGGTCAATTATGGATTTTAGAACAAGAAGAGGTTTGTGAATAATGAAGGTTGTTTTGTTAATCCTAACAACTGAAGTTAATCTAATGTGCAGTGGATGAAAATCTGGATGTGGAGTGCAAGTGCAATGAGTTAATCTAAGAATGAACTTAAGATGCCACTAATCTAAAATAATGCTAAACTACAAGTCATTATCAAACTCAAAATAAAATAGTTGAATCATGAATTAAGTGCAATGAAACTCCAGAGCATCCTAACTATGATATCATGCATTATTCTATGAAATTACACAATCTGTTTGTCCATCATTATTGATATTTTGGAATAATTTCTTCTTTTGGAAGAGCTAGAACAATTCTGACTGTATAATTGAATGCAAATGCAAACATAAAGGACTGAAAGCAAATGAAAAACTAAGATATCATATCCATATCCTACTCGTCATTATGATGTCTTGGGCAAGCGTTTAAGAGCAAGAACAGAGATGATACTTAGTACAAACACACAACTAAATCATTCATTATCACGGTCATGTCTTGAACTTCTTAAGAATTTCTTGGAAGAGTTTCTTCTTGTGGAAGAGTGATTGGAACAAGTGTAACTGTGATGATGAACAACAAAAGCTACAACTAAGTCCTACAATACTATAGCCATTCTCCATTCATCATTATAATCTATTGGAAGAGCTTCTTCTTGTGGAAGAATTAGAATGAGTACAACTACAGTAGCTAATTAAAAACACTATGAATTCAACTTCTAATCCTACAATACTATAGTTATTTCCCATTCGTCATTATAGTATTTTGGAAGAGCTTCTTCTTGTGGAAGTGTTAGAATGAGTACAACTACAGTAGCTAATTAAAACAACTATTAATTCAAATTCAAAACGTAAAGGCAGCTAGAAGACTTATCTAATTTACGCAAAATAAATTCGTGCAAGAGGCAGGGACCCTCTACCACCTGACGGAATTCAACTCCAAATTAAATCAACGCCTTCACAACAACACTGTCTGCTTCATTAAAGATGAAAGAACTTGAACATAACACTCTGCGTCTTCAGAAATGTAGCACAGAGTCTAAATGAAATCTAGCATAAAATCTAACATAAAATCTCCGTTTCCCAAGTGTTTATAAAGCAAATGCACATAACAAGACTTGCAACAATTCAGGAACACTATCTTTCCTTATCGGAATCACGTTAGGACTCTTTGAAGTGGCTGCGTGAAGAGGAAAAGACATCTAGACTGAGACAGTCCTAATAGAAGTCTTCCTTCCTAAATGTGTTCCCACGTTCAAAACCATACCCAGAATTCGTTTCTTACTCCATGATGAGCAACGAACCATGTAGACATGACGTGGATCATGCCCATATGCGATTTTTCTCAAGAGGCCACCTGGAACATACTCAAACGTGAAGGCAGCTGCAGAATCGCCGGTTAGCTACGGAATGTCTGCATTCTGCAGCTAGTTCCGGTCAAAATGCTTTACAATGGCAAAAATCACAAAATTTAGCAAGTCAGTCATGTAAATAATTCTAGGAGTAATTTTAACTATATTCATTGATCAATTGGGTCTAAGATAGCAATGGAAAAGGGAAAATGAGGTAAAATGAGGTGAAGGAAAGCACAATTTTGAGGCTCAACATCACCCTCAGGAAAATGGCGCAGGTGAAGCCTTCAACAAAATCCTAGAGAATGCACTCACAAAAATATGTAATGCAAATCGAAATGATTAGGACATGCAAAACCCTTCTGTGTTATGGGCTTATAGTACCACATGCAAGAATTTGATTGGTAAAACACCTTTCAGGATGGTTTATGGACAGGAAGAAATCATGCCAATGGAGTATATTGTCCCCAACCTACACATCACAACATTTACTAATATGGTTGAACCAGACATCAAGGAGAAATTTATATCATAGTTGGTTTCCTTAGAAGAGGATCATTTTAATTCTAACTTTCATCAGCAGGTACAGAAGGCGTGCGAAAAGGCCTGGCATGATAGGCACATCTGGCAGAAGAAATTCAAAGAAGAATATTTAGTTTTTTATATGATAGTCAGTTTTCTCATCACCGAGGGAAGTTTAGAAAGCATTGGTTGGGGCCGTATATTGTGAAAGAGATCACTAATGGAGGTGTGGCGCACTTGGCCACGTTGCGCAGTGAGAGTATCCCTAGGTACATCAATGGAAGCCGACTGAAGCCGTATAGGGATAATCCTTGGCCTACCAAATGCCTATATGCCTAAAGAATAGGAATCCACTTGTCTATGTGCTGTGTAGAGGACATATGCAGGAAAGTGAGACATGAGTCCAAAGGAAGTGCGAGGCAGGAAAAACTAGCCATTGGAACAACGAATCTAGGTAAAAAGTCGATTTTACCATTAGATGGAGTGGGTTTTTTGCATTTAACGACAAGATCTTATGGGATTTTTTACTATTTTTATGAGGATAAGGTGCCCTTAATGAAGTTACAACCATTTTTACCATGGATCACCTATAAAAGGAAGGGTGTGGGTCATATTATGTTCCTTTTATTTCTGAGAGAATTGTGCCTTGAAATTATATCTAAGAACTCTATGTCTGGCCGTGAGACCCCCACATCTAACATGAGTAACCCTGAGTTCATTTATAAGCCCATAATGATGGCTACTAACCTTGAGAGCGCGCCATCTGAGGAGTATTCTATGTCACTCACAACATCTACCGAGCCCAGCTCCGACAATGCCCATGAAGTTCTTCCAAAAGTACATGAAGTCCTGTCCACGCCGGCTAAAGGAAAGGGAAAGATAACCAACGATTCATCCTCAAAGTCATGAACGTCACCTAGAAAAGTCACATCCCTGTGCCAAGCAATGAAGGATAGGTCCCCTATGAGTGACCTGAACAAGAGTTCCATGAGCGCAATTGAGAAGGTTGCGCTCTTCGTCGAGCCCATCTGATGGCTCCCGAAGTATGTAAGACCGCAGAGACCATCCATGAAGTCATCGAAGTATCTAGACATGGTGCACTATTATTTGAAAATGCCCTTGATTCCAGAAGCGGTCAATTTGGAGGGGGATATGTTAAAGAAGATCCCCACATTCAAATTTGATGATTACAACTTGGTAAATGAAAAGACATTCCCTGAGTTGTCACCAGAGTAATATTTGGAGAGGGTGGTGTATGTGGGAGTTGTGAAGGTAGAGCCCATGCCTTGGATGCGCAAGTTGAGCAATGTGGGAATTCTCAATATCTTTAGGATTCCTCAATTCAGTCGATGTCCCATCACAGATATCTGCATGCACGAGCTACTGGAACTGGTACATGATAGGTGCCTATGGATTAAGAATCACATCCCTATATACATCGTGAAAATCCATCAGATCATCAACCTACCAAATAAGGGGCCCAATCCAATGGCCAGTTATGGGAAAATATAGGAACTTAAGGTAGCGGCCGAGGTCAAAAAGGATTGCAACATGGGGCGATATTCAAGCGGCTTCCTGGTGAAACAAATTGATCACCCTATGGTGTGCCTTGGAACTCTGGTTCTAGGTTGAAAAATGATGCACACATGCAGGCCTAAGGTGTTCCCTATGCACGTTATCGCACTGGCAGGGCAGTGTGACAAAGGCATTAGCTATAACTGGTCGCAATTCCTTTGTAAGTAGTTACTAGAAAAATTGCGTGAGGCACAGAAGGAAGGAAAGAAGTTCAAATATTCATGGCTACTCCTGTTGATTGCTTTGGTTTTGTGGGAAATTCCTGGGAGTGCAGTCCTCCTAGAGATATAACCTGGAGTTTTTGAAGGATCACGCTACGCAAATATATGGGACTGTATAGACTCGAAGCGCATGATGGAGAATAATATCTTATGGGTCTTATTCAAGGGATAATTGGCAGCAACAATCCACTTGCCCCCATGGTTGTCCCTGGCCACATATTAAAAGTACAAGACCATTGCAGACTTCAAAGTATCAGTGCACAATGTGAATATCAGGTCACGCAAGGACCTAGTTTGGTACAACCTTCCATATATGGTAACAAAGGCTGAAATAGACCAGGTCATTACGACTTGTCTTGAAGCATGGAAGACCAAGCTAGGTTTTTGCTGCGCCTATCATAGCCTCCACTTCCGGCAAAGAGGAAACCATGGATAAAGAACCAGAAAAGGAATTTGAGAAAGAAGCGGACAAAGAGGTGGAAAAGGAACCTAAAGAGGAAGCTGAGGTGGATCTCGGAGGCACAGATGGCCTAGATGGTACAAAAGCTGAATCCCCTAGAGGTACCAAGTGTAGTGCAAAAAACCCCAAGGGCCCACGCAAGAAGCAAAAAGGTTAGAAGGCAGGAGGCATGGAATAATTTTTCTTATAGAGGATGACTTAGACAAGATTTCCGATGTAGTCACATCTCCCTTCAAGGATAGGTGGGCTGCACTAGAGGATCAGTACCAGGCTATAGTAGAGGCTCTACAGACTAGATTGTAGGTGTTACAACTCAATACTGATAGAATTCAAGTGTGTGTGGCTCAGGCGAGGACAATTCAAGTGAGAAAGAGCACAAGTATGATCCTCAACACATCAGATAGCAAGATCTTCCCCTTCCCTGGAGCAGCAATCACGATGGAACAACTTGAATTGTCTGTGTAGGTGAAAACCTGCTCAGAATTTGGCATTGACTTATCAATGCTCCCCAGTGGAAATTTGCATGCCATCCAAATGATCATTACAGATGATCTGTAGTGTAGAGAGGCACATGTGCACTAGAAACTCACTGAGGCATAGTAGAATGTTGCAAAAAAAATGCAGAAGTCTTTCCAGGCTCAAACAGTGAAAAAAATAGTGACGACACAACACATGGAATTAGAAAATTTGATTGATCGTCTATGTGGTAACCTGCTTGAGGTTGTTATTCCTAATTTTTTTGCACCCCAGACTAAGATTGAAAGTTTAGTGGCTGCCCTAAAAACCTCCCATTCTAAAGAACAGGCAGTCAATGTAGATTTCGAGCAACAAATTGCAGATTTGCAAGAAAAGCTTCAGCCATAAACTCTGCCTGAAGTTCAAGCATAGCGCGTTGCTCTAGTTAAAGAAGCATCAGCTAGTATTGCAGCAACCGTCAACAAGGGTACAAAGCTTCTGGAGACAACTATGGGCCTATGGAAATCTGTGCAGATGGATCCCCTTATCAAGAATATCTTGCAGGAACCGTCAGCCAAAGAATAGGATTCTGATGAGCTTTAGGAGGCATTGCCAACATTTTTGCCTGCTGAGAGAATGGCTCGATTGCAGACGAGCTAGTTAGTGTGCGATGAGGTTGAAGACCTCTGGAGGAATAATCACATCATGACCGACCACATGAAGCCATGGGTAGAAAAAGTAATGAATATGTCACAAGATTTCGATACTGTTGTTAAGAACCTGAACCAGACTTACCAGAGGATCAATCTCATAGTAGAGGGGTTGACCTCTTAGAAGTTGGTGGATACAGCGCAGAGTGTAGCCGATCAGAGTGCGGGTTTCCTCGCCTCCTTCATTTTCGCCATCGATGAGATATATACGAAGATGAAGACCCCAATAACTTTATGACTTGGGACGAGTCACAATATTTTGTTGGGGGACTATTGGAGCAGGGTCCCTCAGGACCACATTTTTGGGTAAATAATAGTACCTTTTTGTATTTTTGAGTTGTGTGCGCTAAGAAATGCACAATAAATGGGCTTTAGGGAGGTTCAAAGTCCCTTTATGAGTTGTAATGGGCTAAAGGGTAAATCTAGGAGTCTCAAACCACAGTTTTCGGACCTTAGGATGAGCATAGGCTAAGGTATAAATAGAAGTCTAGATCAAGTCAGATACGACAATTATTTTGGTAAGTTTTGGATGAGTTATGATGTATGTTTGAGATTTGAAGCAGATATGTGTAACTTTCTCTGTCTGAAAGACTCCTAATGGCTGTGTACATGGAGACCTTAGTCCAGCTGTGTGCGGACCCCGTTGGCTATGTGCAGACACCGCTGGCTTTGTCCATGGGTGAATCTGAAGGATTGTAAAGGGTTTTGCAAATTGTTGATGAAGAATCTGAAGGATTGTAAAGGGTTTTGTGAATTGTTGATGAATAAATAAGTGTTTGGATAACTCTAAGTACTAAATTCATCTGTTCTCTGTTTCTATGATCTATTTCCACATATGATTTATGTTCATGTTTATGAGTTATATTATCTATGATTGGATAGGTTGCATACATGTGTTTAGTGTCGATATGAATGTTAGTTTCATAGATATAGCTCTATAAAGGCTGAATATTACATTATTAGAACTGTTAAAGGAATTGTGGATCTTCTGTTTGCGTACGCACACTATATTAATCTGTGTTATTCAACCTAGGGTTTCTAATTAGGGTTTCTAGTGCGCAATTCAGTCTGTGTGTTAAAGTAGATCTGAAGGTGCCCACTTCATTTAATTCTCTCTCAGGGTGTGGAAACCTGGTTCGATCACCCCCCCATACTACTTCAGGTGATACTTTGGCCTACGCAAGTAGGTCATTGCTAAAAGGGCCAGTTGTACGAGGGTTTTTTTGGTTACACACTAGCTCTGAACCTAGGTTAGGGCCCCTCAAGCCAACAAACTATGAATAATTAATGCATTGAATTATGCTTTTTTCTCCCGTGCCTGCATGATTTTGTTATTATCTACTTTTCAACTCCTTATTTCTTCCTTCAAACTCCTCAATGTGTCTGCTAAGTCAGAAGATTTCCCAACACCATGTTTCTCATCTGTTTCATAGGGAGAATATTTTTAGTATACCATCTTTCTAGTCATCTGATCTAGGTGGATATTGGTGGCCACCCACCTTTTGCACTTGGGGCCCCACCATTTTTTTTTTTGTTTTTTAGTTTCCTTAATTATAGCAGAGTTTACTATTTTTAGCATTTTTTCGGGTCCTAAACTTCTGCAGCTGTTTTGAGGCCCTAAACGACATTTTTTTGGAAAACCAGGGGCAATATGTAATTTCCTTTGATGTCTATCACATTAAAAGTTGTAGTCCTTAAATAGATGTTTCTAACAAGCTATTATGCGTGTCAAACTAAGATCGTATGCCAAAGTTATGTCCCTGGGAATTTGATGTACCAATTTACACAAACGAGGCCAATAGTTTTGGTGCTTCATCTCCTAGGGTTAGGTTTTTCGATGTTTAGGGTTTTCCATTGTTTCTCAATAATAAATAGGCCCTAGAGCTTCATTGTAACATAGTTCAGAGGCCTGTATCCACCACATATCTTCTCAGAGATAAGCTAACAACGCCCTAGCTAGTTTATTTCCATTCTGTCTGTAAACAAATTTCAGTTCTTTGATATTAACGAAATGAAGTTTTTTTCAGCTGAGTATTTGTATTTGTTGTTATAAATGTATTATGTTGCATTCCTGCATAAATTAGGATCAGTGGTACTAGATCAGTCTGCTCTTTCTCGATCCTTATTTGCATGTCCCCATCGAGGTCAGGGTATAAGGAGTTAGGGCTCGATCTGGTTGAACCTTTCCAAGATCAGCCTCACAAACCCCGATGGTCGCCCATGGGGAAAAAAAATAAAGATGAGGGAGAAGGATATCCTATCAAAATATTGGTCGAGGAGGCCATCAAAAAACAAAGGAACACGATGATGGCTAACTTTTCCGAGATCATTCAGCGACTGCCCACCAGCAGTGCATCTGCATCCAACAATCACTATGGAGGTGCAAGTCCTTTTAAGGTAAAAGTAAAATTTGAAATTACCGTATTTGAGGGACAAATAGATGCATAAATTATAGATATATGTTTGAACCTATTAGAAGGATATTTCTTGGTCCATGACTTTTCTGAGCAGGAGAAGATTATTTTTTCACTCCTCAAAGTTGCCCCCCATGTCAAGGATTGGTGGGAAAACTACTATGAGAAAAAGGAAAAGGGGGAACCCTATTTTTTCTCAATCGTACCCACTTGGAATTATTTCCAAGACGCCATCAAGGAACAATATTTCCCATGGGGAGCTATGAAGACAAGTACATACAATGGACTACGATGCGACATCAAAAGGATCAAGATGTGCATGAGATGACAAATCCATTCCATACCCTGCACACAAAGTTGGGTATCAAATATTAGGAGAAATTTTTTGTGTTGAAGTATTTTAGTTGTCTGCATAGATACATTCAAGAGGAAATGGAGTTCCATGACATCTCCTCACTTGGTACAACATATCGGTATGATACAAAGATTGAGCAGAAATTCAAACAGAAGAAGCGAGACTTTGGATCTGCGAATCAAAATTAAGGGAAAGGTGTTCCCAAACCATAGAAAAAATGACAAATTCAAGGCATGGTAGCCCAAGACAACCTACCAAAGTTGAAATCAAAGAAAAACACCACAAATCCAAAGAAGGACATGGGAAAGTGATGTGAGTTCCATAAGAGCTCCACTCACAACACAAGTGAGTGTCTCACCAAGAAATCAGTGGTGGCTGAGATGAAGGCTTCTGAATCAAATTCATTCTCCCACTTTGAATCAGAACTCGACAAGGGGAATGAAAAAGGGAAGCATATTATCGATGCAGAGCTCAACGCCACAGTTTCCACCATGAAGATCCAAAAGGAGGAACCAGAATATTCAGAGGAGGAGGAGTGTCTCTTCCACTCCCATATGTGGGTAAAAGTTTCCCTGATATAGTTCATTGTCAATAGTGGGAGCCAAAATATCCTCATTTCAGCAGAGGTCGTAAAGAATTTGTGCTTTCCAACCACAACACACCTATAGCCACACAACATTGGGTGGCTTCACCAAGGATGGGATCTTCACATCAGCCATTAGTGTCGCCTTCCCTACAACATCAAGCCATTCACGAATGAGGTATTATGTGACATTCATCCTCTTGATGTTTGTGATGTATTATTAGGCCAACCATACTTGTGTAAGTGACATGTTTTGCATGAGTCCTGACCTCGCGTTGTTATTGTTACTTTGGGTAATAAGCTATATAGGATACCAGAGGTACCACCTCCTACCACTATCTCTTTGGATACTACAAAACAATGCAGTAAGCTCATTTCAAAAACCTGGAAATTTGTTTTCTTGATAATTTTCCCTTAGGGAAAGAAGAAGATTGTAGCTACGACCTGTAGATAGGGATCCTTCACACGAAAACAACAAATGGACAAGGTCGTGTAGGAGTACGAGGACACCTTCATCTCACCCGCAAGGGTGTCTCTGCACTGTCAGGTCAAGCACCCCATCGATCTTATCCGAGGTGCACTGTCAGGTCAAGCACCCCATCCATCTGATCCCAGGTGCACCGCTACCCAATGAACTGATCTATCGATTCTCTGTTCTGGAAAACGATGAAATCAAGAGGAAGATTCAGAAGCTACTACAGAAAGGTCACATCCAGACAATTTCATCACCCTATGGGAGCCCGATCGTGTTGGTGCAAAAGAAGGATGGGACTTTGAGACTTTGTATCGACTATCGGGTGATGAAAAAGATCACTATTAGAAATAGGTACCTGATCCCACTGATTAATGACCATCCAGACCAACTCAAAGGGGTGAAATATTTTAGCAAGATTGACTTCAAGTCTAGGTATCACCAGGTACTAATCAAAACCTCTGATGTGTGGAAGAATTCCTTTAAATCCAAGGAGGGCCTTTTTGAATGGTTGGTCATGCCTTTAGGGTTGAAGAATGCTCCCGCAATCTTCATGAGGGTGATGGACGACATCCTGTGGCCATTCACTAACTCATTTGTTGTAGTGTGCCTGGATGACATCTTGATATTCAGCCAGACTTCGAAAGAGAACCTCCACCACATCCGACAGGTCCTCCAAACACTGTGGCAACACAAGTTGTGTGCCAATTTGGGGAAGTGCACTTTTGGTATGACCCAGGTTTAGTATCTGGGATACATTATTGATGAGCAGGGAGTGAACATGGATCCAAAAAAGATCCAAGTCATTCAGGATTGGCCAACCCCAAACATTATTATAGAGCTTTTCAGCTTTCTAGGTCTTGGTAATCTATATCGCAGGTTCGTGTTGGGATTTTCTGATATCACTTGGCACTTAAGTCAAGTCACTAAGGGAGGAGTGAAATAAAAATGATTTTTTTTGGAACGTCAAAAGAAGGCATTCATAGAATTGAAACATCGCCTCTGATCTTCCCCAGTGATCACATTACGAGACTTGCAACAACCATTTGAGATCAAGACAGATGCCTTCGGCTATGCTATTGCAGCAGCTCTTACTCAACAGGGGCATCCAATGGCATATCACAGTGAGACACTGTCTAACACAGTCTGCAAGTATCCCACTTATGAAAAAGAAATTTATTCCATTTTGCAAGCTTACTGACAATGTAAGCATTACATTCTGGGGAAAGAAATAGTCATCCACACAAACCACCAACCCCTGTAGTTCATACAGACACAAGGGAAGTTGCAGAACAATTGCCAACAGAAGTGGTCCACATATCTACAATAGTTTCATTTGAAAAATAATTACAAGAAGGTAAACACCAATAATGTTCCAGACTGCCTCAGTCGACCACCGATCATGGCACTAGCCACTGTTCTTAACTCTTGTGGGCATGAGACTTGTGATTGGCCGCTTCTCTACAACAGTTATCCGAAATTCTACCACACATACAAGACACTCTTGGAGGGTATGCAATTTCCAACTTTTCACCTCCAGGATGCACTACTATGTCACCTGGGACACATTTGTGTTCCTTCAAGTGAGCGTGCCAAGATGATTTTGGAAGCACACAACAGTCGGGTCACGAGGCATTTCGGGGTCGAGAAAAGAGTGGTAGTACCGCAGAAGTATTTCTATTGGAGAAACCTGCGATAGGATGTCAGGAAGTACATAAGATCCTGCATTGATTACGACATTGCCAAACTGACCATCAAGAAGCAAGGCCTCTATACTTTGATAGCTACACCTAGTTGACCTTGGGAATCCATCTCCATGGATTACATTTCAGGCCTTACTTATACTAAGCATGGAAACAATTATGTGTTTGTGGTCGTTGATAGATTATTGAAGATGGCCATTATGGCGGCCTACAAGAAGAATATCACAGCAGAAGCCACTGCTAAACTCTTCTTTGAACGAGTGTGGGTGCACTTTGGTATCCCATATTCTATCATCTAAGATCAGGACAATATTTTCCTCAGCACATTTTGGTCCAGCCTCTGGACAATGCTAGACACCAAGCTCACCAAGTCCGCAACTTTCCATCCCCAAACTGATGGCCAGACAAAGGTGGTCAATAGGATGATCATTAAAATAACTCATGCACATGGGATGAGAGTCTTCCTTATGTAAAAAACAGTTATAATTGGGCTCTCCAGATCTCAACCAATCACAACCCCTTTCAAGTGGGCTTTGGATTCTAGCCACTATGTCCCATTGACATAGTCATGCCATTTGCGGCTACTCAGGCCGATTCAGCTCATGTACAGTCTAAAGCTAACGAAGAAAACATGTTCATTGAGTGCATTAATCACATCTTCCAACAGGTTCATGACATATTGGATAGATCCAATGCTAATTACAAATAACAACATGATCAACATCTGGTGCCACACAACTTCCAGGTGGGCGATAAAGTGTGGCTACATTTGCAAAAGTAATGCCTCAATGGACCCCACCATAAGCTTCGCCCACTCTGATATGCGTTGTACATCATCACTAAGGCTATAGGGTGCAATTCCTTTGAGCTCAGTGTGCCGCCATTCTTTTTTCTAGATCCAATGTTCAATTTGGAACACCTTCAACCCTACTTCCCACCTCTACTAGACACATGTGACATTACAGAACAACTCACACCAATAGAGTTAAACATAGACTTCATGGAACAGGCCACCATGGATTGTATCATGGACATGAAAATAAAGAACACTCGCAAGTAGAAGATCCAACTATATCTTGTTTTTCAAAGCAAGCCAACTCCTGCACCAAGGCAAGTCGTTCACCAAGGACCAAGTTTAGTAGAAGTTTCTTCATATCATGGAGGAATTCAACACAATGGGGACCATTACTTCCTAAGGGGGGAGGAATGATCCAGGTGGATATTGGTGGCCACCCACCTATTCCATTTAGGGCCCCACCATTGTTTCTTTCATTTTTTCAGTTTCCTTAATTGTAGCATAGTTTACTGTTTTTAGCATTTTTTCGAGTCCTGAACTTGCAGAGCCTTTTTGAGTCCCTAAATGACGTTTTTTGGGAAAACTAGGAGCAACATGGAATATCCTTTGATGTTTTTCACATCAAAATTCATAGTCCTTAGATAGATCTTTCTAAAGAGGTATTTTGTGTGTCAAATGGATATCGTATGCCTAAGTTACATCCCCGGGAAGTTGATGTACTAATTTACCCAAACGGGGCCCATAATTTTTGTGCTTCATCTCCTAGGGTTATGTTTTTGGATGTTTATAGTTTTCCATTGTTTATAAATAATAAATAGGCCCTCTAGCCTCATTGTAACACATTTTAGAGGCCAGTAGCCACCACATCTCTTCTCAGAGAGAAGCTACCAGCGCCCTAGCTAGTTTAATTCCATTGTGTCTGAAAAAAAATTTAGTTCTTTGATATTAATGAAATGAAGTGTTATTTCCGATGCATATTTGTATTTATGGTTATATGTTTATTTTGTTTCATTCCTGCATAAATTCGGATCATCATATTTGATCTCTTTTCTTCTTACAAGGTATATTATGTCAGCAAAACCAAATCGTAAACAAACCAGCATACCTTAATATATTTCAGGGAAGATATCTCGTCTACAAGATCAACCATATTAGTACAATACATATATAAACATAATTAGATCAACATATAAGAATCTTTTCAGCCAATATCCAGTTATCAATGAATGACTATGTCGACCATGTACCATGGATTCATGCAAAATGACCATCATCCAGTCAATGCATGCAGCATAACAATATACAAATAATGACACACATAACCAATGCATGACTGACAACACTCACAATAAATACACTCAACAATGACACCTTCAATTTTCACATGGTGACACCACTGCAATCATGACCAAAACCATGCATTCATAACAATAACATAGACCACAAGCACAAGGACTTATATGCAATTGACATGTACATACGACAACACATTCATCCAAGGGAAATAAAAAATAGACATCGGACAAGGAGAATGGAACCACACTCTAATACCACTAAGTGACAAAATCCTCCCACATCTACCTAAGTAACTGTCCAAACAAGGTAAACATGTGACAAAGAGTTAATATGATATCATTAAACTCTCTATATATCATTTAAGGAAGTGGAACCAATGGAACACAGCTAACATAACCTTCTACACATGCAACAGAACCCCCAAGAGCCATCCAAGCCATCCAGCTGACCAACCCCTGAGACAAACTGAAATTTTGCTACATTAAAGCCTCAGTCGCTCCTTTGAAATGGGCATGCATGCAACTTGGACCCTCTAGTCACTCCCACAACAAGGTCTTCCTGTGACTGGGGAATTTTCGAGGTAGTTCTATGCCAGTGACTTCGGATTCTATGTCACTTCGTCAGGGTCAAGACTCAGGCCACTACCCAAAACTCCATAAAACTTATACAAATGGAAAATAACATTGAAAATATGATATATATGAAAATACTTGAACATGGAATTGACTGGAACCCTACTAGCCATGAAAAACATTTAATCAAACATGTCACAATGTGCATTCTACAAGTCTAAAAAATAGATCTGAGCATAGGGTCTCAAACTTATCTGAGAATCGCTAAGAAGATTTGATTCCTCATCACAATAACTGCATTACCATATATTAAGCCACATATTCATTATGCATTCAGGGATTAATCAAAACATGATGATAGCCATACATTATCACTATCATAAAACTCACTCATAACCAACATATAACCAATATGAATGTCAAGGATATAACAGCCATATAAGCCATATATAAACACGTATATTTACCCATAAAATACCAAGGAAAAATATCTCTTGTTGATGATTTCATAGGGTGACTAGGTATGGGACTTCCTTGAACCATCCAATCATAGACTATGTTGAACCAAATCTTTCTTTCAACTAGTCACCCCCATGCCATATTTGAAGCATGAATGTGGGCTCTCATAAAAAAATCAAACCAAATAAAACCAGGGCTTCCAGAGGCCAAACCACCTCAATCCTCAACGAGTGATTCCACCTCATGGTCATCCATCACTAACCATCACCATATTAGTCTCTACCCAAGTTTTCTAGGGCTCCAGAGTGCTTGTTCAAACCAGGGCTTCCATGACTAGTAACTCAACCCACAGTTGTCTTCGGGCTTCTAGAGTGTTTTTCTAACTAGGCCTTCCAGGACTAGTAACTCAACCCACCAAGGGCCTCTAGAGTGTTTTTCCAACCAAGACTTCCAGGACTAGTAACTCAACCCAATTTGTTACATAGCTTCCAGAGCATTTATCCAACCAAGGCTTCCAGGAACTAATAACTCAACCCACGTTGAAAGGCACAAGAATACCAATTAGAAAAAAAAAAAACCACAATACCATGGATATCCAGGAAATGGCAAGGCTAGGAAAAATCATTATCAATCTAGGAAACCCTCCATGCCAATGGTAGATCACAAAGAAATAACCACATGCATATGCCATGCATGCCAAAACTAGTGAGGAATTCATACATGAAACTCGATACCTGCAAGAAAAACTCATTGTATATGATGATCCTTATTTCCTCTTGCACTTTCTTGTTTTTCTTTTACCTTATTTCTCCAAATCCAAATTATTCCACACCCCTCCAAGAGTGCTCCAAGAAAACTCTAAGTATCCTAGAGTATGAGAGAGAGGGAAAATGAGAGCTCCAAAATTGAATTGATGGAAAAGCCATGAAATGATCCTCATAAGCCTTTTTTTTTAATGACACCTCTAATTTATTCAATTTTCCATTATTTTTCTTCATTTTCCTCCTCAAATACAACCTATTACCTTTCACCTCACTTTTCTCCTATTTTCCATTATTCTCATAAATAAATGCCAATAAATGCCACTTTGTCTTTACAAATAATTTTTCATTGCATTTTCCTATTTCCATAGCCATTAATAAAACAAGTAAACACCCATACTTGGATTTGTTTCCCAGCATTCAACTTGTAATACATGTCCCATGACCAAGGTCTTATTTTACCTTTATTAAATTTTACTTGGATTTTTTACCAAGGTTGTTACAACTTGTGCCTTAGTAAAATGGAGAAATTCAATTTTCCACATCAGTAGGATGGCTTGGATTGTAGTTAGATCAGTGAAATGGCTTTGTCTCCTAGTTAAGTCAATAAATTCGAGTTATAGGCTAAAATTAGAGTTGTGCATGGGTTGATTGCTAGAATTTAGCAATCTATTATAGTTATTGTCAGTTAAACTTAGTTAACTAAGTGGTAGTCTTTAGTGGAGTTAATAGGAGTTAAATTGAGTGGTTATAACAATTACTAACTCACTGATATCTCAATTAACTGATCAATTTACTAAAAATATACCCAATCATGCATGGAATTTGAATTTCCTAGTTGGAGTGGAGGAAAATGAACATTGTAATTATCAATTTTATACTAGTTGAGTGTACAAAATTTTGCATTGAGTAGGTGGTCAATTTCTCTATAAATTGCACAAGGAAATAGGGAATTTAACTATTATTTAGAAGATAATTTTCTCCTGGATTCTACAAGGAAATAAGAGGAAGACTAAGGCTTGAATTTGCTAAGTGTTGGTCAAAGCAGGTCAGTGAGTAGGAAACCAAAATTGCAGTGTAGGGTGTGCTTCAGGATTGAAGTAAGACATTGGAATTATCCATATTCTAATATGAATTAATTAAAAGTAGCGGAGGGGTTTTTCCCAATTGGGTTCCTCTATAAAATCATTGTGTTCCTTTTGTTTTTATGGTTTAATTTTATTGCATGTATTTCTATACTGTGTTTTCCTTCTCACTGAATAGTAGAAGAAATTTGTGTCTCTTGATTTCAGCTCGATTTCATTAGCAGTAGTAAATTTCTTGCAATTTATACATGGTATCACAACATTGGAAGAATACATAAAAACCCTTTTCCAGGTCTTCTCTTAGAGAAATTTCAATTTACATAGTTTTTTGTGAACATTCTCTTCAATGCAGGAAAAATGTCTTTCAATATATTAAGGCTTGAGTATGCATTGGAGGGCACCTTGAATTTTTGTGCATGGAAATATAGGATGGAAGTTACCCTGGAGGACAATGGAGTATGGGTATATACATAAAATGGTATTCTAAAACCAATAGAATAATATACACAAGAAATTTCTTGGTGGAATAACGACACAACAAAGGCCAGGAGGATTATTTTGGAGGGTGTTAGAGATCATGTGGTTTCAAACTTGCATTGGAGGGAGACTCCTTCTTCAATGTGGAAAACTCTCAAAAATATCTTCTAGAGTGTCTGTGATGCTAGGGAATTGGAATTGAGAGATAAAATAAATAACATTTGAATGCATAAAAATGAAATAATCCCATAATACGTATCCATATTCACTTAAGTTTTAAATGAACATGGAGGAGTAGGAGAAAATGTGCCATCATCTGAACTTCTGAGGTTAACACTCCTTGGCCTTTTGAAATCCTAGCACAACTATTAGGATTCATTTAATGGAAGAGAAAATATACCATATTGGGAGAAAATTTGGGTTGATTTTGTGCATAAGGAGATTAGAAGAAACATGGGATATGGTGTCACAACCAAAGTTTAGGAGTAATAAAAATTTTCCTTTGTAGGAAAGGGAAAGAAGGCCCAAGGTACGGCAAAATACAACCTTAAATAGAGTAAAAATAAGGACCTCAAAATAATTAAATGTTTTCACTGCCATGAATATGGACACTATGCAACCAAGTGTCCACACAAGAAATATGGGAAGAAGCCTATAGGAGGATCAAGAGGTGATTATCTTGCATCACAATTAAAATTGTTTTTCACTCCCATTGCATGCATGGAAAGTACTGTAGGAGGGAGTATATGGTACTTGGACTCTAGAGCCTCATTTCATATGATAGGCTATAAGGAGTTTTGTAGAAGCTTGGTGGAGAATGACCTACAATTACACATAGAACATGGTGATGATGGGTGGTATAGTACCAAATGGATTGGTACTATCACTTTTAAGAGGGAGTTAGGCTCCCATATTCACCTAAAAAATGTAATGTATGTGCCTGGGCTGAAGAAAATTTTTATTTTTGTATTTTTATTGGAGGAAAAAGGTTATAATGTGGTGTTAAGTAAGGGGAAATCATATCTAAAGAATTTTTCTACTTGACAATTAAAAAAAATTAGTGTTAGAGTGAAAAAACTCTACAAGATAGAGGTGGATGCATGTGTTGCATTGAGAAACAAAGAAGAATATGTTCATAGTTGAGATGTTTGAGAACTCTATCATAGGTGCATGGGTCACCTACGCCATGTATCTTCAAAAAACATGCAACATATCATCATAGGACTCCAAAATGAACCCTTGACCAACATGATGTTTTCAATGGATGCACTCTTGGAAAATATGTCAAAACATCCTTCCACAGTTGAGATAGAAAAGTTGGATAAATATTGGAGCGAGTCCACTCAGATGTGTGTGGAAATTTTTCTATAGTCTCAGTTGTAAAACACAGGTATTATGTAATTTTAAAAGATGATATTTCACACAAGTGTTGGATCTATTTTATGAAGAAGAAAGGTGAAGTGTTTGCAAAATTTGTTGAATTCAAGGCATTGGTTGAAAATGATATTGGTTAAGAAAATAAATCCCTAAGAATTGATAAGGGAGGAATTTTTTTTTCTAAATATTTCAAATATTTTTGTGCTAAGGATGTCATTAGAAGAGAATTTATTGCACCCCACAACCCACACCAAAATGGGGTGGTAGAGAGGAAAACTAGAAGCATTATAGGGGCTGCAAGAGTGATTTTTCATGATCAAGGAATGCGACTAGATACGTGGGCAGAAGCATGCAATACAAAAATTCATTTTCAGAACTAGAGCCCTCACAAAATACTTGGTATGATCACACCAAAAGAAGCTTTCTCTAGGAGGAATCCAGATGTATCCCATTTTTGGACTTTTTGAGTTGTATTTTATTGTCATGTCTCCAAGGATAATAGTAAAAAGTTAGAGCCTACAAATTATATGGAGATCTTTGTATGTGTTGACGGTGTTGGATTCCACCAAAATTGTAAGGGGATATCCCCAATATGAAGCCCCAATTATATCTCACACCATTTGGTGTAGGAGTCCCATCTGGTCATACAGTCTAGCCACCATTGGAAAGGTTTCAAATATATGCCTTGGTTACGATCACACATAAGAGAACACAACTCCTCTTTGGGGTAGAAAGTGTGTAAGATTTTTGAGACACCAAATGTAAGGTGTATGAGGGATACTTCCAAGACTGGAAAATAAAACGAGACACTAGTTATGAAAGTGCTAGTACTATCCAGAAGGGGGACCTAAGAAGGAAGAGAAAGGTTTGTCGATTGCTTGCAGATTAGTTCACATAATATAAAACAATCATTAAAGCATAAAAACACTTACTCAGTAATATCCATATCTAAGAAAATAATTATTTCATTAACTTAGTATGTGATTAACGCAACATATATCATAAACATAACAAGAATAGTCCTACTATATCTATGATATATGTATGAAGAATTTTAGGCTCATAGAACTTATGATTAAGAATGAAAGATACAAAGTATGTTGTTACACACATGAAACACTATATCAAATAGTGGAACATGAAGCCACAACTTTCTTCTCCAAATAATGATCTAACTCTTATGTACTACAAGAGAAGCCAAGGCAAGACCTCTAGAATCCAAGCCATTTGCTTGAGTTATGAGGAGTTATTTATAAAAAATAACAAGGAACTTTGAACTTCCTTGTGACTCTTACACTCCTATGACTATTCATATTCTATACATGACTTATTAAATTCCATATGTGGTTATTCACATCCCACATGTGTCCCTTGGAATTCATTACATAAGAAAATCTACACACGAGACGATGACTATATAAGAAAAAATTGACAATGGGACAAAGGATCATCAAATTGGTAAGTCATTTTCTTCCTGATGGAGATCATTTTTAGTGTAAGTGTGCCATGCCATGAACTCTATTGATATTTATTTGACCTGAAATGGCAAGTTCCCTACGTAGTGTATCTTCACCTCTAGTGCCTCCATCAATATGTCCTTGGCGTTTGACTATACATTATTGCATAGCCATGAAAATTTCATATGAGCTTTGACTGGTGTAATGGATTACTATATAATAATTTCTTTGGTAACCTCCAAGCCTTCCAAATGTGTTTCTTCCTTGATATACTCAATGTATTTCCTGATCTCTTGGAATATGATTTATTTGCCTCTGATTTCTTCAACTGTCCCTATTGAAGGCATCCCATGCTTTTGTGTTAGAGACTCAAAATCGTCACGCAGTTGATTATATGCAACGATAGTACTGAGTTACTATTCTCCAAGATGCATGTAGTTCTGATGGTGGAGCCTCAGCTGAACTCTATCTATCTTGGTGAAAATCATGTCTTTCTTTTCCAAATTTTGCGGAGCATCCAGATATTTGGCAGCCCACTCCAGAAGATGGAAGACCGATTTGTTTTCCACTTTCAGGAGCTTCACCACTTCCTATGATTTCTTTTGAATGCCAATAAGAGGATAAATAACTTGTTTTAGAAGTATCATCTCATCATATAGTTGTGCCATGGTGTCCTCCATTTGCCCCAGTTTCTCCTACATGGCTGACTGCCATTCTGTAGTGTTGATGCTTTGTGATGATAACCTTTGATTCTCCCCTACATGATGTTCCACATGTTCCTTCACCGCAATAAGTTATCTTTTCAATCTAGAATTATCATTCAACAAATATTTATAATTATCCTTTTTCGCTATAGAAAAAGTAACATTTTCCACCATAATTTATTTGGGATTCCTCCTAGTGTTTGGCGGTCATCATATTTTATATATAAACTGAAACTAGATTCTAAGGATAATTCGGGAAGTATCTATGCCTTCGTTGCATGATCCTCTTCTTAAGCTAATCAAACATTACACTGCACACATCCATGACTTTTTTTGTGTGTGGAGGTGTTATTACCATTTCTCTGAATGGAATATGACCACCTATGAGGGGAGGTTCCTCTAGAGAATCCAGTTCATCATCCATGGCTTGGATCATATTCTCTTCCTCCATCTCTTATTCTTCTATTTCCCAAGTCAATTTATATTCTTCTAGACTTTATGTTGCTTCTTCCTTCTAGGAATACCTTTATTGTTCCTCTTCTATTATTCTCCTCTCTTCTTCTTCTTGTTGCTTCTCAAGCAACTCATCTCACCTCCTATTTTTCTCTTCTTTTTCTTCTCTCCTTTCTTGTTCTTGAAAAGCTCCTATGTTCAGAGGATCAACTTTCCATTTCCCATTTCTTTCCTGCATTGAATCATACATAGTCCTCTTCCTACGGGAACTCTTTACTTGAGGGGTTATCTATTCTACCTCTTGTACCTGTATGTCCTGAGTTTGTGGATCTTGGGGTGAACTAGTCCCCATCCCTGTATGCACCATTGTGTTTTCATTGTACCATTTCTTTACCTTCACATATTCTACTATGGATATCGATTAATAAACCCAATTCAAATTGATCCTTTCACAATGTTTCCTACACACTCCATTGGGATCATATCCATGGATGTCCTTAGATGTGAAGTGGAGGTGATCCAACTCTTGTATCTCTATTTTTTCACCTTATGGATCTTTAACTCATATAATTTGATCCTCAAATGGAAGGTGGACCAAGGGGATTTCTTCCTTCTATGAAGAACTCCTGATAATCCATTTTCCAACTTATTTTCTCATAAGGGGAATTTTGAGGTCTAAAATTGGCCTCCTAAGAAAAATGTACAACAAAAATAAACTTTATAAGAACCAATAGGATTCAATATCATGATGTCAACCATGGGGGATGATTCACCATTTTTTGGAGTAAAACAGTAAAAAGAATAAAAAATAATAAAATAATAAAACTATTTTTTCAGCTCGTATTTTCAACTTATCTCCCTAAGGTTATACTCAAATTTCGAGTGGGGGTACTCTTTGGTTCTAAAGTTTAATTCCCCATCCAAGGATTACCCATGTTATATACTTTCAATGGAACCTTCTACATGAAAAATGAGAAATACATCAAAAACATGATTGCAATAATGTTTTTCATGTATTTCTAATTTTTTGTGTGCTGAAGTTTATAATAAGAAACAATGAAATTGGCATCTAGAAGTAACATAACAGCACCTAAACTAGTGTGGGACCAAAAGTCATGTAGTGATGGGTCCTAGCGATACATTAGTGTGAAATTCAATTTATTTAATAAATTGGATATGTGTCAAATTTAACTATCCCTTAATTAAATTGGACAATAAAATGTAATCTTATCTCATAATCACTTGTAATAGTTAACTGAGTGTGATAAACTCATTTAGCTCATGTAATTTAAGTTGAGGGTGGTTGGTGAGGCATGCAAAGTGATTCTATGTGTTTTAGAGTTCAAGTTGTATTTAAGTGCATTATTTTAATGCATGAGAAATCAATTAACTCAATTAAGTGACTTAAAATTAGTTTAACTAGTTGTAAGTATTTGTTGCACCAGTGAGAGGTCAAGTGAATTAAATCTTATTAAATTCAAATGCAGTAATCTTCCATGAAACTGATGATTTACTATTAATAGCTGCATGCATGGCAGTTCCAGTAGAGACCTAGTTGAGACAAAGGTTAAAGGGAAGTTGACTATCAGTTGTATTATTAGCAGACTACCCAGATGCAGTTAAACCATGATAGGATGCCCATGATACTCAGCGTAGTTGAAAAAGGCTGAAATTCCTAAATAATAGGGATTGAATTCATTAGAAATTGTTGAGAAAGGCAAGGTGAAGATAGGGTGAGAATTGGCTAATTGTTAGCTCGATTGTGTCTGGATCAATGTGAGACGATATGCATATTGCAGGAGGCTCTTGTGAGAAGAGTGCATTGTAATTGTTTCATGATTCCTTGTGGAATATAAAATATATGATAGAGGATTTTTGAGGAGAAAGCTTTCCCTGGGAAATTATCTGTGTTGTGGTTTGATTTTCTTCTTTATTTACTTGTTGTGATTGGTGATCGTGTTTATTTTCTGCAATTGATTTGTAGAAGGATTCAGTGTATAGCTTTAGTACATTGCTTGAAAATATTGAATCCATTGATATACATATGTTTGTATAATTTATAAATGGTATTGAAGCATAAGAAATCACTATAGTGGAGGAGAATCTTATTTTGTGACTGAATAGAATTTGAATTTGCAAAAGTATTATTGGTGCGACAAGCAGATCAGGATCAAAATGGCTTTCAATGGCTTGAGATTGGATTATGCACTCAAGGTAAGTTCCAATAATATTGCGTTGAAAGATAGGATGGAGGCAGTACTATAGGAAAATGGGTTGAAATAATTAATTGATAATGACATTCCCAAACCCGTTGTGGCAGATGCCGCAAATCTTGATGCTTGGCAAAAGAAGGTTCCAAGGGCGAGGAGGATATTATTGGAGGGAGTAAGAGACCACATTGTCTCAAGTCTCCAGGCAAACTTACTCCATATGAAATCTGGAAGGCTTTGACAGATCTTTTTCAGAGCATCAATGATAATAGAAAATTGGCACTGAAGGACAAGCTCAGGAAAATCAAAATGGAGAAAGGCGACACTATTCTGGTATACTTGAAAAATTTTGTCCAATGTCAAGATGAGATTGGAAGTGCAAGAATAACTATCGATGATGATGACTTGGTGAGCCTAGCTCCTCTAGGCCTTCCCAAGAGTTGGCATAGTTATTAGGACTCTTTCAATGGGAGGGAGAAGTTTCCAGGTTGGGAATGAATTTGGTCGGATTTGGTGCAAGAAGAATTTAGGAAAAATAATAGGGATGTATCTTCATCTATGAAAGATGATGAAGGAAAATGTGACTTTATTGGTAAGGCGAAGAAGGGGAAGGGAAATAAATCCTATTCCAAATCTGAGACCGGCGAAGAAGGCGAGGAGTGCGACATGTCCAGAGTGAAGTGTTTTCATTGTCACGATCATGAAAATTATGCCACTAATTGTCCACAAAAGAAGAAGAACAAGAAGACTTCAGGATCTGCAGCTTGTGAGGCTTTGGCCTCGCAATTTGAGCTTGAATTCTTGCTTATTGCAAGCATGGTGTCAAGTGCAATGGGATCGGTGTGGTACTTGGATAGTGGTGCATCCTTTCACATGATGGGAGAAAAAAGAAATTTTCAGTAGCTTGGAGGAGAAGGACATCCAATATGACGGGTGTTACAATGCTACCAAGATTGGTATAGTTACCTTCTAGAGACAGTCAAGTAAACATTTTCAATTAAAATATTTAATGCATGTACCAGGCTTGAAGAAAAATTTAGTCTCAGTTGAAATGTTGGACGATAGAGGTTATGATGTGGTTTTCAGTGAAGGGAAATATTTCCTTTAACACAAAGCCTCAAGACAAGCCAAGAAGATTGGGATTCATGTGAAGAATCTATACAAACTTGATGTAGATGGTTGTGTAACATTTATTGGTAAAGCAGACAAAGTGGTGAGTCGGGATGAGGGTGAGTTACACCATGGAGCTTTGAAGGTTATGAAGTATATTTCTACGAGGCTTCAAAAGTGTAATCTTGCATAGATAAACACATGCAAGGGATGTACCATGGGGAAGTGTGAGAAATCCATGTGATTGTCCCTTGAGAGGGAGATTGATTTGCATGCAAATGAGGAACTCTTTGTTCCAAAAAATGAACCTCAAGATGTGGAGAAGCCACATGTGGAGGATCATGAAGTGGTACAAACCACTCAAGAAAAGAAATTTCGAGCCATATGGGTAGAGGGAGTACATGAAACTATACCTCTAGGTGTGAGGTGGGGAAATGTGCAAAAAGGATCCCAAGAAGAAATTTGGGTAGGGTCCTATAGATGGTGTCTCATGGATTGAACCTGGCTACAAGGAGCCCACAGTACAAGAGTATCAAGAGTAGTTATATTGATGTAGTCAGATGTAAGGAGGATAGAAATTAGATTGACAGGTGTCAGATATTGGAGCACATATCATATTTCGTAGCAGAGTGCATGGATGCAAATGTCAAAAACACATAGAATCCAGTAAACATTTGCAGTAGGTACGAGTAGTCAGAATACTCTGATGACAGATGCATTATATCAATTCAGTTGTTTAGAGGCTATTTAGTTTCAGAAGTGTTGCATGCAAAATTTTCATGTGTGAGAAACACTAGAGAAGTGTTGCATGCGAAAGTTTCATGTGTGAGAAACACTAGAGAAGTGTTGCATGCAAGAGTTCCATGTCGCATGCAAGAGTTGCATGTTCACATGCAAGAACATTCCTTTCTTGATGAGAGGGAGTGTTGAAGTTTTCAACAAGAAATAGTGAAACTGGCATCCAGAAGCAACATGATAGCACCTACACTAGTGTGGGACCATAGGTCATGTAGTGATGGGTCCTAGTGATACATTAGTGTGAAATTCAATTTATTTTAAAAAATGGATATGTGTCAAATTTAATTATCCCTTAATTAAATTGGACAATAAAATGTAATATTATCTCATAATCACTTGTAATAGTTAACAAAGTGTGATAAACTCAGTTAGCTCATGTAATTCGATTTTATGGTGGTTGGTGAGACATGCAGAGTGATTCTATGTGTTTTATAGTTCAAGTTGCAATTAAGTGCATTAGTTAATGCATAAGAAATCATTTAACTCAATTAAGTGAGTTAAAATTAGTTTAACTAGTTGTAACTATTTGTTGCACCAATGGGAGATCGAGTGGATTATATTTAATTCACATGCAGTGATCTGCCATGCAAATGATGATTTACTATTAATAGCTACATGCATGTCAATTCCATTGGATACCCAGTTGAGACAAAGGTTAAAGGGAAGTTGACTATCAGTTGTATTATTAGAAGACTGCCCAGATGCAGTTAAAATACCACGGGATGCCCATGATAGTCAACGCAGTTGAGAAAGGCTAAAATTTATTAATAATAGGGATTGCATTCTTCAGGAATTGCATGAGCAAGACAGGTTGAAGACAGGCTAAGAATTGGCTAAGTTTTGGCTTGATTTGTTTGGATCAGTGTGAGACGATAGGCATATTGCAGGAGACTCTTGTGAGAAGAGTGCATTATAATTGTTTAATGATTCCTTTTGGAATATACAATATATGATAGAGGGGTTTTGAGAAGCAAGCTTTCCTCGGAAAATTATCTGTGTTGTGGTTTTATTTTATTCTTTCTTTACTTGTTGTGATTGGCGATTGTATTTATTTTCCACAATTTATTTGTAGAAGGATTCAGTATCTAGCTTTAGTACATTTCTTGATCAGATTGAATCCATTGATATACATATGTTTTTATAATTTCTACACTGTGTAACAGGTTCCATCAAAAGTATGAAAAATGGGTAATCCTTGGATGAGGAATAAAATTGTCCATCCAACGAATGTTCCCACTCAAAATTTGAGTAAACCCATTGGGATATAAGTTGAAAATACGAGTTGAAAAAGTTATTTTTTTATTTTTTCCCTCTAAAATTTGATGATGTAATTTAGTCTTATTTTATTTTTTCCACTATTATTTTATAATTTCGTTAGGAGGCCCATTTTAGACCTCAAAATTCCTCTATTGACTTCCTACACGACCACCTTATTAGTCACATACCACGATATGAGATGAGGGGATATCTGACCACCAAAACATCTTATGTATGTAACCTAGGGAGCTGCAAACCAGTCTGCGTTATCTCAGAGTGACTCCTTCACTTGATAAATCGTGCAAAGAGAATCGAATTTGAATATCATATGAAAAATTACTGCAAATAATTTTTCATCCAATTTTTCCTATGTGCCTTTGAAGCTCAATTTTGATAAAACTCTATAGTGAAAGTAAACTAGGAACTTGTCCTCGGGGGTCCAATTCCAATACATGTTAGGAAAGCATATTGTCCACAAATTCCATCTAAAAGAAACATACATATATAGAGTTTTGATGCCTGGTTCACTCTTAAAGATGATTTTTCCTATCCCACATGATACTGCAACTAAAATGACAACATATCTACCCAATTGAAGACTCTACCATGTGTTACCACCATATTAAGCATATATATCCAATTCTCCTCAAACACCTCAGTGTTATTGCACCCATGCAACTGACAACAGATGGCTAATAGATACTGATATACATATCATGGAATCTTAGTTGGATATACTTCAAATGGGTGATGGAAAAACTTAGGAGGCTCTTGACACCAATATTTTATGATGTCACTTGGGTCAAGGTCGGCCCATATGTCGTAAATGTCAGTGTTTGCAATTTTTTTGGGTCTAAACATATTGAAATATGTTTTCATATCTTCCCCATTATATGTGGTGATATGAACACCACTCTCACTATGAAGCACAAGATGAGATTCGTCCATATGTGTGATAATCCACTCAATCACCTCTGCACATGGGATAATCAGGAATATGCATGTGTTCCTATGCATTTTGGACCTCTTTTTATTGATTTATGCTTTTATCTCTTCCAATTTCTCGACAAAAATCTTATGCATGAATGTGTCCTTTATCGTTCCCCACGTGACCTTGGTAGACTTATCAATGAAGCATCACGTATTTGGATAAATGGGGATAGCCATCGTTGTTACTTCGACTGATTCCTTAGTGCTTTCCTTTAAAGTTTCATTGGAGGCCTCTTTGTGTGTATAGGGAGGCATGGCTACAAAATATGATGAAATGGTGACAATAATTGTAGCAAGAACAACTATTTTTTGAAGCACACTCATAATGACAACATTACCTTAGAGAAACCTACCTATGTAGCAGTATCTCATAAATCATGTAAAAAGTGTTGATAATATTGGCATTGATGTCAAACGATTATGTTAATATCATTGATCTATTTAATTGTGATAAGATTAATTTAATTCAAAGGTTGAAAGTGATGTCGAGTGCAAAGACTATGCTAATCAATGTGAAGGCTAAATATTGTCAAGTGGGACATAAAATATTGAGACAAAAGCTAAAATAAATATATTTAATTGAATTGAAAATTTAGATAATAAAAATCTGATTTTTCTGTTCTAATTACTACTAATTTAGATGTTAGTTCAGCTCTATTTTATTTTACAAATAATTTTCAGAAATGAAAGTGAAGAGACAATCTTGCGAGCAGTTTTTAGAAGTCCAAGAGACAATGCTTCATTTCATATTCATGCAAAGAATAAAAATAGCCAATATGGCTTGCTTATAAAATATACAATATGGAATGGAAAAATGATTTTTTGGAAGAGAAGGAGTTTACATAAGAAAGTGGATGAGCAGTAGCAGAAGAGAAAGAGAGTGGAAGATAAGAAGTAGTTCAACAGTAAACATGACAACAAAATTATATATAAGGTAACCAACATTTGTGACTTGATGTTTTGATTGATAAATTTATATTCCCTTCTATGTTGCAACTTGAAAAATAATAGGTTGTAGCATATTTAGGTATGATCCTCCTTTGGGTTATAGCCTGCAGCAAATTTGTGGGAGTTGGAGCTTCCTTTGAGGTAGGAGCCTCTTGTAGGTTGGAGCCTAAAAAAATATGATGTAATAAGGAGTAACAGTGTAACAAACTTGGTGAAAATTCCATGTAATAAAGTTGAAAATAATAATCATGGTTGATGGGACACTTATTCCAAGCTAAATGTTGGGAAAAACATCCTATTGGGTGTTCATTTGGTTTATTATAGCTAAGGAAATTGGAAAATGCAAAGGCAAATCCTTTGAAAAGGAAAAATGGAATTTTTGAACATTTATTTATGAAAATAATGGAAATTAGGAGGAAAGGGAGATGAAAGGTCACAAGTTGCATGTGAGGAGGAAATTGAAGGAAAATAATGGTAAATGAAGAAAATAGAGGCTTCTTCTATAAAAATGCTTCTAAGGATCAATTGGTACCTTTTGTCAGTGCATTTTTGGATCTCTCTCATTATTCTCTCTTTCTCATACACACACACACACACTTGGAGCAATTAGATTTTCTTGGAGCACTTTGGTATTGGACCAAGAAAGGCGAGAAAGCAGGAAGAAGGAGGAATCAAGCAAGGAGGAGGAGGAATCTAGAAACTACAAAAAGATTCTTGGTAGGTATTGGTTTATGTGTATGATTTCCTCGCTAGATTTTGCATGTGTAGTATTGCATGTGTAGTATTGCATGTGTTATTTTCTATCTTGGCATGGGTTTTTCTAGGTGTGGCAGTGTTTTAATCCTAGCCTTGCCATTTCCAAATAGCCATGGTGTTGGGGAGTTCTCATGTTTGGTTTAGCCAGATTTTTGGATGGATTCAAAGATGAGTGAGGTGGATCTCCGAATTATTATGGAATCGGTTAATGTCTCGTCTTAGGTGCTAGTGACCCTTGATTCAGACTGTGGGTTGCGCTAAAGCTTGATAGACTACGAGACAGGAAAATTCCTCATGGTTTAGGCAGAGGGAATATGGTGATATCTATTCTTTTTTTGCTCTAGTGATCAGGTGTAGATCATCATAAATCCTGATTTCTATTTGATGAGGGTGAGGTGGTTTACCCTCTGGATTCCCTGGTTGATTATTTCGGTTTGAGTCGAATATGGAACATGGGTGATTGGTTGAAAAGTGGTTTGGCTCAACCAATATATGGTCGAGTGGAACGTGGAAGTCCCATCTCTAGTTGATTTTACATTTAGTAATGAATAAATCATTCCTTTGTTATTTGTTATGAAAATATATTGGTTTCTATGTGGATTCTATTATTGTCATATCCATGGTATTTATGTTGTTATTGTGTTGGTTATAAGCATGTAGTTGATTAGTGATAATGTATGGCTCTATCTAATTTTTTACTGGTAAATGAATGCACAATGTATCTATGGTGAAATATATTGTATTGTAGCTAATGATGTAAGGGAGAAAATCTTCTTAGTGATTATCAGATAATTATGAGACCCCTATGTTTAAATCTATTGTTTATACTTGTAGTTTCAATGTTTGTGACATGTTTGAAAAAAATCTTGTCATGGCTAGGAGGGTTCCCGATGAGTTCTAGATTATATTTTTTCTTCTACATCATTGTCATATTGTTATTTATAATTTGTGATTTTGTCATGAATTTCTGGGCAGTGACCTCGGATCTAGGCTTGGAAAGGCAACTCAAATCATGGAGCCTCAGGCACAAAAATGAGAAATTGGGGCCCTAGCTACTGGAATGTAGTGTTATGTCTATGGCTATAGCTTCCCAGCCACTGCCATGTAGTGTTATGCCTATGGATATGACTCAAAGAGGCCAAAAGATCAATGTGGCTCGAGGGAAAGAGACCTTGAAGGTCTGGTTAGCTCCTTGGGGTTTCATTGAGGATGTACAATGTCTATTTTTCATGTTTCCATCGGTTCCACTTCCTTAAGGTCACCTAGGAGGTTGGATCTCATATTACTAGCCTCTCATCACATGTTTACTCCAGTCGGTCGATTACTTGGGTAGATGTGGGAGGAGGATGTTAGAGAGTGGTATCAGAGCATGGTTGCGTTATCCTTGGGTGGTGTTTAGTTTCTACTCTCCTTGTGTGATATCTGATACCACAAAGTAGTATCAGAGCATGGTTCAACCTTTGGATTGTATGGGTGGTGTGTCGATCATTCTGTTCTGTTGGTTGCATATGTGTTTCTCATACCTATGGTGTATGTGTTTGTTGCATCCATGTTGTGTTGGCCATGGTGGAAGTGGTGTCACCATGGAAGGAATGATGATGTTGTTGTCAAAATGTTTTTAGGTGTATATGACTGATTATGTGTTGTTCATGCTTTTGTATTATGCATGCACACTTTCTTACATATATTTACATGTTGTATATGGATTGCTTGTTTCCGGTAGGTCACATATTGGCCACGCTTGTGTGTTGTTCATGTATTCCTACTTCTATGATGTACTTATACGTTGAACATGATTTGGTTGTTCATGATTGGTTACATGTTTCTTATGATGGTGTATATTTTGTGCTTGTTATTGTGTGGGGTCAAGTTGCACTGGTATCGTTATGCATTAGTTCATGTTGTGTATTTGGTATGGGCATGCATTAATGACTGGAATCCAACTAGAATGATGATTATGTGCTAGTATACCACGTGTTATGAATTTATATGATGTTATGATTTTGTACATACATGTATTATGTTGATCGATTGATCTTGTAGGAAGTATCCTCCCCAAATTAAAATAAGGTACGTTGGTTTATTTTTATTTTTTTTAGTTGACATATTAGGCCTTGTAGGAGAAATATCAAAATGGATAGAAAGATGGTAGACGACACGGACTCTCCCTATGATTCATATCAATAGCATAGCGGGCGCTCTTCTTATTTGGAAGACACATTGAGAAGCCTAAAGGAAGAAATAAGGATTTGTAAGGTAGACAATGACATGATCATATAGACACAAGAGAAATAAGAAGAGGTGAAAATAATAATTCTTCGAAGCTTTTCATATTTGAAGAAAGAAGGGACACTTAGGATCAGCTATGGACAGGAGGAAAAAACTAATGGATCATATGACAATAGGTCTCCTAGTAGAAACAGGTCAGATATAGCTGATATAGTGAGAGATGGCAGGCTATTGGACACTCTGGATAAGAGGGGTGATGAGTATAGGTACCATCTTAGTTCTGGTTCAAAGATACATCATGATTTTCATTGGTATCATCCTCACAGAAGGAGTGATAGCGTATACATGCCAGATGAATTTAACAAAGAAAAGCCACCTACTTTTTATAGGGACATGAAGAAACTAGAAGAGGCAGAAGCTTGGATACTTTAGATGAAGAAGTTGTTTGATTTTCATGATTACTCAAATAACATGAAGGCTAGGATTTATATCTTCAGCCTTAGAGGTCAAGTAGACATCTGATGGGAAGATGTGAAGTGGGTTAGACACATCAGGATAGATGACTTGATTTGGCACAAGTTCAGAAGACTCCTTAGGAATAAATACTTGTTAGAGGTACTATGACAGCAAGGCCAAAGAATTTTATGAGCTAAAGATGGGATCAATGATAGATGAGGAGTACACGACAAATTTCTTAGAGATATTTAGGTACGTACCATATATTGAGGATTAGAAGGCTAAACTTAAATGATTTTTCAATGGTTTTCCATTAGAATTCACATATTAGATTGAGTATGATGAGCCTAATACACTTGAGGAAGTCATTGGGAAGCTAAAGCATTTCTATGAGTCTTAGCAATGATGGAAAGGGAAGGTAAATACAAACCAAAAAGAGTAATGCCTTATAATTCAGAAGACAAAGAAAATGTGGCACTAAAAAGAAGTTTAATGAAAGTGGACATGGACATAGGCCACAAAAACAACATAGATCACAACAACAGCATGGAGGTAATGGTATAGGATGGTTGGAGTGCTAGACATGCGGTGAAGAGAATCTTAAGAGATATTGTCCACAAAATCAGGGTGGTAGGACTAATGTATAAGGTGCATAGGAGGTGAAAACTGTTGGGGATGTTGAGAATATCATTCCTCATATTTATGTAATTGTGGAAAACATGCAAGCATAACACTAGGCTTCTATCATTGAGATGGAAAGATTTTTTATCAAGTTATTTATATTTTGATCAACCCTGGATCTAATTATAGCTATGTTAGACCTGATTTGGTGGATAAGTGTGGTTTGAGTAAGGAAATTCATGTAGAATCTTGGTTAGTGTAGTTTTCCTCAGGTACGAAGAAATGAGTTCACCATCGAGTGAGAGCTTGTGAATTTGAGTTAAATGGCATGCCTACATAAACACACTTGAACATATTTCCATTGGGTTCCTATAGTATGTTATTGGGTATGGATTGGTAATATCTTCACAAGGCCAAGGTAGATTTTTATGACAAATCCATTGAGTTCTTAGATGACAATGGGGAACCAAGAGTCCTACAGGGAAAGAAGAAAGCCACATTAGTTAGGATGGTGACAGCCATGCAGGCCAAGTATAGTTGTAGGAAGGATGTGTGTTATTTGCATTTCATCTCTATTGACAAAGGTAAGTAAGTGGAGGATGCATATGTTTTGAGTAGGTATCTAGTTTTGCAGTAGTTTCAGGATGTGTTTCCAGCAGATATTTCAAAGTTTCCACCTCACAGGGAAGTAGACTTCTCTATTGAGTTGGCATCATGGGTAGCTCTAGCATCAAAAGCACCTTACAAGATGCGCACACATGAGTTGGTAGAGTTAAATTTGCAGCTGAAGGATATTTTTTCCAAGGGGCACATTAGAAAAAGTGTATTTCCATGGGGTGCATCGGAGTTGTTTATGAAGAAGAAGGATGGCACTCTTAGACTATGCATTGACTACAAGGATTTGACATTAGTGAAATTTTTAGGTCTAAAATGGGCCTCCTAAGAAAAATTTACAACAAAAATAAATATTATAAGAACCAATAGGATTCAAGATGATGATGTCAACCATGGGGGATGATTCACCATTTTTGAGGTAAAAAGGTAAAAAGATAAAAAAATAATAATATAATAAAACTATTTTTGCAACTTGTATTTTCAACTTATCTCCCTAAGGTTTTAATAAAATTTCAAGTGGGAGTACTTTTTTGATGCATAATATAATTCCTCATCCAAGGATTACTGATGTTGCATAATTTTGATGGACCATGCTACATGAAAAATGAGAAATACATGAAAAACATGATTGAAATCATGTTTTTCACTTATTTCACATTTTTCATGTAGTAGAGTCCATCAAAATTATGCAACATGGGTACTCCTTGGATGAGGAATTAAATTCTGCATCCAACGAGTGTTCCCACTCGAAATTTGAGTAAAACAATAGGGAGATCAGTTGAAAATACGAGTTGAAAAAGTAGTTTTTTTATTTTTTCCCTTTAAACTTTGATGATGTAATCTTATATTATTTTATTATTTCCACTATTATTTTATAATTTCCTTAGGAGGATCATTTTAGACCTCAAAATTCCCCTAATGAGAAAGTGACCATCAAGAACAGATACCCATTACCGAGGATCAATGATTTGTTCGATCAGTTGAAGGGAGAAATACTATTCTCTAAGATCAACTTGATATCAGGATATCATTAGGTACGCATCAAATATAATGACATCTAAAATACTGCATTCAGGACTAGATAAAGGCATTATGAGTTTGTTGTAGTTCCATTCAGTTTGAAAAATTCCCCAGCTACATTACATGTTTGATGAAGAGTGTGTTTTTTCCTTATTTGGATAAGTTTGTTATTGTGTTCATTGATGACATAATGGTGTATTCTAAAAATGAGGAATGGAATGTCGAGAATTTGGTAGGAGTGCTGAGGTTGTTGAGAGAGCATCAATTATATGCTAATATCATCAAATTCAGTTTCTTCCAGACTGAAGTACATTACTTGGGCCATGTTGTCTCAAGGAGGGCACTATAGTAGATCTAGAAAATATAAGAGCCATCATGGAGTGGGTAGCTCCTAAGAATGTAGATGAGATGAGTTCATTCATGGGATTTGTAGGTTATTATAGGAGGTTCATTAGGAACTTCTCACAGATTTCTTATCCTATTACATCATTGCAAAGGAAAGGTAAGAAGCTTAATTGGACACAGGAGTGTGAGGCTAGTTTGAGCAGCTTAAGAAGTTGCTGAGACATGCTCCAGTGTTAAGTACTGAAAATTTGTACATCAGTTGTAGTGTGTACATATGCTTGCAAGAGAGTCCTTGGTGGAGTCCTTATGCAAGATGGACAGGTGGTATGCTATGAGTCATGAAAATTGAATGATCACAAGAAAAACTACCCAACACATGATCTTGAGCTAGCAACGATAATTCATGCACTGAATATGTGGAGGAACTACCCTCTTGGCAGGAGGTTTGTATTGATTAGTGACCACATTCGGTTGAGATACTTATTAGATCAGACAATTTTGAATGCCAGATAAGCTAGATGGTTGGGCAAGATCAATGAGTTTGTCTTCAAGATCAAGTACATCAAGGGAAATGAGAATAGGGCCGCAGATGCTCTTAGAAGGCGGGTACAGGTAAATCACATAGCAGCGATGTTCTCCTATGGGATAGAGTTACAAGATAGGATCTTGGAGGAAGGTTAGTGAGATCATAGGTATATGGATATTGTGAACAAGTTACAACAAGGTATAGGTACATGTATAGGCGTTGGTACAGGTGCAGGTACAGGTGTTGGGATAGGTACAGGTAGATGTGGTATAGGTACAGGTACACGTGTACAAGATTTGGATTACCATCTCACAATAGATGGGTTGATTAGATTTAGAGACAAGATATATGTATGAGATATCAGTGAGCTCAAGAAGGTTATCTTGAGGGATTTTCATACAAAACCATATTTAGGTCACCCAGACTACCAGAAAACATTGAATGCAGTTAAGATATCCTATTATTGGTTGAATCTAAATAGGGAGGTGGCGGATTTTGTAGCCATATTTTTGGATTGTTAGATGGTTAAGGGAGAGTGTAAGCATCCAGGTGGATTTCTATAACCAATTGTGATACCAGACTCGAAATGGGAGTTAATTTCCATGGAAATCATCATAGGCTTTCCTGATACATCTAGATAGCATGAGTCCATCATGGTTTTTGTCGACAGGTTGAAAAAGGTTTCACATTTCATTCCAGTGAAGACTACTTATTCATCTAGCGATGTAGCACAAGTGTTCATTAGAGACATAGTCATATTGTATGGTGTTCTGAAGAATATTGCGTCTGACATGGATGAAAAGTTCACTTCAATGTTTTTGAAGGATTTGTTTGTAGGTTTGGGCACTGAGGTAGCCTTCATCATAGCTTATCATCCGCAGACATATGGACAGACATAGGGTCAACATGATACTAGAGGATATGTTGAGGATGTATGTCATGCATCAACAATGGAAGTGGAAACAGTATCTTCCACCGGTAGAGTTTTCTTACAATAATGAGTACTACAATTCATTGAAGATGACTCTATTTAAGGCTATGTAGGGGCAGAGTTGCAACAATCCTATTCTTTGGAGTGATCCGGTTAAAATGGTGCTGATGATACCAGATATGTTGGAAGAAATGGAACAAGAAATGCAGGTGATTAAGAAAAACTTAAAAGTAGTGTAGGATAGGAAGGAGATTTATGCTGATAGGAACAAGTTGTTCAAGGGGTTTTAGGTTGGTAATCAGGTGTACTTGTGCATTAGGCATAAGAATATCTCCTTGTATATTGGATCATGTGCAAAGATGGCAGCACGGTTTTGTGGACCCTTTAGTATCATTGAGAAGATTAGACCAGTGGCCTATTGAATTTCACTACCTTCCACTAAGAAATCCGATGATTTTTTCATATATATATATTCTTAATAAGTATGTTAAAGATGTTGATCATGTGATTGACTAGTCTGTATTGAAGGTATAACCCGATTGCATATTTCCAAACAAAGCCTTAGTATATATTGCAGAAAAAAATGCTCATGCTCCGGAACCGAGAAATATAGAAAGTTAAAGTGTAGCAGAAACACTTTGGGCCTGATAAATCTCCATGGGAGATGGTGGATCATATGCGGGCCATGTATCCTTCCTTATTTTCCAGTTGAGGCAAAGCAGTTTTGGTGTGATGTTGGTTTTGTTTGGCATATGTTTTTGTGATATTTTGATATATGTTTTGATGTGGTGTTCGGGTATATGTACATATGCGTATGGATGTAAATACTTCTATAAGTTATGTTATAAAGCCCCATGGGAAGCATGGTTTATTTTCAATAGTTATGTTGAGGTATAGCTGTGTTCAAACACCGAGGACAGTGTCCCCCAAGGAAGAGGGTTTTGTAACAGCTCTAGTGAAAATTCCATGTAATAAAGTTAAAAATAATAACCATGGTTGATGGGACACTTATTCTAAGCTGAATGTTGGGAAAAATGTCCTAGCGTGTGTTCATTTGGTTTATTAATGCTAAGGAAATTGGAAAAGGAAAAGGAAAAGGCTTTGGAAAGGAAAAATGGAATTTTTGGCACATTTATTTATGAAAATAATGGAAATTAGGAGAAAATTGAGATGAAATGTCACAGGTTGCATCTGAGGAGGAAATTGAAGGAAAATAATGGAAAATGAAGAAAATAGAGGCCTCTTCTATAAAAAGGCTTCTGAGGATCAGTTGGTACCTTTTGTTAGTGCATTTTTGGAGCTCTCTCATACTCTCTTTCTCTCTCTCTCTCTCACTATTGGAGTACTTTGGTATTGGACCAAGAAAGGCAAGAAAGTAGGAAGGAGGAATCAAGAAAGGAGGACCAAGAATCAAGTAGCTACAACAGGATTCTTGGCAGGTATTGATTTTCATGTATGATTTCCTTGCTATATTTGGCATGCATGGTATTGTATGTGGTTCTTTTCTATCTTGGCATGGGTTTTTCCAGGCGCAACAATGTTTTTAGCCTAGCCTTGCCACTTCCGGGTAGGCGTGGTATTGTGGAGTTCTCATGTTTGTTTTAGCTGGATTTTTAGATGGATTCGAAGCTGAGTGAGGTGGATCTCTGAATGATTATAGAACTAGTTCAATTGTTCCCTCGATTTAGGGCCTAGTAATGCGAGTTTGGATAGTGGTAAAACCTGAGAGATGGTTTTCTCTCCATTTAGATTTAGGAATCGTAGGTTTGAGATATATAGTAAATCCTAGAGATTATGTCTCGGATTAGGGCCTAGTGACCCCTGATTCAGATTGTGGGTTGCGGTAAAGCCTGAGAGACGGGGAGAGAAGAAAATTCCCCATGTTTTAGGCAGAGATAATCGGGTGATATCCATGCTTGTGTTGGCTTAATGATCAAGTGTAGATCATGGTAAATCCTGATTTCTCTTTGATGAGGGTGAGGTGGTTTAGCCTTGGGATGCCCTGGTTGGTTCTTTCTATTTGAGTCCCACATTCATGCTTGGAATATGGCAGGGGGGTGATTGGCTGAAGAGATATTTGGCTCAACCAATATATTTTTGGGTGGAACATGGAAGTCCTATCTCTATTTGGTTTTTATAGTCACCAATGAAGATCTCATTCCTTTGGTATTTGGTATGCAAATGTACCGGTTTCTATGTGGATTCTATTGTTGTTGTATCTATTTTATTTCTATTGTTATTATGATATTTATAAGCATGTATTTGATCAGTGATGATGTATGGATATATCTATGTTTTTACTGGTAAATGAATGCACAATGTATCTATGGTAAAATACATTGTATTGCAACTAATGATGTAAATGAGAAAAGATTCGCAACAATTCTCCGATAAGTATGAAACCCCTATGTTTAAATATGTTGTTTATAACTGTAAAATCAATTTTTCTGACATGTTTAAAATAATTCATATCATGGCTAGGAGGGGTCCCGATGAGTTCTTGACAATATGTTTGCTTCACTGTCATATTGTCTGGGCAGTGACCTGGGCTCTGGTCCTGAAAAGGTGGCTCAAATCCCAGAGCCGCAGGCACATAACTGAGCAATTCGGGCCCTAGCCACTGGCATTAAGTGTTATCCCTGCATATATAGCCTCCTAGTCATTGGCATGCAGTGTTATTCCTATGTCTATGGCTCAAGGAGGCAAAAATATTAGTGTGGCTCAGGGTAAAGAGGCCTTGAAGGTTGGTTTATCTCCTTGGGGTGTCATTGAGGATGTACAAGGTATATTTGTTGTGTTTCCATTGGTTCCACTTCCTTAAGGTCACCTAGGAGGTTGAATCTCGTATTAGTAGCCTCTCATCACAATTTTATCTCGGTTGGATGGTTACTTGGGTAGATGTGGGAGGACAGTGTTACAAGAAGCATGCATTGACAACACTGTTAGCCTAACGTTCGTGGTTTTCTCCCTTTGTGGATTCCACTTGTTAGCACTGAAAATTTTAATGGTGTAATTGCCATTGTTACGTTGTTTTCAAATTTTTATTGTGTCCTAGTCCATGTCCAAAGTTTGAGTCATTTTCAATCAAAGTTAAAAAGAGTCCCAACATCAAGGTATTTTTAAGTGAATAGGTGTCATAGTGTTTTAGAGTCCTAAAATAATTTAAAATATCTATTTTGACTTATGTTAGTGTTGAAGGTTAGTAAATGTTTGGGTGATAAAATTGCAGTCATCTAGTCTGGAATAATAGCTACCTTTGTTGAAAATTCATTGTCAAAACAGTAATACAGTAATGGGCAGCTATTCCTCAGAAATGGAGTTCATATAATCCACACAGTGAAAAGTGAAAATATTACACTAAGATTTTGGTTATCTCAGAAAAGAGGGTACAGGTAAACATGTAATCAATTTTCAAATCATGTAGAGGAAGGCTTCATGGAAACCAGAATTCTTTAAAAGAAAAGCATGACCCGCAGAAAATAGATTGATCAATAGAGAGGGAGATCCAAAGAAGAGAAACAGGGAATTTTTAAAGGTATCTTGCCTTGAATTAAACTAAGGAATTAAGCGGAGGAGAAGAACCGTGTGTATAATGATCGGATGTCCATGATCTAATCGCAAATCTGGAAGGGAAGAAATCGACGGCTGAGATTAAAGCACAAATGGAGCGACTTCACAAATCATGGTTTTTAAATTTTACCATTTAGTCAATCACATGGTATGTTAAGCGATTTGCGATTCGATGAGGCGAAGGGCAAGAAAGGAAGACTGACAGATCTAGGTGCATATCAATGATGGAGATTAAAGCATAGATGGAGCGACTTCACAAATCGCAGTTTTCAAAGTTTATTGTTAAGGCAATCGCATGGTATATTAAGTGATTTACGATGTGATGAGGCGAGGGGCACGTGTCGGCGTAGTGCATCAGCATGATTTTGAAAATCACAGAGTTTACAGTTTAGCCATATTCAGTGTAGAGTTAAATTTGCAGGCGACCGATTTGCGATAATATGGAAAGTTGCGATGTGTGATGCCTTTCGATTGGTCACTAGGTTGTGGGCCCTAGAACCACAATTCCACGTGTATGCATATTGTTTGGGAGAAATTACGGTTTTGTTTAAATTTCCTATAAAGTGATCATTTTTTATTGCATGCGTATGTATGTTTATAAAACTTCTAATGCATGTTCTGTGATTGGTCCCATTTCTATGCCACGTCACCTCGACTCTCATCACACATCGCACTTCACCATTTTCAACATTTAAATCCCACATTTCATAATAAAAATTTCTATTTGCAATCTGTGATCAGTCACACTTCTTTGCCATGTCATCACCCCCCCTCACTTATCATTCATTCCACTCCATGTCTCCTCTATCAATTAAACCTGTTTCAAAGGGTTTCTTTTTAATTTCTCATAAAATGAACCTCCGTCATTCTATTGAAAAGTTTTGGGTTTTCCACCATTACAAATGGTTTTCAACCAAAAAATGGGAAAGGAATAGCAAAAAAGTGGAAAAGTTTCTCTCAAACAGTTTTCTACCACTACTCTGAGTACCAACACGTTTTTACCATGCACCGAGCAACATTCAAGGAATAGCCACACACCATTTTCATTGTTGTTTTCACTTTTTATGGAGTTGGTTGCATAGAATGGAAGAGGAGTCTTGCCATAAAACTTCCACATCATACAAACCACTTTAAATTGTTAGCCTTAATGTTGTTATTTTCATTATTTCATAGCACTTTGTAATTAAGATTAAAGGATAAGCCTCATCTCTTGCACAAGATCGTAATAACTTTTGGAAACAGATTCACCTTTTTCTATGGAAGATGACAATATCAAAAAAAAGAAAAAAAAAGAAAAAAAGAAGACAATATCATGTTTTTTATATATATGCCAAATTGATACGAAGTCAGGGTTGGTTGGTGGCTATATAATTTTGACTCATATGTTCCTTAATATTTTTTGTGAATGAAATGGAATGATACTACTGAGGACTTATTACCAATTTGTTGTGTGTATTGTCTACTTTACTTGTGTTTCCATGTCTCCTTTCTTCCAGTTCTAGTTTGAAAATCATCGTAATGTTATGTGTTTTATCATTTTTTGTTAGTCTCACACAGTGAGAATTCCTGATAAGATATATGTTATACCAATGGAAGAGCATCACTCACGATAATTATTCTTCATGACATTTCAGTGAGAATCTTGTCAGACTAGAAATAGCTTTCTCTCAATGGAATATTGTCAAACTGCCACTTTTTTGAATTTTTACTAAATGCAGTAGATTTTTGTTTCACAGGCCTACTGGTTTCTCGAATCTTACAATTTCCTCTCCTCATAGAATACAAACTTGCACCTTGCTACCACATCAAGTTACAATACCCTCTTTAGTAGAACTGTGGATTTGACCGAAATCTCTTTTCAGTGAATCAAAGTTTATACCATATTCCAATCCCATAAAAAAAAACATTAAAATTTCCTTAGAGTTTAAGATGTGTCTAGTCAGGCGCTTACTGCAGTCCAAGTGTTGATTCCAGCGCCAACATATTTTGGTGTGTCTACTGAGAGATGAAGGCCTTGTAACGAAGTATTCTCCCGAGTCTATTGCTATGAATTGCAGATAATCAGTTCTTGATGGTGAGAAAGAATTGGTGACCTAAAGAATATTTCAAATCTATTCACCTAGCGACTCCACAAAGAGGAAGAGGGGTTTCAAGACCTCCTTCTACAAGGAGGAATCATAGATCTCCAACTCTGACTCTAGTTGCTGACCCAGATAAAATTTTCAAAGATGCTAAAGGAAAACAGAGACATTAGGGGAATTTTGAGGTGTTAAATGGGCCTCCTAAGGAAATTATAAAATAATAGTGGAAATAATAAAATAAGATTTGATGACATCATCAAATTTTAGAGGGAAAAAAGAAAAAACTACTTTTTCAACTCGTATTTTAAACTCATCTCCCAAAGTTTTTACTTAAATTTCAAGTGGGAGTACTCGTTGGATGAAAAATCTAATTCCTCATCCAAGGGGTACCCATGCTGCATACTTTCAATGGACCCTGCTACACGAAAAATGATAAATACATGACAAATTTGATTGCAATCATGTTTTTTCATGTATTTCTCATTTTTCTTGTATCAGGGTCCATCGAAAGTATCAAAAATGGGTACTCCTTGCATGAGGAATTAAATTTTACATCCAACAAGTACTCCCTCTCTAAATTTGAGTAAAAAATTTGGGAGATAAGTTGAAAATATGATTTGAAAAAGTAGTTTTATTATTTTATTAATTTTTAATCTTTTTACCCTTTTACGTAAAAAATGTTGAACCATCCCCCATGGTTGACATCATCATCTTGAATCCTATTGGTTCTTATAAAGTTTATTTTGATTTTACATTTTTCTTAGGAGGCCCATTTTAGACCTCAAAATTCTAATGTTAGTTGAAACCACATCTCAGTCAATGAAGAAGGTACACAAAATTACGTTCCAAAGAAGAAGGTACCTCTATCTACTTTAGAATCTAAAGAGGTTTTAGTTTCAAAATATTCTGTTGAAAAATATCAAGTTGAAGCTACTCCCCTAGAAAACAAAGTGGATTTTATTAACCTAGGTTCAACAGAAATTTTTTCTTACTCATCACCTAGTAAATCTGAAATAAATACTATTCCAGTCAAAGAAGGAGAAATTGAATTTCTAAGCATTGATAAGAAATAGGAAGAGTTTGTGCTGACTGAAGGGGAATTAGAACAATCACTGGCTATTGCACCTTTCCTTGATAGAGATATTTTAACTAAAGAAGACTTCAAGACTATTTTAAACGTCCTTTAGACTCATCTTGAATACTAGTCTCTTGTCATCCCTCAACAAGAATATTTTCCTTTCTCTCCAAATCCAGCTGTTGGGGCATCTTCCTCTCATCCACTTGAAGAGACTGTACATGAAGGTCTTACTTTTAATTTATCTGAGTTCCTTTACCAACAAAATAAGGCAGAATTATCTCCATCCCCTCAAGAGACAACTTTAGATTCTAAATCTTCTGCTGAAGGAGAAGTTAAGACATCCCGTATTCATATTTTTGAAAACCCACTATTCTCAGTTTGAAATGCTATAAAATCAGCTGAGGACCCCCAATTTTTTTCTATCCTAATTCAGAATCAGAATTCACCAATTGTAATTACTATTTCTCAAACAGCTACATCAGTTGTACATCAACAAAATATGGTTGAGTCTACCCTTACAAGCATGCAACAGATAGTGGTTGCGAGATATGTGCCACTTTTCCTCCCTAAACCCTCGCATGCACTTCCCCAAGGAGATTAGTTGAAATATCTTCCAAAATAAAATGGGGAGGGAGAAGGAGTTTCTGTTGAGAAACATTTAGTGGCTTTCTATAGTTATGCTGACAATCAAAATATTGAACATGAAGATATCCATACAATACTATTTGTTCAAAGCTTGGATGGTGAAGCTCGAAAATGGTTTAGAAGTTTGGCTCCAAATTCAATAATAGGAATTGATGAATTAGAAGATATATTTGTGAAGCATTGGGGTGATAGGAAAGATTATGTATATTATCTTACAGAATTTCAAACTCTGAAGAAGAAGGAAGATGAGTCTTTAGCTAATTTTACTCATAGGTTTAATAAGACTTATCAGAAAATCCCTAAAGAAATTAAACCCACTGAAGCCACAGCTATGATAAATTTTGCAAATTATTTAGATTCTGAGTTTGCCTTATGGTTGAGGGCTGAAAAAGCACAGACACTAACAACTATGCAAGAGGCTGCAATTTGAGTGCAATCTAATCTCATGGCTTCAAATAAATTAAAAATGGAGGAAGAAAAGGAAAAAGATAAAAAGAATATGAAAGAAGAAAATCATTCTTCTTCTAAGTCTCTTTCAGCAAAAGAAAAGATCGATCAAATGTCTGATTTGATCAAGGAACTTGCCTCTAAGATGTCAAAATTAGAGGTAGAAAATAAACTAGCTACTAGTGCCAATCAAAACGAAGCTAATAGAAATCAAGTTCCCTTCAGGAGGAATTTTTGGCCTCAACAAACCCTACAATTCCCAAGGATTATTGCTCATGATAAAAATGTTCAGCCTCCTTTGAATAATTTTGCTGAATAATAACAAGAAGGAAATGAGGAAGAAAATGAAGAAATAAACCATGTAGGAGAAACTTCACAGTAAACATGTTTGACATTGTAGCAATATGAAGATAGATCAAGGATTTGTTTGTTTTCTGAAGATATGAATGCTCAAATTTATGCACAGAATGATAAAAAACAACAGGAAGTTTGAAATAGAAATTACCCTTTGATATCCAAAGGTCTTGTTCAGCAGCCTCAACAAAAATTAGATTGAGATAAACAAGATGCTAAACAGAAGGCCAATATAAATGAGGTTCCTCCACCTCAAAATTCTGCCCCAATTGTTAAAATTACTGCAGAAATAAGGAATTAGTTCCAATTTATTTCAATTTCAAATTTGAATGGAATAAAATCAAAGTTCCAGTCCCACTACTGGAATTATTGAAAAATACAGCATATAAAGAGTCTTTTAAGAGTCTGTTGTAGCCTCCTCTCGCTCCTGATTTAGTCAACCTTGAGGATGAGCATCCCACTATTTATCTAGGTTTTCATGTCTAAGATCAAAATGATGATAACTCACCACATTTCTACCTGTCACTTAACATACATGACAAATTGTTGCATTATTGTCTGTTAGATTCTAGATCTTCCCATAATCTCATGCAAAAGAAAGTGATGGATGAATTGGGATTAGAGATCACCAAGAAATACCATGAACTTTACACCTTTGACACCAAAAAATTCAAGTGTCTAGGAGTGGTTAAGGATTTGGTTGTTTCCCTTACCCAGCTGCCTATGAAGAGCTTAGTGATGGAAATTTTGGTTGTTCAAATTCCTTCTAAATTTGGGATGTTACTTTCTAGATATTGATCTAAGAAATTGGGAGGTACCCTTCATATGGACATGTCATATGCTACCATCCCTATATTTTGAGGGGAATTCAGAAGGCTATATAGGGAAACTCAAATGGAATACATCATTAGTGACCATCACAATCCATCAAACCATCCCATATATGCTTATGAAAAGGAATTGGGGTCATTAATTTTGCACATTGTTGCTAATGAAAATGATTTCCAACCTGAACTAAGTGAAAAAAAAACACTTTCAAGGTGCAAATGAGTAGCATTCAGAAGGAGGACAAATCTGGAAATTGTACTTTGATGGAGCCTCTTCAAGAGAAGGATCAGGAGCCAATTTAGTCCTCATTTATCCTACTCAATAGAAGATAAACATATCATACAAACTACAATTTTTTACCACTAACAACACTACTGAGTATGAAGCACTTGTGCTGGGTATGAAGGAAGCGAAAGATTTGGGACCAAAACAGCTAATTGCCTTTGGTGATTTAGAGTTGGTGATTAAGCAGGTGAGAAATAATTTCCAAGTGAAAATTTCCAAATTGAATGATTATAGGAATGAAGTTTGAGATTTGATTGAGCATTACTTTTCAGCATTTAATGTAAATTCTATCACTAGAGAAGAAAATCAAATTGTTGATTCAATAGATATTGTTGCTAGTAATTTCAAATTTTCTCTAGATGTCAAGGCAGTCTATGATCTTCAAATAAAAAAAATACCTTCAATTCCTCATAACATCAAGCACTCAGAAGTATTTGAGGATGACCAGGAGATTCAGAAATTTTAAGAGTGTGTAAAAGAGTTTTTAGACATACAAGTTGATGATGAGCAGGAAATTGTTGAGAAACAAAATAGCAGCCCTTTTAAGAAAACTATGGTTGAAAAAAACATTATAGATATGAAAACTATCTTTATTCCTAAGGGTTTATCTCCTTTAGAAAGATTGTTTGATAATAATGATGTTTTTCTCAAGCATGAAAGCAAAGTTGATGGAGAGAGTACAATAGAATGTAACATTGATACAGAAGATCAACCAAGATTAGTCAAGGTGCCTAAATTCCTTCCTCTGGAAACCAGAAAAAAATATATTCAACTATTGAAGGAATTTGATGATATTTTTGCATGGTCTTATAGTGAGTTGAAAACTTTTGACAAGAGAATAATGGAGCACAAGAGCCCTTTTAAAAAAGATGCAAAGCCTGTAGCACAAAAATTCAGACACATCAATCCCATGCTACTCCCAATCATTGAGAAAGAAATCAAAAAATTATGGGAAGAAAAGATAATTTTTCCTTTGAGATTTTCTAACTAGGTAGCTAATATAGTCTTGGTCTAGAAAAAGAATGGAGAAATAAGGATTTGTGTCGATTTTTGCAACCTGAACCAATGCTCCTTGAAAGATAACTATCCACTACCCAAGATGGATTATATCTTCCAAAAGTTTGTAGGATCCAAAAGGTTCTCAATGATTGATGGCTTTTTAGGCTATAATAAGATTTGAGTTGACAGGCAAGATAGAGAAAAGACAACATTTACCACACCCTAGGGCACATTCATGTACAACAAAATGCCATTTGGCTTGATGAATGCAGGTACAACCTTTCAGCGAGAAATGGATATTGCATTCTACGGGAGAAAAGGACAGATTTGTGATCGTCTATTTGGATGACATCACAGTTTATTCAAAATCTATTGAAGATCACTTGAAACATTTGAAACAAGTTTTTGACAAATGCAGAAATTTTGGTTTGTCCTTAAACCCAAAAAAGTCATCTTTTGTTGTCCAAGAAGGTAAGTTGTTGGGACCTATTGTAATAGAACGTGGCATCTGTATTGATCCAGGAAGAGTAGAATATATTCATAAGATTGGTTTGCCAAGAAATAAAAAGGAATTGCAGTCATTTTTAGGGAAAATCAATTTTCTGAGGCGTTTTGTTCCTAACTTTGCAGAGCTGATCAAACATATAAATGTCTTGCTGAAAAAAGATGCAGAATTTAAGTGGAGAGATGAAGCAAAAAATTATTTTTCAAAAATTAAATCTGCCTTGACTGAAGCTCCATTTTTTATTAGTCTTGACTTTGAAAAGGATTTTCTAATTTTTTCATATGCTTCAGAAGAAATAATTGTAGTTTTCTTATTACAGAAGAACAAGGAGGGTTTGGAAAAACCAATTTCATTTTTCAGTCGTGCTTTAAGGAATGTTGAATTAAAGTACATCTTGACTGAAAAACAAGCATATGCACTAGTTAAGGCTTTGAAGTCTTTTCGAGTTTATGTGTTGCATTCAAAAATAATTTATTTTGTGCCTGATTTCACTGTTAAAGATGCGTTGTTGCAACTAGATACAGATGGAAGGAGGGGGTGATGGCTGACCAAAATTGTATAATTTGATGTTGAAATCAAACCAAATAAATTTATAAAGGGTCAGGGATTGGCTCACTTGATGGCTAAATCTAACTGCAAAGCTTTAAATCTAAAAGTAGAGGCAGTTGAAGGAGAAGATGGAGAAGGTATTGCTAATTATCCTTAAATATTTAATTCAGATTGGTACAAGGATATAGTTTAATTTTTGTTAAATTTCAACTATCCACCTGAAATGGAGAAGTATAAAAGAAGAGATTTTAAATTGAGAGCTGTGAAGTATTGCGTTTTGGAAGACCATATTTACCAGAAGGATCCTGTTGGAGTCTTGTTAAGATGTGCAGATGAAGCAGAATCCCAGGAAATTATGACAGAGATACATGAAGGAGTATGTGGAGGGAATTTGTATTGGAGAGCCACTGCAAAAAAAATATAAAAAGCTGGCTATTATTGTACAAATTTGTTCTTTTATGTTTTTTCCAAGGTCAAAAGATGTGTCAAATGTCAGAAATTTGCTGGTAAACAGAAATTTCTACCACTACCTCTCATCCCTATTTCAGCAGATGTTCCTTTTCCAGCAGTGGGGGCTAGACTTCATCAGTGAAATTCATCCACCTTCATCAGGACAACATAGATGGATTCTCACAACTACAGAATATTTCACTAAATGGATTGAAGTTGTACTAACAAGGAATTCTACTGATAGGATAATTATCAAATTTCTGTTGGAAAATATTATGTCAAGAATTGGTTTTCCACAGAAATTAGTACCTGATAATGCAATGGCCTTTAAGTATTCTAAGATGTACAAATTTTCTCAGCAATATGGGCTTGAATTGACCCATTCCACGCCTTATTACCATCAAGGTAATGGATTTGCTGAGTCATCCAATAAAATTTCGGTGAGGATTATTAATAAAATGTTGCCTGAAAATAAGAGGAATTGAGAGACTCAGTTGATACATGCTTTGTGAGCAGATAGATTAAGTGGTAAAAAATCAATTGGAATGTCTCCATTTCAACTTGTATATGGTACTGATGTTGTAATGCCTTTTCAATTAGCTCTTCCTGTAATGAATTTCCTACAAGATGAATTTGATCATGAAAACCTAGTCCAAAGGAGAATGCTATAGTTGATAGAGGCACACCAAATCAGAGAATCATTGCTGGAAAAATTTCAGAAGTATCAGGCTAAAGTAAAATATGTTTTTGATAAAATAGCAAATCAGTAGTTGTTTCAGGAGAATGATTTGGTTTTGCATTGGGACGCTATGAGAGAATACCATAGAAAAAATGGTAAGCTTGACAATTTGTGGTTTGGTCCATTTGGAATTGCTGAGGTTTTGGAGAATAATACTTTTCCGCTCAAACATCTAGATGATCATCAGCTGACTGGAGGCCCAGCCAATGGTCATTTTATCAAAAAGATATTTATTTAGTAATTAAATTGAGTCACTTCATTGTAAATATCCGATGTGATGTGTCAATAAACTCCATGCATATATGGTCAATCTTGAGTCTAGTATGTCAATGGTCAATCCTAGTCTTTATTTTCAAGAAGTCTTATAAGTTTCAAGAGTTTTTGAGGCACTGAGTATACAGTCCTTGAAGGTTCACAGGGGGGACTTCATCCCCAATAAGAGCCACTATTATCACTAAAAATGTTAATGTTGTAATCACTAGTGTGTCGTTGTTTTCAAATTTTTAATGTGCCCTAGTCCATGTCCAAAGTTTGAGTCATTTTCAATCAAATTTAAAAAGAGTCCCAAAATCAAGGTATTTTTAAGTGAATAAGTGTCATAGTGTTTTAGAGTCCTAAAATAAGTTAAAATCTCTATTTTGACTTATGTTAGTGTTGAAGGTTAGGCGACGTTTCGTTAATACAACTGCAGTCATCTGGTCTGGAATAATAGCTACCTTTGTTACAAATTCATTCTCAAAACAATAATACAGTAAAGGGCAGATATTTCTCAGAAATGGAAGTCATATAGTCCACACAGTGAAAAGCACAGCTATTTCACTAAGATTTTGGTTATCTCAGCAAAGAGGCTATAGGTAAACAGGTAATCAGTTTTCAAAGCATGCAAATGAAGGCTTCATGGCAACCAAAGTTATTTAAAAGAAAAGTGTGGCCTGCAGAAAACAGATTAACCAATAGAGAGGGAGATCCAGAGAAGAGAAATAGATAATTTTTAAAGGGATATTACAAGGAATTAAACCAATAAATGAAGCGAAGGAGGAGAAATGTGTGCAGAATGATCGAACGGTTATGATCCAATCGTAGATATGAAAGGGAAGAAACCGATGGCTTAGATTAAAGCACAAATGGAGCAAATTTTCAAATCGTATTTTTTAAAGTTTACCATTAAGGAAATTGCATGGTATGTTAAGTGATTTGTGATGCGATGAGGTGAAGGGCGAGCAAGGAAGACCGTTAGATCTGGGCGCAGATCAACGGTGGAGATTAAAGCGCAGATGGAGTGACTTTGCAAATTGTAGTTTTTAAATTTTATCGTTAAGGTGATCGCATGGTATGTTAAGTGATTTGCAATGTGATGAGGCAAGGGCACATGTTGGCTAGCACATTAGAGAAATTTTTCAAATCGCAGAGTTTACAGTTTATCCTTTGTCAGTGTAGAGTTAAATTTGCGGGTGACCGATTTGCAATAATACAGAAAGTTGCGATGTGAGATGCCTTCTGATTGGTCACCAGGTTATGGGGCCCTAGAACCACAACTCTGTGTGTATGCATATTTTTTGGGAGAAATTCTGGTTTTTTTAAATTTCCTATAAAGTGATCGTTGTTGATTTCATGCATATGTATGTTTATAAAACTTCCGATGCATGATATACGATCGGTCCCATTTCTCTTCCATGTCACCTCCACTCTCATAGCACATCGCACTTCACCATTTTCAAGTTTTAACTCCCACATTTCATAATAAAACTTTCAATGTGCGATTTGTGATCGATCCCACTTCTTCACCACATCATCACCCCCCCTCTCTTATCATTCATTCTGCTCCATGTTTCCTCTATCAATTAAACCTGTTTTAAAGGGCTTCTTTGTAATTTCTCATAAAATGAACCCTCGTCATTCTATCCAAAAGTTTCAGGTTTTCCACCATTACAAAGGGTTTTCAACCAAAAAAGGGGAAAGGAATAGCGGAACAATGGCATAGTTTCTCTCAAACATTTTTCTACCAATACTATCAGTACCAGTATGTTTTTACCAGGCACCGAGCAGCATTCAAGGAACAACCACAAACCATTTTCATTGTTGTTTTCACTTTTTATGGAGTTGGTTGCACCAAAACAGAAGAGGATTCTTCCCATCAAACTGCCACATCATAAAAACCACTCCAAATTATTAGCCTTAATGTTTTTATTTTCATTATTTCATAGCACTTTGAAATTAATATTAAAGGATAAGCCTCATCTCTTGCACGAGATCGTAATAACTTTTGGAAATAGATTCACCTTTTTCTATGGAAGATGATAGTATCATGTTTTGTATTTATATGCCAAACTAAAATGAAGTCAGGGTTGGTTGGTGGTTATAGAATTTGACTCATATAATTTGTAATATTTTTTTCGAATGAAATTGATTGATACTACTGAGGACTTATTACCAATTTGTTGTGTGTATTGTATACTTTACTTGTGTTTCCATATCTCCTTTCTTCGAGTTCCATTTTGCAAATCATCATATTGTTATGTGTTTTTATTAGTCTCTTAAGCATGTTATGTGTTTTATCAGTTTTTATTAGTCTCACACAGTTTGAATTCCTGATAAAATATATGTTATAACAGTGGAAGAGCATCACTCATGATAGTTATTCTTCATGATATTTCGGTGAGAATCTTTTCAGACTAGAAATAGCTTTCTCTCAATGGAATATTTTCAAACTGCCACTTTTGAGAATTTCTACTAAATGTAGTAGATTTATGTTTCACGGACCTATTGTTTCCTCTCATCTTACAATTTCCTCTCCTCATAGACTACAAACTTGCACCTTGCTACCACATCAAGTTACAATACGCTCTTTAGTATAAATGTGGATTTGACTGAAATATATCTTCAGTGAATCAAAGTTTATACCATCCTCCAATCCCATAAAAAAAAATATTAAAATTTCCCTAGAGTTTAGGATGTGTCTGGTCAGGTGCTTGCTGCAGTCCAAGTGTTGATTCCAGCGCCAACACCACTTATATTCGATGTCTTCATGTGTTGTTTATAAATGTTGTCTGAATGATCTTGAATTATTGATAAGTAAATCTACAAATTTCTCTCTTTTACACCTACAAAAGGAATTCAATAGAGCACTAACATAAACCATTAGTTGCATTATAAGAAAATAAAGTTGAGAAAAAGTAAATAATATTAAATTATTGATTCACCCCCCTCTCTATAATTTCCAATAGTAATAGTCTAACAGCTGGAAGGAGGCCCTGAGTTAGTAAATTGGCTAGTAAAGAAGGATTCTAAACAAATATAAGCTCCTCTATTTACTAATACAAACTATGCTTTCTAGAAAGTCAGAATGAAGACATACTTAATGTCTCTTGGAATAGAAGTTTGGGTTGTTGTGATGGTACAATATGAAGAACCGAAGGAAGAGACTAGTGACAGAGATGCCAAACTAGATTTCATAGCTAATTCAAAAGATATGAATGCACTCTTAAGTGGTCTATTTGAGTCTGAATTTATCAAAGTAATTCATTTTCAGAAAACCAAATAAATCTGGGACAAGTTAGAAATTATTCATTAATGAGATAAAAAGGTAAATATGGCCAAATTGCAAGTATATAGAACACAGTTTGAGACCTTAAAAATGAATGAATATTATAGATATAGCTAAATTATTCTTTAGAGTTCATGAAATCATGAATATCATGAGAGTTCTAGGGGAAACAATCAAAAAATGTGTAATAGTTTAGAAAATATTAAGGTCGTTACCATCTAAATTCAATCCCAAGGTTTCATCTATACAAGAGACAAAAAACTTTGATATTTTGAATAGGGATCAACTACTTGGCTCCTTGAAAACATATGAGATGAGAATTCCAAAAAGGAATTCAATCACTAGGGAGGCATATTTCAAGGAAGACAAGTGCATAGAATAAAAGGAATGTTCATGCTCAAGTTTTGATGAAGAAGAAGTAAAAATTGTTAGAAGGTTGAAGAAAGGCAGAAGTAAGTACAAAGGAAAACTTCCATTTAAGTGTTTCAATTATGGAAGAGTGGGGGATTATGCTTAAAAATGTCCCTATAATAAAGAATAAAATCAAACAAAAGGGAAAGAGAAGACCAAATCTAATAAAATAAAGAAAGAGAAAAAATTTAAAAGAAAAATATTTTATTCTCAAGAAGATAATAGTGTATCTGAAAGATCAAATGAATCCTCTAGTGAAGATGGAACTAGGGAATTCATGTTTATGGCCTTATAATAACTTGAAAAATATTTACTCGAATAAGAAGAAGAAGATGAAGGTGAGGTAGATCTTGATGGGGAGTTTATTAGTACCCTGGATGAAATAGATGGCTTAAAATCAAGAATAGAAAAAAAAAAAGAGATCCTATTGAAATATGTAAAAGAAGAATCAAATTCAGAAGATATTATTAAGATGGAAGTTGAACTTGAAGAAGAAAAGAATGTGGAAGACATTTTTATGTAGAAAATAAAAGAGAAAAATCAGGAGTGTGAAATATTGGAAGAAGAGGTGGTAAGTCTGAAGAAGATACAAGAAAAGACACAAACTAAATTAAACATGAACATTAAATAGATAAAAGGTTCTGAAAAAATTAACGAGATATTAAATGTTCAAAGGTCTCCACCCTTAAATATTGGGTTAGTCTATGAAGGAGAATCCAGTGAATCTAAGACAAAGGATAAAAGGGCAATCACTTTTGTAAAATTTTTCATGGAAGACAATGATATTTACCATCAATATGAGAAAAAAAAATTGGGCAACACTTCAACATCAAATGAATAGCTGCAAATAAACACTCCCAGAAAATTCCAGGAGATAAAAGGAACTAACAATAAAAAAAAGAACGATCATAGACAATACTTCTTCAAAAGACCAGATTTTCAAATATCTATATGGTTATATCCCAAAATGACATCCACTATTATGTACATATATTTTTTCTATGGATATTGTTACTGCTGTAAAAAATTTGGACATAAAGCCATAGATTGTAGAGCTTATGTCAAAAGATTTCATTTTGTAAATTATAAAATAAGTAAGGATAATTGAATGGATTCACATACATCAAAAAAAACATGAATATAGATTGAAAAATGCATATTCTCCTATCCATGATATTATTGAATGTTTCTATTGTCACAAATTTGGACACAAGTCAGATGAATGTCAAATTAAATACAATATGCTTTCATCTCAAAATAATTATAGAATAGATGGTTGCATGCAATGGAGAAAGAAGAAGGAAGAGAAAAAATTTGATAATTTTGACCTAGTTCTATATGCTCAAGATCAAAATAGTAAATGGTATGTCGACATTGGTTGCTCGACATATATGAAAGGAGAAAAAAGTAATTTTGTATCTCTGGATGAAAATCAAACTAGAAATGTCACATTCGGCAATGATGAAGCAAGAAAAAATAGGGGAAAATGTATTTTCAGTCTGAATAATGCAAGAGTAAAGGCTCGAGATGTATTTTTTATAGATGGTCTAAAACATAATTTTTGAGTTTAAATCAGATGTGTCATAAAGGTTGTGAGGTTCTCTTTAGATCTCAAGGTTGTGAAAGCAGGTCAATATATAAAAGAAATACTTTGGTTAAACGAGTTCAAACAAATAATAATGTATATATCTTGAAGGAAGAGACTGAGGAATACTACATCAATAAAAATGATGAATCCCGGCTATGGCATGGGATATTGGGGCATCTCAACTTTGATCACATCATCAAAATAAAAAAGAATAAAGCAGTTAGATTTCTACCAACAATAAATAAGCCTCAAAACACTATATGTAAGTCACGCCAAATGGGTAAAAAGACACGGACATCATTCAAATTCAAAGTTAAATTATCAATTAGTAAGCCTTTGCAGCTAGTTCACATGGATTTGCGCATGCCTTCCAGAATAGATGCACCAGGAGAAGAAAAATAATTAATGTTGATAATGGATGACCATTTGAGATTGACATGGGTGGCATTTCTTATAAATAAGTCAGAAGCATTTGAAAAGTTCAAAATATTCAAGGCAGTAGAAAAAAACCAAACATGGTGTAATATAAAGTGCATAAGGTCAGACAGAGGAGGTGAATTTATATCATATGAGTTTTCAGACTTGTGTAATGACTTTGGGATAAAACAACATTATACTATTTCAAATACACCACAATAGAATGGATTTTCTTAGAGACATCATGTCTGTTCAACAAATATCCAGAGCTATGATGCAAGAAATAAGAATTTCTCAAACCTATTAGGTAGAAGAGGTGCATACAATAGTACATACTCTTAATAAGGCACTTCTCAGACCAAACTATTATAAGACACCATATGAACTATGGCACAGGAAACTAGCATTAGTCAAACATTTTAAAGTATTTGGGAGTAAATGATATATCAAAAATAATTATGAAAAGCTAGGAAAATATGATGCTCGATCTGATGAAGGAATATTTTTGGGATATTCATAAAAAATTAAGGGATATAGGTGTTATAATAAGATGTTTTGTAATATTTTGGAATGCATAGATGTAAGTTTTGATGAAGAGCTACCTGATAAGAGAAAAATCACAGGTTTTATTAATCCTCCAGATCATCACCATTATGACAGTAAAGATAGAGAAGTCCAAGATGAAACATTAGAATATACATATATGCACTCAAAAGGACCCTCAAGGCACACTCAAAATAATCATCCTGAAAATCAAATTATTGGAGATAAAATTGAAGGAGTTCAAACGAGGTTGCAACTAGCAGAAAAATCTGAGCAAGTTCATATAGATATGTTTTCACAAATAGATCCAAATAACTTTGATGATGCAAGTAAAGACAAAAATTGGATAGATGCTATGAACAAATATTTAGACAAAATTGAGAAAAACAAGACTTGGGAACTAACACCAAGACCTATAGGAAATAATTTCATTGGCACAAAATGGGTATTCAAAAATAAGATGAATGAATAGGGTTAAGTTATTAGAAACAAAGTCTGACTAGTGTGTAAGGGTTACTCACAAGTTGAAGGTCTTGATTATGAAGATAATTTTTCACCAGTTGCGAGAATTGAGGAAATCGGGATGTTTTTGGCCTTTGCGTGCAACAGTGATTTCAAGGTATCTAAATGGACATGAATTTTACCTTCCTAAATGGTGATCTTGAGGAAGAATTCTATATGGAAAAACCTGAAGTTTTTTCTTTAAAAAATAATCCTAACAATGTTTTTAGGTTAAAGAAATCATTGTATGGTCTTAAACAAGCACCACAAGTGTGGTACTCTAGACTGGACAAGCACCTTTAGAAACAAGGCTTCAAGATAGGAGGAGTTGATAGTAATTTATATATAAATTTTGATGGAGATAATTTATTAATTTTGGTTGTATATGTGGATGATATCATGTTTGGAAGCAATAATGATCGTCTAGTAAAAATTTTTTCTAAAGAGATGAAGTGTGAGTTCGAAATGTCAATGATTGGGGAGCTTACCCTCTACTTAGGACTTCAAATCCTACAAAACACTAGAGGCATATTCATTTCTCAAGAGAAATAACTAAGAGATATGTTGGAAAAGTTCCAAATGGAATAATGTAAACATGTATCAACCCCCATGAATATTGGATGTGAGAAATATGTAGATGATGAGTCACCTGATGTGGATCAAAAACTTCACAAATCCATGATAAGAATTTTATTTCACCTAACAAATTCTAGACCAGATATAATGTTGGAAGTTGGATTAGTAGAAAGATATCAATAAACACCCAAACAAATTCATTTGTTAGCAACAAAGAGGATATCCAGGTACTTGAAAGGGACTATAGATTATGAACTATGGTATTTGAAAGGTAAGTACTTTACACTGATAGCATACACATATGCGGATTGGGCCAGTTGTGTGGATGACAAATAAAGTACAAGTGGCAATGCATTCTACCTAAGAAAGTCATTGCTTTCATGGATAAGCAAGAAACAAACATCAGTTTCTCTATCTACACCAGAATTTGAATACATAGCAGTTGTTGCTTCTTGAACACAAGTGTTGTGGATGAAGCAGACACTTCAGGATATGAGGGTAAAATTCAATGAGCTTATCTCTATCGAATGCAATAATACAAGTGCAATAAGAATTTCAAACAATATTTTGCTTCATTCAAATACTAAACATATCCGTATAAAGTGCCACTTTATTAGAGAACAAGTGACTGAGAAAATAGTGAAGATGGAGTGCATACCCATAAGATAACACATAGCATACATATTTACAAACCCTCTTGCTAGAGAATTGTTGGCTTGAGGGGTCCTAACCCAGGTTCGAAGTTAAGCATAACCAACAAAAGCCTCTTACTATTGGCCCTTTTGGTAGTGACCTAATTGTGTAGGCCAAAGTCTCACCTGAAGCAGTATGGGGGGGTGATGGAACAAGGTTTCCACACCCTGAGAGAGAATTAAATGATGTGGGTGTCTGCAGATATATACTAATGAAAAACTGTCTTATGCACCAGAAACTCAAACCAGAAACCCTTAACCAGGAAAACCTAGGTCAACTTATGTAGGCTACCCTGCGCGCGCATAGATAGTAGTTGCAATCCCTTCAATAGTCTTAATAAAGTTAAATTAAGGTATTATAGTAATAGATCCATGCAACTAACATTCATATTAAATAGTAAATAGGTACACAACCGATCCAATTGCAGATAACATAAATCGTAAGAAAAATAGATCACAGAAACATATCAAAGAGGCATTTAGTACTCAAAATTATCCCAAAACACTTCTTTATTCATAAACAGTCACAAAACCCTTTACAATCCTTTAGATTCACCCATGCACACAGCCAGTGGGTTCGCACATAGCCAGACTAAGGTCTCCATGCACACAATGAGTAGGAGCCTTTCAGACATAGAATCTTACACAGATTCGCTTCAAAGTTCAGAACATATCACAATCTTACATCTAAATATTTCTTATCTGACTCGATCTATACTTCTATTTATATCTTATCCTATGCTCATCCTAAGGTTGGAAAACTATGGTTTTCGATTCCCAGTTTTACCCTTTAGGCCATTACAACTCATGAAGGGACTTTGACTCACCCCAAAGCCCCTTGACCTGTGCATTTCTTAGCGCACACGACTCAAAAATACAAAAAATACTTATTAATCACTCAAAAATATAGCCCTAAGGGACCCTGCCCCGACAGTCCCCCAACAAAATCTTGTGACTAGTCCCGAGTCAAGGTGCAAGGATGCCCACACCCTGATCGTCTGCACTCTGCGCTGTATCCACCAATTTCTAAGATTTCAACCCCTCTGCTGTGAGATTGATACTCTGGTAAGTTTGACTCAGTTTCTTCACAGCAACATCCAAATCCTGTGATAGCTTCGTCGCTTTGTCTGCCCATGGCTTCATGTGGTCAATCACGATGTGCTTCTTCCTCTGTAGGTCTTCAACCTCATTGCACTATATCTAGCTTGTCTGCAATTGTGTTATTCGCTGAGCAGTCACAAATTTAGGCAGTGCCTCCTGAAGGTCATCAAATGCCTGCTCTTTGGCGCCAAGTTCCTGTGAGATTTTATTCACAAGTGGATCGGTCTATACTGACATCCACAAACCCATCGTTACATCTAAGAGTTTAGTTCATTTGGTGACTACTATTGCGATACTTGTTGAAGCTTCCTTAACTAAGGCAGAGCGTTGCGCTCGCACTTCTGGCGGAGTTTCTTGTTGAAGCTTGGCTTGCAACTCCATGATTTGTTGCTCGAAGTCTGCCTTTACTTCCTACACTTCGGATCTGGAGGCATTCAAAGCTACTACTAGACCTTCAACTTTGGCTTGCGGCGTGGATGAAGCAGGGATGGAAACCTCAGGTAGGTCATCACAAATTCGATCAATCAGATTCTCCATTTTTTCACATTGTGTCACCACTTCCTGTTGCGATGTCTAAGCCTGGAGAGACTCTTCTATCTTTGTTGTGACCTTCTACTCAGCCTCAGTAACTTTTTGGTGCATGCGCGCCTCCTTACACTGTAGTTCATATGTGATGATTTTTTGTATGGCATGCAACTTACCACTGGGAAACATCGACAAATCAATTCTAACTTCTGAGCAGGTTTACACCTATGCATGTAATGTAGGTTGTTCTACTGTAACTTCTACTCCAGGGAAGGGGAAGATCCTACTATATGACGTGCTGAGGATTATACTGGTGCTCTCTCTTTCTTGAATCAGCCTTGTTTGATTCAAACTTACTTGAATGTTATCTGTCTTGAGCTGCAACACCTGTAGTCTAGTCTGCATAGATTCAATTGTGGCCTTGTACTGATCCTGAAGCACAGTCCACCTATCCTCAGAGGCAGATGCGATCAAATATGTTATATTATCAAGGTCATCTTCAGTGAGTGTGACATCATATGTTCCCCCTACCCTTGAACCTTTTTGCTTCTTGCATGCTCCCTTTGGGGTTTCGGTGCCATGCTTAGTTCCTCTAGCAGATTTGACTACTGCACCATTTAGGCCATCTGTGCCTCCGAGATCTGCCTCAACCTCTTCTTCTGGTTCCTTTTCCTTTTCTTCTTCCTTCTCCGATTATTTTTCCTTTTTAGCTGTTTTTATCTCCTTGATGGATGTTGAGGCTATGATGGGATGGTTGTAGCAGAGCCCAGCCTTCTATGCTTTGGGCCAAGTCGCAATGACCTAGTCAGTTTCTACCTCTATCACCATATAAGGAAGCTTGTACCATACTGGGTCTTGGCGTGCCTGGATTTGCACATCGTTAATGGTCACCTAAAAGTCTTCAATAGCTTTGTACTTTTCATAGGCAGCTGCTGACAGTCAGGGCCGCGAGTTTATAGCTGCTACCAAAGCTCCCTCGAATAAGACCCAAAAAATATTACTCTTTTACTCTCTTTGGGTCTAGTGAATCCCATAGGTTTCCATAGCACACCCCTTCAGACACACCAGGTTATACCTCCGGTAGTACTATGCCCTCTAGCATCTCCCATGCAACCAAATAAATTAACAGAGGCAACCACAAATAAGAAAACTTCTTCCCTTCATCCTGTGCCTCGCGCACGTTCTATAGGAGCTTTGTGCATAGGTACTGGACCAATTATAGCTCACCCCCTTCTCGCACTATCCTGCTAGTGTGATGAAATGAGCAGGGAATACCTTAGGTTGGCACTTGCGCATCAGCTTACATCCTAGGACCAAGGTCCCTAGTCGTATTGTCGGGTCTTCAAGTTGTTGCACCAGGAATCCCCTAGAGTCTCGTCCTACCTAGTAGTCATTCTTGAACTTGGCAGCTACCGTTAGCTCTTGGCTCTTTCCATGTTGGGCCATGGAACAAGGCCCCTTCTTGGGCAGGGTGGCGATCTAGTGGATCAGCATGGCATCAATTGGAATTCTATTTTGGATCTAGAGGCACCCATCGTGCACCAGCACCAACAACTGGTGCACGCAGACAGTTATGATTGGGTGTTTGCCAAAGTGATGAATCCTCAGAAAATTGAGAATTTCAATGTTACTCAACCCACACACCCATGGCATAGGATCTACCTTCACAACACCATCATATAGTACTCTCTCCAAGTAATACTTGGGTGCTAACTTAGGGAACGTCTCCTTGTTTTCCAGGTCATAATCATCGAATTTCAGGAGGGGGATTTTTCCAAACATATCCCCTTCAAAAGGGACTATCTACAGGATCAAAGACATCTGTAGATAATCGTGCACCACATCTAAATCCTTCAAGGCTCGAACAAAGGGTCTGTGTGGCTTGATTACTTTGGGCACCATGAGATGGGCTCCATGAGTGCGGCCTCCTCAGTTGCGCTCATGGGTCTCTTGGTCGGGCCAACTATAGGAGACCTATCCTTTGTGTCTGGGGATGTCCTCAGCTTTGAGGTTGAGACCTTAGTCACCTTGCCATTTCCTTTGGCAGGCATTGACACTACTTCTTTCACTTTAGGGATAACTTCGTGAACATCATCAGAGTCGGGCTCAGTAAATGTTGTGAGCAGCACAGAGTGCTCCTAAGATGGCGCGCTCTCAAGGTCAGTGGTTCTCATTCTTGGTTTGAAAATGAACTTGGAGTTACTCACGTTAGATGCGGGGGTCTCACAACCAAACATACAATACTCATAGATAAATTCAAGGTGCAACTCACAGATAATTTCAAGATGAAATATATTGAGACAGCAAAGGAGCATAATATGACCCACAACCCTCCTTTTATAGGTGATCCATGGTGAAAAAAGTTGGAACTTCATTACCTTATCCCCATAAAAAAGGTCAAAAATCCGGTAATATCTCCTCATTAAATGCAACAAACCTACTCCATTCAATGGTAAAATCATTTTTTCACCTACATTTATTGTTCCAAAGGCTAGTTTCTCCTGTCATGCACTACCCCTATGCTCATGTCGCACTTGTCTGCGTATGTCCTCTGCGCAGACAAGTGGATTCCCATTTTTTGGCCATATATTCATCTTGTAGGCACATAATTATCCCTATACGGATTTAGTCAACTTTCATTGATGTACCCGAAAATACTCTCACCGCGCAACGTAGCCAAGCGCACCACACCTCCATTAGTGATCTCTTTCACAATGTATGGCCCTAGCCAATTATTTTTGAACTTACCTGGATGGTGCGCAAACTGATTGTCATATAAAAAAACCAATTCTTCTTCTTTGAATGCCTTCTGTCAAATGTGTCTATCATGCCAGGTCTTTTCGCATGCCTTTTTCACTTGCTGATGAAAGTTGGAAATACACCGATCCTCTTCGAAGTCAACCAGTTGTGCTAGATGTTCCTCCATGATGTCTAGCTCAGCAATATTAGTGAATTTTGTGATGCATAGGCTTGGGACAATATATTCCATTAGCATGATTTCTTCTTCTCCATAAACCATCCTGAAAGGTTTTTTCCCAATCAAATTCTTGCATGTGGTCTTATAATCCCATAACACAAAAGATATGTGCACGTCCCAATCATTCTGATTTTCATTACAGATATTTGTGAGCACATTCTCCAAGATCTTGTTGAAGGCTTCTACTGCACCATTTTCCTGAGGGTGATAAGGAGTACTCTTATGGTGATGTATCTAAAATTTCTCTGTCAGAGCTTCAATGGTTTCAGTAACAATGTGCATACCCCTAACACTCATCACTATCTTTGGGCACCCAAATCTAGTCAAGATATTTTTAAAAATGAAATGTGCAACATTGTCTGTAGTACAATATTTTACTGGCTTAGCTTTAGCCCATCTGGTTACATAATCTATGGCATTGATGATGTAGCACATGCCAGTATTCTTCCTAGGAGAGTTGATAGGTCCAACAAATTCTATAGTCCTTTTATCAAAAACCTGCAGGGCCATCTATGGTTGCAATGAAATTTCATCTATGCGTGATGTATTTCCTTTTCTATGGCATGCATCACAAGCTCGAAAATATGCATGTGCATCGTTGTGCAATGTGGGCCACCATAACCCAACACAAAACACCTTTTGTGTAGTATCTTTCCCTGCATAGTGGCCTCCTGCCACTCCTCCATGAGCTTAATCCAAGATTTCCTATCTTTCATGTTCCAAAACATACCTTCTTAACACTTCATCCACTCCCAACTTGTAAAATTGACTAGCAATCACTGTAAAATTAGCTACGCGTGAAACCAACTCCTTTTGTTGCACTGAATACTTAGCAGGTGCACTACTAGTAGTCAAAAAGTGAATGATATTTTCAAAGTGTTCATCAACCACTTTAATAGAAAAGAGCTCCGCATGAGGTAGTCCCTCCTCCAGACTGGTTAGTTCCTCCCCACTCTCAATGCATGAGAGGTGATCAGATCCAGCATTCAATCTTCCAGGCTTAACAATAAATTAAAAATCATATTCTTGAAATAGCAACAACTGTCTACAAATATTCCCCCCCAACACAGGCTTATTGACTAGGTATTTCAAGGCAGAGTGGTCAATGAACATATTGGAGTTCCCTCCTAGTAGATAATACCTATATTTCTACAGAGTATAGATAATAGCCAATCCTTACCTCTCTGTGGTTGAGTATTTGCGCTCTGCACTCTAAGAGAGCTTCTTACTGGAAAAGGCAACAAGGTGATCAATATATCCTTCTCCTGGCTGTGCTAAAACATCTCCATGTGCAATGCCGGATGCATCAACATGTACATCGAAGACCTTGGACCAATCTAGTAATATTAGAATAGGTGCAGTAACCATATTTTCCTTCAGCATCTCAAAGATATTTTGACATTCCTCATCCTAGAAAAATGAAACATCCTTCTTCAGAAATTTCTCCATGGGTGAAGTGATGAGAGCATAGCCCTAAATGAATTTTTTGTAATATCTGGTGTGTCCTAGAATAGAGCGTAACTTTTTTTCATTGGTAGGGACCTCCAAGTTGATAATAACTACAATCTTGGCTAGATCTACCATCAAGCCTTGCTGACAAACAATATGTCCCAACAATATTCCAAAAGCAACATAGAAGATACACTTTTTCAAGTTAAGAGAGATTTGATGCTTCCTACAAGTGTAAAGAATCATGCAATGGTTGGACACATGCTTCTTTACCAACCCAAACATGGTCCAATAATCAAAGTACACCTCCAAAATTTTGTGCATGAACTCCTTGAATACAACTACTGTTATGTGCAAGAATATAGCTGGTGAATTCTCCAATCCAAAAGGTGTGACTGTGTATTGTAAAGATCCCCATTCTATTGCAAAAGTGGTATTTCTTTGGTCTTCCTGCGTAATCCTGATATGATGATACCCAGAAAATCCATCGGTGAAAGAGTAGACCTCTTGTCCTCCCACTTTTTCCAAGATCTCATCTGAGAATGGGGTAGGGAAGGGGTCATGTACACATGCATCATTCAGTTTGTGTAGATCTACACAAATCCTTATCTATCCCTTCGTCTTCTTTTCTGGAACAACCATTGGGCTCACCCAATAAGTCTGCTCCACAGGCTTAATGATTCCTGCAGAAACCATTTTCTCCAATTCTTCCTTCACTTTCTGCTTATATTCTAGATTTAACCGATATGTTTGCTACTTGACAGGGCGTGCATCTGGTTTCAGAGTGATCTTCATAAATCCCAAATCTCCAAAAATTCCTTTGAGCTTAGAGAATTTTGTGGGAAACAGGTCCCAGTATTCTATCAACAGCTCCACAATCTTTCCCACTATGTCATCATCTTAATAATCTCCTATTTTGGCCAACTTGGGATGTTCCTCCGTCCCAATGTTGACTTCTTTTAGCTTCAAAAGCTTAGTGATATCCACCATTCCTAATAAGGGCTCTACAATTCCGTGCTCTCCTTCAGACTTGGGGATGTTGATATTTCTTGGATCTTCCTCGCTATCTTCCACTGACAAATTCCTGCAGTTGACAATATCTTGAATCTACGGTTCCCATGCTGGAGCAGCACATTCTATCCAAGATCGGGAGTCATCAAAGACAATTTATTCTATATCCTGTAGTGCTTCATCCAATACCTCTGATCCACTAGTCATGCCAAAATTTAGTAGGAAACTTTCACTCATTGTAAACCAATTAAGGGTCCCTCAACGCAGCTCTGTCTCCAAATACCACACAGTAGGGATTGGTCCCAATGTGTGGAAAAACATGTGAACCCATTCGGCCATAGGTTTCTTATCCCATACCTCCATCCATTTAGGAAAGTGTTTGCATGGATCACCTCGACCACCAAAAATCTCAGTTGGTGGTGTATTGGGTTGCTCAAAGTGCAACCACATCATCATGCTACATTCTTCCCAATCTCCAAAGTTCCCCTTATATGTGTCCCACCTGTTATCGCTCTATAATTTATAATATTGGAAAGAATAAATTATAAATAACAACCTCAAAACCACTTCAAGCCTAGGATCTAGCCCTCCTAGACTCAGAGAGGGATCTCTCTATATAAGATTTATATTTTTTTTATGTTTCCTAATATTAGGTTAGTTAATTAATTGTGAGAGTTGTTTTTTGTTTGATTGTTTGTGGTTGGATTTAAGGGGTTTCTGTAAAAAAATTCCATTGGGCTATGGAGTCGACATAGGCTGGGTATATGCATTAAATTCCAGAGCAAATGCAAGGAAATCTATATGTGAATACTGGTGTTTATCACTGAGTGGAATTATGAAATGAAGAAATTTATTTCAGTAATGACTTGGGAGAAACTAAGAATTCTTAAACCATACATTAGAAGAAAACATTAAAATTGTAAAGAAAATCAGAATTGAGGTACTCTGAATAATAAATCTTAATCTAAATTTCATGTTTTACAAATAGAATTTTAAATGGTGCACATGAAAATACTATATTGGGAAAATATTAAACATGAATAAGGAAAAAAATCACCGGGATAACACAACACATGAATCTTGCAGACTGATCTCTTTATTGAATGTTCCATCTCGAAAATTTACAAATAATTGCAATGAAAAGTTCTTAAAAACTAGGGTCCAACCCCTAATACCGAATAAAATACTATATTTAAACTATTTGCAACTGATTGCTGTATCAAAACAATAATTTGTTCACTTATTACAAAGTAACTGAAATTTAATGTGTGCGTCTCAGGAATGGACACTGTGTAACGACCCTTTAACAGATGTCTAAGGTCATTATAAATATGTCATTCATTGTAACGGATTTTTAACAGAGGTCTAAAGTCATTCTAAAGTTGTTATTCAGTGTTGCAGCAGTCTGTTGTGTTGGAAAATTTGATATTGCTGAGCTGTTCTGATACACTGGATCTGCTGACATAGATAGATTGCTGAGATGCTTGTTTTATCATCATGCTGAGTTGTCTTCCTCCCTAGAGCCCACAAAAATTTTTCCATTCCTCTTGAGTCAGAATCTTAGATCTACTAAACTTTATCTAGACTTCATCAGTCTCGGTGTACTTCAAAAATGTTGGCCTCAACTGCAATATGCACCTAATTTCATGTTGTATGAAGACATCATTGCTGATAAAATCATAAAATGCTTTCCCTGTCATGGTTTTCTTCATATTTGTATGCTTTGATGTATCCTTCAAAATCTCTATGATTTTTTTTACATAATCAGTCCTAGGCATCAACTTATCATTAATGACAAATAAGGAAGGAAACCCTTTTTGTTCAGTCGCTCAATCCTGTTGAAAAATATACTTACTCCAATCTGCAACTGATGACATCTTTCTTCTAGTTGTGTAACTAGAATCTTATTGTTCAACACCTTTTTTACCTCAAGTATGGTGGCTTTTTTGTCTGCTACCTGCAGTTGCTCCAATTCATGACTGCTCTTAGAATTCAGGAATCTGGTGATATTTTTGGCAGTTTGGGGCTTATCCCCAAGTTCATCATTTTCCTTTTCAATGGAAACCCTCACTAATTCAATTAAATCCCTCTTTTTGAAAAATTATTTGAATTGATGGCCATATATCATTAATAGATTCAATTATATCCAACCAAATATTTTTTTTAATGCTTCCTACCATGCTTCCAATGGAGGAATCCTGAAGGGACTTCTACAAACCTTCATTTAACTTTTTACTGATCTGTAACTCTGTGGCGTATACTGATTCTTTCCTTTTCAACTGCTCTTGTGGGTCACTGAGTTGATCTTGCAGATTTTTAATTTATGTTATCTGTAAGGACATGTTCTCAATGGATTTAGCTAAATTTTCAGTTCCTTCACCTGGTGTACCTATTGTTGTTGTAGATGCTGGAACCACTGTAAGAGGAACTACTTGTAGGGGAATCATGGCCTTATTTTTTTATTTTGTTGCTCCCTTCATGGCATCTCTTATTGTTTTCTATCTTTCTTTTATCATTTTCTCCATCTAATTCTTTATTTTCTTAAGTTGTTCCGCATGTTCTATGATCAGTTGCAACATTTATGCCTTTTGTGTTTCATTTGCTTCTATCTCCTTGGCCATAGCATCTTCTATAACATGCATCTTGAGTTGCCTCCTCAAATCAGCTATGTGTGCATTCTTCTTCTTCACAAGTGCTTCTACCACTGTTATGTTTGATGGAGTGTACCCTATTTGCTTCACTAAATCCTCCAGAGATTTAATCCTTGATTCTTTGGCCATGGAGGAGATCTTTTCCACCTTCAATTCTGACTGTGTGTTGGATAATGTCACCTACAACTTTGAGACACTCATGGTTGTACTAGTCAAGGTAGAGGAGATCATTTCTCTTGTCTGATTGTGCATTTCCATTTGGTATACTGGATGAATTTTCTTTACATCAAACTCAAAATAGGTATTCTTGTAGTCTTTTGAAGTGTTGGGTTGAGGGATTTGTGCTTCTAAGAAGGCCATCTTCATTCTCCCCTTTTCAGAGTCAAAAGATAAAAGAATCCTTCTTTGGGAGCTGCTTATTTGTTTCCAAAACTGATTATATGTGTTGGTGTTAAAAACCTCATTCCTTATTTTCATCTCCTTGAATGTATCATAGATATCATCCCCTTTTTTCTCTGTAGTGGTAATAGAAGTTGGATTCTGCACACTTTGTTGTTTGAAAGGCACAGTGGTAGAGGATGTTGAGAAAATTGTTTTGCCACCTGCTGGAGATGATTTTCGTGAATTTCTGATTGTGATAACTATCTGTTGATATTTCTCAATGCCCTGGTCAATTTCCATGTGGAGTCTAGCCCTCTTCCTATATTTCATTTTGAATTCTTTAGTGGAGGAATCAATATTCATGTATGTTTGATCTTCCGTGGTCCTCTTTCTTCCTACATCATTTTCTATTTCTTTTTCATTTTCATCTTCTGCTCCTGCAGATTTTCTTTCCTGTGGGGTTGTTGTTTGAATTCCTGAAGTGGAGATGACTTGCTCTTCTGCCTCCTGGAGTGTGTTAGCTACCCATTCTTGTTTATTCATATACTGCTCTATCTCCAATTTTTGGGTATGAATGTAGGGTGTCGACTTCTTCTCCACCCTCCTCTTGGAGATGATCCCCATTGTATCATAGGACCAAGTGAAGCTATGTGAATTTCATCTCCTTTAAAATTTTATCTACCTCATCCCCTACTGCTCTGTCGTTGCAAATAAATGGACCAATCTGTGATTTGATCTTGAATTGTGACTTCTTCTTGGCAGAGATAAAATGCACCTTATCTGCATTTATCATTTGTCTGATATATTCAAGTGCAAAGATTCTCATAAAGAGATACTTGGGAAATTTATAGGGGGCCAATTCACTACCATAAAATTTGATCTTTTGGTAGTTTTGGTAGAGGTACCAATCTGTTGTTCTGATCTTCTCTTTCAACTGCATCACCTTATTTATTTCCTCACTATTCCTTGGCTCTGTAGTAATTCTGAGTGCATTGATTTCCGGATGAAAGAACAAGTCTACAAATATTTTGTAGGAGTAATTATTCCGCTCCTTCATCAATGAAGTAGTCGAGAAAATCAATGATTTGGGCTGAGAATCATCATTCAACTTCATCAAATCAAACGGAAGCCGACTGGATTGGAAATAAACAAACATGTATACCAACACAAAGGTGTATTTGAAAACTTCTTTGGTCTGAAACTTTAGGAACTATTCACGAATTGCATGAACAAGAAACTATGCATAGTTGAACATGAATTTGGGTTGAGCCTCTAAGGAAAGAATAGAAAAGAAACCAATCATGGCTTCATCTACCCACTGATCATTATGATACCCCAATAAGTAAGATAAAATAGTGATGATGTTTTTGGTCCTATCAAGGAAAATGGATGATGGATATGGGGGATTTTTGGTAGGCATTAGGGAATTTGTGGCCAAGAATAATTCTAAGGTTTTTTCCCTACTAGCAAAGTAAATTTTTTGGTATAATTCTCTCAGGGCTTCATATGAAAATGGAATGGTATTCTCAACAATGGGGGCCTGCATCATTTCCTGAATGGATTGGCCATTAATGGAAAATAGTATTTCTCCTGAAGGGTTCACTATGGATGTCTGGTTAAGGTCATAGCATGATTGAAATTTTCTGATAAGTTTGGGGAAGTTATGAGTTCTAGGAAAAAATAAATAAGGAAATTTGGTCTCCCAAAGGCTTATATCATCTACTTCTTGAAGGAATTTATCCTCAAGATAGCAGTAGACATTGAGCAATTCGAATTCAGACTCTGTCTCATAGATGTTGTAATCAATGTCAGCCAGGGTTATGTGATCTAAGTCTACCTAAGGATAGACCATGGGGGGATTGAAAGGATATTGATCCACCTTTGGAGGCATCTTATGTCTTATGTAAATCATTCCTCAATTTTTAATGAAGAATGGGATGTAAGAAAAAGGGAGCAAAGAAGGGAAAATGATATAGATTAGCACTGGGGAAAGGGGATAATAGAAAGGGAAGTGAATTTCACTCTGCAGAGCACTACGATTTCTTCTAATGATCAATTGGAGGATTTTAACACTAGTGCTCACTGTAAATTCTCTGCAAATCTCTATAAATCCCTGAAAATCCAATACTTGTAATTTTAAAATAGTATAAGAAAGGTAAACTCTGCTTCGGGCATGAATCCAGGTTTTAAGGATGCCAGGTCGACCGTTGAGGTGGCACGGGTCCATTGGGTAATGGCCTGGAAATTTATGGCACAATGACTATGTTAGCGGGGGGTGATGTATTTGGATTGACGAGACAAGGTGGAGTGGACATGGCGCCAACGGTGAAGATAAAGGTCAATAGGCGCAACGGTATTGTTAAACAACAAAACCTTTTTTTTAGGGGGCATATGGCATTGAGTGGTAATGGAGTGGGGGGGTGCAAAGCACTATGGTCATGCCACGTAGCAGAGTGGGTGGTAATTAATACCGCCCATTTCGAACCCCGCCCCTCTTCAACACATGATGTGATGTATGACGCAATGGTGGGGTAGGGGAATGAATGAGTGTTGGGGGGTAGTTAGGACTTAGGATAAATGAAAATATGTGGGTTTGGGGGTTTTTTAGGAATAAAGATAATTGATAGCTTTGGGACATAGAATAACATTTTGACATAAGGTATGCCCAAATTACTTTGAAGTCCAAAATTTTAAAACATAACTCCCTTTCCATATTTTGAGTGTAAACACCCTATATTTTGATCCTCTTCCACCATAAGAAAAAATGGGATTTTGATGTTGCACCAAGTGGATCAAATTTCACCTTTTCCTTTTGTTATTTCTTCTTGACGTCTCTGCTTACCCAAACTAATCATCTAACAATTTTTCTTCCTTTTCTAGGTTTCATTTGGACTAGAAAACCCTTAAATAATTTTTTATTTTGAATTTATAACCTAACACCTAACCTTATTTCAGCCATTGACTCAGTTTAAACTATTGAGTCAATTTCATTTTCTACCTAGCTACTGATAAGCCAAGATTAAACAATTTGACAAATATTTTTTTCTCTAACCTATCAACAGAAATTGGAAATTGTCCAATCATGATTAAACTATATGATTGGATAATCCTATCTAATGAGTACTGGCATTTGAACTTGCAACACTTTTAGTTTTATTCCTTTTTGGGGTTTTTCTTTCTTTTTTTCCTTTTTTTTCTCTATTTTTATACCCTCTTTTATTTTTCTTTTTCATATATATATATATATATATATATATATATATATATATATATATATATATATATATATATTATTTTTTTTAAATTTGAAATCATTTGAATTTTTAAAATCATTTCAATAATGAAAACTTGCAAGAAGTAAGAATTATCCAATCACCTTGAGATCCTATAATTTATAGGGTACTAATAGTGGCTCCAGCTGGGGATGGCGCTTCTTGAAAAGAAGTGTCAAGAACTTGAGACCAATAGCCTTGGATGCTCCTTTTTCTGCAACACCTTCAAGTGATTTTTTTCTATTTTTATCTTTGCTCATCAAACTGGGCTTAGGGCCTTCACTTTGGGCTTAAACCTTATCCAATGAATTATTTAAATTGTAAGTCTCTGGTATTTACAATTATGAATATTCAACCTGAGTTTTAAAATAAATAATGTTTCACCATCCTGCCATTGACAGGGCCTCCATATACTTCTGTACCATCCAATGTTTTGAGAAAATAAGCATTATTTCCCCTGAAAGCATCAATGATGTATGGCCCTTGCCAAATATTATCAAACTTTCCATGCTTTCCTTTATCCTCTCTTATTGAATCCCATTTTAACAATTTATCTCCCAAGTTGAAATAATTGGACGTGGTTCTCTTCTCAAAGATATTTTTGATATTCTCTTGAATTACTTGTGTTCTGTCGTAAACCTCCTCTCTGGACTGCTGCAGCTGAATGGTGTAATTTAACCTCCTTTGAATGTCATTTGGTTCAGCTTGAATCTCTTGGATTATCTTCATTACTGGAACTCCCAAGGAAGAAGGGAATATTGCATCCATCCCATAAACAAATTGGTATGGAGACATGCCAATTGATTTATTTGTGGTAAGGCTTTCAGCCCAAAGAGCATTGATCAATGTATTGTGCCATGATTTCTTATTCTCCTTCAGAAGATTTTTTATGATGTTCATCAGGCTTTTGTTCGAAGATTCATCCAGTCCACTACCTTGACGGTAATAGGTTTTTGAATGCCCCAATGTTATATGATATCTGTGATAGAAATCAACCATATTTTTGGACTTAAAGGCTGCAGCATTTCCCGTAATGATTTTTCTAGGACAACCAATATAAAAAGGATCTTGGTTTCTAGGAATTTTATTATGACAGAGTCAGTGGAATTTCTAGAAGGGGTGGCCTCTATCCATTTGGTGAAATAACCTGTAGCAATGAGGATCCATTTATGTTGGGCACAGGATGGGAGGTGAATTTCTCATATGAAGTCTAATCCCTATTGTTGGAAAGGGATTTCTACATAAATAGGTTTCAGGGGTAAGGATAGTAGCTTTCTCTTTCCTTCAAATATTTGACATTTATTACAAGAGGTAACCATCTTATGGACATCAGGAAAAAGGGTGGACCAATAAAAACTCGCTCCCATGACCAGCAATGGTTTTCAAATAGAGATGGACATCACAGTCACCTCCATGGAACTCCTTCATTACTCTATCTGCATCATGCTTCTATAAACATTTAAGAAAAATACCTCCAATATCTTTCTAATACAAAACATTGTCCAGAATGCAGAATTTAACAACTTTAAGTTTTAGAAATATACCCTTTGTTTTATACAAACCATGAGGAGCATTCATATTTTACAGTAAATACAAAATATCAACATACGATGGAGAATTCAAGAATGCTTCATCAATCGATGGAGTCTCTAGTTCCTCTTGATCATCTAATGAGTGTACCATGTTGATGTCTAGTGCGTGAAAGTTAGATTCTGCCATCAATTTAGCTAATCCTTGGCCTTTAATAAACTTGGTAGGCTTGATTTCCAAATCATATTCTAAGATCATTGCCATCCATTTTACTCTTTTTCCATCTAGACCATTTTGTGTTAAGATATCTTTGACAACTACATTTGGAACATAAGCAATGATATGTGAATGTACAATGTAAACTATAAAATATTTCAATGCTTTAACCAAAGAAAAAGCATGTTTTTCCATGATATTATATTTCAATGATGCATCTCTTAATGCCTTGCTGAAAAAATCTATTGGTTGCTCATGTCCTTCACCGTTTTTCTGTAACAAAATAACAACAATAGTATGTTCAGAAGCAAAAGAAAAAATCATGAAATCTTTATTAAAATCTGGACTGATTAGTACTGGGGCTTTTTTCAATGCTAACTTGACTAAATCAAAAGATTTTTTTTCTTCTATGGTCCATTTTATTTCTAATTCTTTCTTGATCATATTGGTAATTTTCCTCAAAATTTCTGCTAGGTTTGGTATAAATATCCTCAAAAAATTGATTTTACCAATGAATGATTGGAGTTATTTAAGATTTCTGGGATGAATTGTTTTTAATATTCCTTCAATTCTACTAGGGTCAATTCAAATTCCATCCTGGGAGATAATATGACCTAACAATTTTCCTTCTTCTAATCCAAATAATGTTTTCTTAGGATTCAGGGAAATTCCAAATTTTCTGCATTTTTCAAAAATTCTTCTTAAGTGTGTTAAATGTTCTTCATCAATTTTATAAAACACAACGATTTCATACAAATAAATTACAATAAAGTGGCCAATGTCATCAACAAATGCAAGTCCATGGCCCTTTGAAAGGTAGCTCCAAAATTCATTAATCGAAAGGGAATTTTCACATACATGAAAGTTCCCCAAGGAGTTGTAAAAGTTGTCCTATCGTGATCATCAGGGTGTATTAGCAATTGATTGTCACCAGAAAAACCATCTAACAAAGATATCTTGCTGAAACCCACTACCCTTTGCAATATGTGATCCATTTTTGGTCAAGGGTAATTATCCTTAAGAGATACTTTATTAATATTTCTAAAGTCAATACAGAGTATAATTTCGCCTATTTTCTTTCTATTTGGGACAATATTGGAAACCCATTTGGAGTATCTAAGTGGTACTATGATTTTTTATTCATACATATTTTTAATTTCTTTCTCAAATAAAGGCATCAAAAGATGATTTATTCTTCGCAATTTATGTTTGAATGGTATTTTATTTTCTTTAATTGGAATTTTATGTTTAATGATGCTTGTATCAGAAGACTTCAAATCCTCATAGCTCCATGCAAACACATCAATAAATTCTTTGAACGTGGCTATATATCTATTTTTTGTAATAATAGGCAGAGATTTAGAGATTTTGATGATTTTGGGGTTATGTTCAATGCCCATATTACATTCCTCAATATTTGTTCCAATTGGTTCCATTTTGGGTTTCTTTGCCACATCATTAAAGTCAAATAATTCCTCTAAAGGGACCAGCCCTCTAGGAAAATTATTGTCTTTGAGTTAGAGTATTTCAAATTCTTCTTTTCCTAGGTCTTTTTTTTATTTTCCGCATTATGTAAATTTTTGTTACCTGGAATATTTACATTGGTATTTACATCTAAAACAATATTTTCTAGAACAAAAGTTTGTTTTTCCTCAGTACTTTGTTCATCAGTAAGATTGTCTTCCTCATAATCCATGTCTATATTATTGTCTTCAAATTCATCTTTAGATTGTAGGAAACTTTCAATTTGTTTATCACTGCCAAAAACTTGCCATTATCTCATGTTATCTGGCACAAAAGGACGATGATTGACCTCAATTGTATGTTGTTTTTTTGGGTGACACGGTTTACAAGTAATTGCTGAAAAATCTATGCCATTTGCTAGGACATTTTGATTTCTGGGAATCACTACTAAATCATATTCTATAATATTCCCAAATGGAAAAAGAAGGAATAGAGTGCATAAACTAGAATTATGCAGAAATATAAATAGATCAAAACATGAGACAATATTAGATCCATTCCATTATGAATATAACAGCAAAACAGGTACAAGATCTTGAGGAAAAGATCACTCAAGTTGGGAAAACAAGCCTCCCATGAAAGCATACACCTAGATCTAAAATGTTGTTAATACATGAAATACATGAATGCAGAAAATTGCACTGTCTAAGAGAGAATAACAGTTGAAAGATAAAAAACTATATTTTTTTTGATATAATGCTCCAAAAATGCCAATGCTAGAGATCCATGCTCCAAAACAAATTTCCAAGACAACCCAAGAAAGGTTTCCGGAAATAAACACTATACAAAATATAGCAGATTTGGCCCTAGGGCTAAATAATATCTGCAACTAAATCACTAATGGGAGATGGCTGATCTGATATACAAGATGGCTAATCCTCCTCCAATAGATCTCCTAAATGAAGGGCTGATCCCCACATAGGAAACCAAAACACTACAAATAGGGAAATAAACCCACTGTTGCAGCTTCTCTCCAAAATAACACAGTCCTTGAGGGAAATTGCACTATATTTTATGATTGCTACCTGGCCTGGTGCCAAAATATGTAATGAAGCCCTGAAGTATTCTTTACAAGCCTCCAAATGAAAGGATGATCCCTCCAAAGGAAAACTAGCTCAGAAATTGGAGATCTCTCTCCTCCACTGCTACACCCCTACAACACAACCCAAATCTAAACAAAAATGTGTGGTAACTAAGACTAAAGCTTGGAAAAATTCCTAAAAGTAGAAGTATAATGAAAAATCCTCCAATAGGCCTCTCAAAGAAAGAGGTGGGATTCCCGATCAGGAACACCCTATGCTAAACAGCACTGCAATCTTAGCTAAATAGTCGAAGAAAGATATATGTCTAAACAGACCATATATCAAAACATAAACATATATCAACCTCATGAATATGGTTTCCATCCTCTTCCTTTTATAAGATATGAGCTTCCAAACCCTAAGCCCCATCCATTAATGCCACTACTTCCATGTGATGTATCTCAATCTAAAATGCGTTGTCCCTCTATTAATGTCCACTCCTCCATGACAACACTGTTGATTTGGTCAAAGTTGACCCAGTCAAAGTGTTCCAACCCTTGTTCACACCTCAGGGTGCTTTATTACGCTGAAAAGATGATCCAATTTCAAATGAGAAGTGGTTTTATTCTTCATAAAGATATTTATGGGTCTCCCTATGCACTTATTTACCTATCTAAGTGACAAAACAAAATCTAATATTCCAATTAGCTGCAAGCTAATTTCGGAATATTATAGTACTCCCCTCCAAAATGTTTCTTATCCTCAAGAAATTGCAAGGATACTACATAATCTCCATTGGATATGTCTCCTTCCAGGAATACAAATTTTCCTTTGGTGGACAAACCAATAGGTCTCACCATGAAAAAGTGGGAGATATATGGAAAGAGTTATATGATGTCCATTGGCCTCCTCAAGGCATGAAAGATGGTAAATGTTGGGTGCCTCAATCCCAATGAGAAACTCCAATATCCATGCTATCATCCAAACAAAATGAGCCATCCTTGGTAGCTCATAGGAACAATCACCAATCCCCTACTTCTGCAATTTATAGGGGCTGCATGGATGAAAATGAGAGATAAAATTATTCAACTTACGCTATCTCTCTCTCTCCATTTATGATAAATTTGGAGTTGCTAGTCTTGGGCTATAATAATATAGTCCTCATGAAGTCAAAATACACTTGGAATCTCAAGATCCCACTCCTTGGTTATAGGAATATTTCTTGCCCAATCTTCCCTGCATATAGTGGATAAAGTGTCATCACCATATGGGATCCAAAAGAAATGTGGACTAAGTGTCACATGACACACTAGATGGTGACAATATTCCCTCAAGTGAAACCAACGATGTTCTATCTCTAGATGTCTCAAAACATAATATGATAAGTGGCCATCCAACCACTTTATTGCTACCATGATCTTCTCAAAAGCTTGAAAATAGTGAAGGAAATTAGGTATTAACTGAATAGGAGCCAAAAAAAACATGTTTTTCCCAAAGTCCTCCATGAAGTGGTCATTCCCATCACTTAATGTAGTCTCAATAGGACCATGAAATCCAAAGAGAGGTTTGCTCTTTTGTGGAGAAATGTGATGCAAATGCATGGTAAAGGAATGCACATACATTTCTAGTTGATAAATGAGCATCAAAACACAATCTTTGCCATATATTGTAGACAATTTGGTGAAGAGGTTCATAGATTAACCTTCCCATTTCTCCATTAAAAAAGGGAAATGATTGTAACAACCTTGCAAGGTGGTTGCTTCCCTCATACATCAAACAAGCTACATATCTACTGATATGTTGGGGCACATCTTCTTTGAGATCCTCCCAATATAATCCCTCCATGATGGTGTGATAAGACTCAATGAAGTCTACATGTCCTGAAGAGAGTGCCGCATATACTACATGTAGAATCTCCTTCTTGAGCTTGGAGTCTCTAGTCAAGTAGATCTGATCATGGAAATAAATGACTCCATCAACCACTCTATACCTCTCATCTATCACTTTCCCATCAAGAACCTTACATGTGAAGAGGTTCTTGGAATATTCCACCAATAGTTGGGACTCCCAATATGGTTCTAGGCTTCCCAACAATGGCAATAGTGTAGAAATCTGAAATGAAGCACCTATCTGATCATATCTCTCCTCTTTGACATGCTTGATGCCAAATTCACATGTTGGAGTATTTTTACCCCAATTTTACTACCTCCCTTGCAACTGATCTTTCCCAAGACAAGATTGAAGTACATGGAGGTCAACCTCCTCTAAGAAGGTGTTTCTCATCCAAAACTTCCATAGTTTTTCCAATGCATGCAAGAGTGTTAATAACCTCTTGTCATACTCAGAAATATGCCTCATCTCTGGAAGTATTATTTTCTAACCCAAAGCTATGGAGTATCCCTTTGACATGATGATCATATCATCATATATTTCTGAATCATTATATTTTAGAACAAACAACCGAGTGGGAGATGACAATGTCCACATCATACAATTTCTCACCCCTCCTTTGAACCCATCAAAGTTTCTCTGCACTGTGCTAGCTCTTCTCAAGGCTCATCCCTTAGCCAAATATAGTAATATTGCACTATGTTGAGGGAATCATTTTATTATCTTCCAATCACAGGGTCTCCCTGGTGTAATGCCTCCATGTTATCAAACATTAAGGCCTAGAGAAGGTTGTATATGTTAGTGGACTGATTTGTCCCTACCCTCACTGCACAAATCATCCTCCTAATTCTGTGCATAAACCTCATGAAAAAGATGGGTGTGTATGTTTCCAATCACTGGATGTTGGCCCTCCTTCTCATCTTCTCCTAGCTCCTACAAGTCATCATAGTCTAAGGTGTCTTCTTTATATGTAACCAACCCATGTACACACAACATCTCCTTGGTGTCAAAAGTCTTGATCACAAAGGAATAATCTATCATAGTGTGTGTCCTCAAAAATGTATTCACTGTTGGAACACACGTCCCCCATTGTTTTGTCTCATTTCCTATCAACATAGACACATGCTGCTTATGATCTTCATATGTAAGATCCCTTGGAACTCCTTGCAAATATATCAAGAGCTCCTCTAGTTGAAGCAATTGCTTCATCTCCATCTCAAAATATAAGTAGATCTCCTCCTACTGTCACAATGCTGGAGGATATTCCAAGCTCTTCCTCTTCCTTCTCATCATCAATGGAGAATACCTCATTAAGAGATCCTTTGTCTTGATCTCCTATTGAACGATGAATCCTCAAGTCTTCTTCTTGAGAAGAAAGTTCTTACTGAAGTGGGGATTTTTCCTACACAGAGAGTGTTGCATATATTTAACCCCCTCAACAATTTTCTGAAATGGAGTTGGTTTCAAGGATACTTCCAACTCATGCAAAGGTTCTAATTTCTTGGGTTTGGTTTTCTCTCCCAAGGAAGTTTTAGATTGTTTCAAATCAAATATTTTCACTAACCTCATAGTGAACTTTGCATAAGTAGATATATTTGCATTATTCAATGAAGAAGATTCAAATAACCACCAAGCATAAGCCTTACCTTCAAGATGCAGTGGTACTACTCTAATGGATCCCTCTTATGAACTTTATGTAGCTGGAAATATCTGTCTAGCTCCTTTACCCAAGCCTTGGTTGTGCTCTTGGGTGACCCATCAAAAGTAGGTAGAAAGAATCTACCCAAAGTGTGCTGCTTGCACCCCCTTCTTCTATTGTAATTACTGGGTTTTATATCTTCTTTGAGTTGAAAAACCCTTGGAAGCTTAGATGCTCCTTGAGTCTTCTAGACTGAGATTCATATTCTTGGAGATAGTCACCAAGAGTCTCCTCCTTTGATGTTTCTCCTTCTTATTCTTCTCTTGCCAATAATGTAGGCATGGTACCACATTGTAGATCGAATTGTGTGGATGAATTATCACTCCCATAATATGAATAACTGGAGCTTTCTTCATGTGTAAATATTCTTGAGGGATATTCATGTCTTTCCCTCCTCGTTCCCTTTATTTCTCTTTTAAGCTCATGCATAGTTTGGAGAAGAAGTTCTGAAAACTTCTTTCCCTCCATTTCTGCAAATAATGGAGACTTGCCTTTGCCTCTCCTATAAGCCTTCTCTTTTATATGAGAAGTTTCTTCTTCTTTTGATAACATAGATGCAATGTATTCACAAGTTGAGCCAAGATTATGCTTTGATACCAGTGTAATATTCCCAAATGGGAAAAGCGGGAATAGAGTGCATAAACTGGAATTATGCAGAAATATAAATAGATCAAACCATGCGATAAAAATAGATCCATTTGATTATTAATATAACAACAAAATAGGTACAAGATCTTTAGGAAAAGGTCACTCAAGTTGTGAAACCAAGCCTCCCATGAAAACATACACCTAGATCTAAAATGTTGTTAATACATGAAATACAGGAATGTAGAAAACTGTGTTGTCTAAGAGAGAATAAGAACTGAAATATAAAAAACTATATTTTTGCTGATATAATTCTCCAAAAATGCTAAGGCTAGATATCCATGCTCCAAAATAGATTTCCAAGACAACCCAGGAAAGGTTTCCGGAAATACAAACTATACAAAATATAGCAGATTTGGCCTTAGGGCTGAATAATCTCTGCAAATGCAACACTAATGGGAGATGGATGATATGATATACAAGATGAATGTCCTCCTCCAAAATATATCCTAAATGAAGGGCTGATCCCCATAAAGGAAACCGAAACACTCCAAATAGGGAAAAAAACCCACTGATGCAGCTACTCTAAAAAATAACGCAGTCCTTGAGGGAAACTGCGATGTAGCTGATGACTGACACTTGGCCTAGTGCCAAAATATGTAATGAAGCCCTAAATTCTTCCTTACGAGAGTATGGATAAAAGGATGATTCCTCCAAAGGAAAACTAGCTCAGAAATTGGAGATCTCTCTCCTCCACTGCTACACCCCTGCAACACAACCCAACTCTAAACAAAAATAAATTGTACCTGAGACTGAAGCTTGGTCAAATGCATAAAAGTGGAAGTATAGTGAAAAATATTCCAAGAGGCCTCTCAAGGAAAGAGGTGGGATTCCTGATTAGGAAGACCCTATGCTAAACAACACTGCAATCTTAGCTAAACAGATAAAGAACGCTATATGTCTAAACAGGCCATATATGAAAACATAAACATATATCAAACTCATGAATATGGTTACCATCCTCTTCCTTTTATAAGATACAAGCTTCCAAACCCTAAGCCCCATCCACTAATGACAATACTTCCATGCAATGTGTATCCATCTAAAACTGTGTTGTCCCTCCATTAATGTCCACTCCTCCATGACAACATTGTTGATTTGGTCAAATTTGACCCAATCAAAGTGCTCCAGCCCCTGTTCACACCTTAGGGTGCTTTATTAAGCTAAAAAGAAGATCCACTTTCACATGAGAAGTGGTTTTATTCTTCATAAAGAGATTTATGGGTCTCCCTACCCACTTATTCACCTATCTAAGTGACAAAAAAAAAACTTTAATATTCCAATTAGCTTCAAGCTAATTTAGGAATATTACATATTCATCAAAATTTCTCAAGAAATCAAGTACATCATTTATATAAGATCTTAATCTAGGATTTTTACTGCATGCAATCCTTTAACTTGTTTTATGACCAAATCAGAGACACCATGTACAAAGATCCTTTTTTTCTCCTATTTTTTTCAACATTTGTAATCCCGAAAGAAAAGCTTCATATTCCACAATGTTGTTTGTGAACTGAAAATTTTATTTGTATGAATGGCCATGTGCACTATTGTTTTTGCATTATACACCCAAATGCCTACCCCTGAGCCATCTGTACCACATGAGCCATCAAAACTCATGTTCCAAAGAGGTTCATTTGCTGGATCTGGTTGTTTTGTTTGTATTTGACAATCATTATTTTTTGTGGAATCATTTTCTATATGGGAAACTGGTGAATGAATTATTCCATCATTATACAAAATGAAAAACTCAAGGTCATTGTACAGAGGGTAATTGTGAGGTTTCTCTTGGCTACTTACCATGTAGTTCACTAATGTTTCCCTATATAGTCTTCTTGGTTGACCAAACACCGGAATTGCAGCATATGTCATGTCCAATTACAGGGTCCCTTGTAATTTTGCTCCCCACGAGCAAGATGAAAGCATTCCATATTTAGGGGGAATGTCATCTACAACAATATCCATCACTAAACTCTTTGCAGGTATTTGAGCTAGATTGACACAAAGATATTTGATAAGACCTAGACATCTAACTTTACTAGTGTCAAAAGAGTATAAATCTTTATAAGGTATAGTGATTTCAAGGCCAAATTTCTCCATGATAGCCTTTGGCATAAGGTTGTGTGATGCAACCAAATCCAACATGGTGTTTTGAAGAATATTTTCATGAATGTTTAAACTGACATAAAAAGGAGGGACACCTCCTTCCTAGGATTTTCCATCAACTCCTGGCCCAAACAAAAGTTCAGACTAGTCATCATTTAAATTGACAGTATCTGTAACCTCCCCTATATTTAACACTTTTAGGACCTGATATCTGTAGACATTTTTGTTGATTAATTCAGTGAGAGAGATAGATATATTCACTTTTTCAAGTTCACTCTAAATATTGAATGGTGTTTGAGTTTTCAGTGGGTTTGACAAATCAATTCTTTCAGCCACTATTCTTTGGGAAACTTCAGTTTTCTTGCTTGTACTAGGAATGTCTATCTGAACATTTCTAGGAGGACTACCTATTGTTTTCTATGTTTTTATTTTTTGATTTATTTAAATTTTTCTTTGTGTTTTCTATTGCTTTCTTGACTTTAGACCTAGATACTTTCTTGGCATAATTTTCTGAATTCTTGTTATTAGAATTATCTAAATTTTTCTTGCTTCTCAAATTTTATTGTCTCTGGACCTCCATAATGGCATTCTCAAAGCCCAGTTTGTAATCATCAGATTCTTCGGATTCGAGTTTTGTTTGGGTTATTGAAAATAAGCCTTGTTCTTCTTCTGTGACAAAAATAGAATCATCTTCATTAATCCCCATCAAATTAATCTGATTTTCCTCAACTTCCTCCACTAAAACAAATGTCGGCTTGAACAATAACTTACATAAACATATAAATGAACAATTAAAAATAAATTTAAACGATATAAAATTAAAATATGAAGAGTTTAATAACACTTAAAAAAGAGATATGGTAAATACGTAAAAATATAAACAAACCATAGGTATGGTAAATAAATAAAACCTCTTTTTATATTACTCAGGAGGTATGGTAAATAAATAAAAATATAAATAAACTAGAGGTATGGTAAATAGATAAAACCGATTTTTATATTTACTCAATAAACCACTTTAATAATAATTTGTCCCATAGAATTCACCTAAATAAAGCCTGTTTCCTTCATATTCATTAGCATAGTTTTCTTGAAAAGGAGGTCTAATCTGCTGATCAAGTCCTCTTTTCTCTCTTTTTCTAACTTGTGGAGGGTTTCTTCTTGGGTTATGATTTCCTTTTTGGGGTACTGGTTGATTTTCTCTGGGTATTTCTATTTCATTTAGACTAATTCTCTCCATCATCCTTTCCATAGTCCTTACCAAATTGTCAATTTTGGCATTATATGTAGAGGCTATAGGTTCTTGTCTTATTTTTACTCTCATCTCAGTCCCCATCGTAGCCCTTTTTGCTAATAAATTAGCTTCTACACTCACAACATCTTTTTTCATTTCCTCTAAAATTGATGAGTCTCTTTCCCTAAGATGATAGGCCATGTATGGGTCAAATCCATCTGGGAATTTAAGCATAAATATCCCTTGGGGTGGTTTCATATTACAGGGTGTGCATTGTATATGCTGTTAAATCTAGTACAGTAGTCTTGCACACTCTCCCCTGTAGATCTCTTAATGGTTTCATATTCTGACAAAATCTACTGTGGATTTTTCTTGACTTCCCATCTGTTTATAAATGTTTGGTGAAAAGCAGGGAGATCATGAATGCTATTAGCAGTTAAACCTTTAAACCATTTTCTGACTTCACATCCTAAGATCTAAGAAAAAATTCTCAATTTGACACTGTCATCATCAATTTATTTCAAGTCAAAACAATCATTCGTTTTATCTATGTGTTGCTGGGTAGTCACAAGACCAATGTTATCAAACTGTGGAATATTAGATTGGTAATTCTGGGGCATAGGGGGTAAAGGTAACGGCAGCGCCAATGCGGCATATATGGCTGCCATGATTGGTGGAGGTGGTGGAGAGAGATGAATGGTGAATGAAGTGGGATGGGTAGAGGTATGAAATATGGATGGATCAAAAACTATAAGGCCAGTCCAATTCTGAGATTTGGTTTTGAATAGACCTTGTTCAAAATGAAAATCAAATTGAATGTCTTGAAAAGTGACAAAGTTATCAGGTAAGGAGCTAGATCTATGAAGAACTCTGCTACTAGTTTTACTTTTTGTTCTAGGAGTTTTCCTCAAGATATTCTCAGGATTGTCAACAACAGGATGGGGATTTGGATCTAGATGGGATCTAGTGGATATTATTTTGGGAGCCAGAATTTATTTAAAAATCACAGAAAAAATGATTATTTAAAATTTAAAGAAACCAATATTTAAAAGAAAATTGTCTCATACAGTGCCTTTAACTAGGGTTTTCTGAATTCAGATGAAAATTGAAAATTTTCAACTGGTGCTCAGTATGGTCGCCACTATGTTATCACTCTATAATTTGTAAGATTTGAAAGACTAAATTATAAAGAAAAACATCAAAAACACTTCAAGCCTATGATCTAGCCCTCCTAGGCTCAGAGAGGGATCTCTCTATATAAGATTTAGATTTGTTTTAAGTTTCCTGATATTAAGCTAGTTAAATTAATTGTAAGAGTTGTTTTGTGTTTGATTGTTAGTGGTTGGATTTAAGGGGTTTCTTTAAGAAGTTTCCATTGGGCTATGGAGTCAACATAGGCTAGGTATATGCATCAAATTCCAGAGCAAATGCAAGGCAAGCTAGCTGTGAATACTAGTGTTTATAACTGAGTGGAATTATGAAATGGAGAAAACCTTTTCAGTAATGACTTAGGAGCAACTAATAATTCTTAAACCATACATTGGAAGAAAACATTAAAATTGTAAAGACATCCAAAATTAAGGTACTTTGAACAGTAAATCTTAATCTAAATTTCTTGTTTTACAATTATAATTATAAATGGTGCACATGAAAAGACTACAATGGGTCACCAGGATAACACAACACATGAATCTTGTAGAATGATTTCTTTATTGATGCTCCAGATTGAAAAATTACAAATACTTGCAATGAAAAGTGCTTACAAACCAGGTTCCAACCCCTAATACCAAATAAATTGCTATATTTAAACTACTTTCAACTAATTTCCATATCAAAACAACAATCTGTTCACTTATTACAAAGTAACTGAAATTTGACATGTGCGTCTCAAGCATGGATACTGTGTAACGACCCTTTAACAGATATCTAAGGTCATTATAAAGTCGCCATTCAGTGTAACATCTTTTTAACAGATGTCTAAAGTCATTATAAAGCCATTACTAAGTGTTGCAATGATCTATTGTGCTGGCAAATTTGATATTGCTGAGTTGTTTTGATACACTGGATCTACTGACGTAGATAATTCACTGAGTTGTATGTTTTTTCATCATGCTGAGTTTTCATCCTCCCTAGAGCCCACATAAATTTTTCCAATCCTCTTGAATTGGAATCTTAGTTCTAATCAACTTTTTGTAGACTTCATCAGTCTCAGTGTACTTCAAAAATTTTGGCCTCAACTGAAAGATGTGCCTAATTTCATGCTGTATGAAGACATCATTGCTGATAACTTCATAAAATGCTTTCCCTGTCATGGTTTTCTTCATATTTGTATGCTTGGATGTATCCTTTGAAATATTTGTGATCTTTTTTACATAATCATTCCTAGGCATCAGCTTACCATTGATGACAAATAAGGAAGGAAATCCTTTTTTTTTTCAATTTCTCAAACCTGTTTAGAAATATACTTACTCCAATCTCCATCTGATGACATCTTTCTTCTAACTGTGTAACTAGACTCTTCTTGTTCAACACCTTTTTTACCTCAAGTATGGTGGTTGTTATGTCTACTACTTGCAGTTGCTCCAATTCATGTATGCTTTTAGAATTCAAGAATGTGATGATATTGTTGGCAGTTTTGGGCTTATCCCCAAGTTCATCATTTTCCTTTTCAATGGAAACCTTCACTAATTCAATTAAATCCCTCCGTTCAAAAATTATTTGAATTTATGGCCATATATCATTAATAGATTCAAGTATATCCAACCAAATATTTTTTTTAACTCTTCCTATGATGCTTCCAATGGAGGACTCCTGAAGGGACTTATAAAAACCTTCATTTAAATTTTTACTGATCTATAACTCTATGGCATGTGCTGAATCTTTCCTTTTAAACTGCTCTTGTAGGTCATCGAGTTAATCTTGCAGTTTTTAATTTATTTTGTGAGTAAGGACATATTCTCCATGGATTTAGCTAACTGCTTAGTGCCTTGACCTGGTGTACCTGTTGTTGTTGTAGATGCTGGAATCACAGTAAGAGGAACTGATTCTAGGGGAATCATGGCCTTAGCTGCTTCTTTTGTTTCTCCCTTCACTGCATCTCTTATTTCTTTCAGTCTTTCTTTTATCATTTTCTCCATCTCACTCTCCATTTTCTTAAGTTGTTTTTCTTGTTTGACGTTCAATTGTAGCATTTGTGCCTTCTGTGTTTCATTTGCTTCTATCTCCTTGGCTATAGGATCTTCTCTCACTGGCATCTTGAGCTGCCTCCTCAAAGAAGCTATGTCTGCATTCTTCTTCTTCACAAGTGCCTCTGCCACTGCTGTGTTTGATGGATTTTACCTGAGTTACATCACTAAATCCTCCAGAGATTTAATCGTTGTTTCTTTGACCATGGAGGAGATATTTTACACCTTAAACTATGATTGTGTGTTTTATAACGTCACCTGCAACTTTGAGACACTCATGGATGTACTAGTCAGGGTGGAGGATATCATTTCTCTTGTCTTCTTGTGAATTTCCATTTGGTCTACTGGATTAATGTTATTTGTATAAAACTCAAAAGAGGTCTTCTTGTAGTCTGTTGAATTTTTGGGTTGAGGGATTTGTGCTTCTAAGAAGGCCATCTTCATTCTCCCCTTTTCAGACTCAAAAGCTGAAAGAAGCCTTCTTTGGGAGCTGCTTTTTTGTTACCAAAAATGATTATATGTGTTGGTATTAAGAACCTCATTCCTTTTTTTGATCTCCTTGAATGTATCATATATATCATCCTATTGATTCCCTGTAGTGGTAGTAGAAGTTGGAGTCTGCACATTCTGCTGTTGGAAAGGCACAGTGGTAGAGGATGTTGAGAAAATTGTTAGGCCACATGCTATATATGAGTTTGGTGAATCTCTGATTGTGATAATTGTCTGTTGATCTTTCTCACTACCCTGGTCAATGTCCATGCATATTCTTTCCCTCTTCCTATATTTCATTTTGAATTCTTTAGTGGAGGAATCAATATCCATGTCTATTTGATCTTCCCTGGTCCTCTTGCTTCCTACTTCCTTTTTGGTTCTTTTCCTTTGTCATCTTGTTCTCATGTAGCTTTTATTTCTTGTGGGGTTGGTGTTTGAATTCCTGAAGTAGAGATGACCTGCTCTTCTACCTCCTACAGTGTGTTAGCTACCCATTATTCTTTATTCATATATTGCTCTATCTCAAATCTGTGGGTATGAATGTAGGGTGTGGACTTGTTCTTTGCCCTCCTCTTGGAGATGATCCCCATTGGATCATAGGAATAAGTGAAGCTATGTGTGAACTTCATCTCCTTTAAAATTTTATTTGCCTCATGCCCTGCTGATCTGTTGTTGCAAATAAATGGACCAATCTGTGATTTGATCCTTAATTGTGACTTCTTCTTGGCAGAGACAAAATCCACCTCATCTGCATTTATCATTTTTTAGATATATTCAAGTGAAAATATTCTCATAGAGAGATACTTGGGCATTTTATAAGGGGCTAATTCACTTCCATAAACTCTAATCTCTGTGTAGATTTGGTAGAGGTACCAATATGTTATTTTGATATGCTCTATCAAATGCATGAACTTATTTATTTCCTCACTAATACTTGGCTCTATAGTAATGCTGAGTGCACTGATTCCTGGATGAATAAACAAGTCTAAAAATCTTTTGTAGGAGTAATTATTCTGCTCCTTCATCAATAAAATAGTCCAGAAAATCACTGGTTGGGGCTGAGAATAATAATTTAGCTTCATCATATCAAACTAAAACCTATTGGATTGGAAATAAAAAAACATGTAAACCAACACAAAGGTTTATTTCAAAACTTCTTTAGTCTAAAACTTTAGGAACTGTTCATGAATTGAATCTGCAAAAACTGTGCGTAGTTGAACATGACTTTGGGATGAGCCTATGAGGAAAGAATAGACAAGAAACCAATCATGGCTTCATCTACCCACTGATCCTTATGATACCCCAATAAGTAAGATAAAAAATTAATGATGTGTTGGCTCCTATCAGGGAAAATGGATGATGGATATGGGGGATTTTTGGTATGCATTGGGGCATTTGTGGCCAAAAATAATTCTAAGGTTTTGGCCCTGCTAGAAAAGTCAAGTTTCTAGTATAATTATCTCAGGGATTCATATGAAAAGGGAATGGTATTCTCAATAATGGGGGCTTGCATCATTTCTTGAATGGATTGGACATTGATGGAAAATATTATTTCTCCTGCAGGGTTCACTATGGCTCTTTGGTTAAGGTCATAGCATGATTGAAATTTTCTAATAAGTTCAGGGAAATTATGAGTTCTGGGAAAAATGAAGTAAGGAAATTTGGTCTCCCAAAGGCCTATATCATCTACTTATTGAAGGAATTTGTCCTCAAGCCAGCAGTATGCATCGAACAAGTCGAAGTCAGACTCTGTCTCGTGGATCTTGTAATATCTATCATCCAGGGGTATGTGATCTAAGTCTACTTGAGGATAGACCATGGGATTGAAAGGCTAGTGATCTACCTTTGGAGGCATCTTATGTATTCTGTAAATCAGTCCTCGATCTGCAATGGAGAATGGGATGTAAGAAAAAGGGAGCAGAGAAGGGAAAATGATATAGATCAACACTGGGGAAAGGGGATAATAGAAAGGGAAGTGTGTTTCACTCTGCAAAGCACTATGAATTCTTCTACTGATCAATTGGAGGCTTTTTGCATTGGTGATCATTATAAATTCTCTGCAAATCTCTGTAAATCCTTGAAAATTCAATTTCTGTAATTTTAAAATAGTATAAGCAAGGTAAACTCTGCTTTAGACATGAATTCAGGTTTTAAGGATGCTAGGTCGATCGTTCAGGTGGCACGAGTCCATTGGGTAATGGCTTGGAAATTTATGGCACAACGGTTGTGTTGGTGGGGGGTGATGTGTTTGGATGGAGGGGACAGACGGGAGCAGACGTGGTGCCAATGGTGCAAATAACGGTCAACAGGCGCAATGGTGTTGTTAAATAGAAAAACTGTTTTCGAAGGGGGGAGATGGCATTGAATGGTAATGGAGCGGGGGGGGGGGGTTGCTATAATATAGGTGCGCCATGTAGCAGAGTGGGCAGTAATAGATACCACCCATTTCGGACCCCCCCCTCCCCTGTGGTTAACATTCTGAGGTTGGGGGGGGGAGGCTATGTAAAGTGTTGGATGTGGGGAGATGTGCGAGGGTGTTAGGAAAGTGAGGAGAGTTTAGCACGTGATGTGATGTATAATGTGATGGTGGGGTAGGGGAATGAATGAGTTTCAGGGGGTAGTTAGGACTTAGGATAAATGAAAATATGTGGGTTTGGGGGTTTTTTAGGAATAAAGAGAATTGATAGCTTCAAGACATAGGATAAAATTTTGACATAAGGTATGCCCAAATGACTTTGAAGTCCAAAATTTTAAAACTTAACTCTCTTTCCATATTTTGAGTGTAAACACCCTATATTTTGATCCTCTTCCACCATAAGAAAAAATGGGATTTTGATGTTGCACCAAGTGGAACAAATTTCACCTTTTCCTTTTGTTTTTTCTGCATGACCTCTCTACTTACCCAAACTAATCATCTAACCTTTTTTCTTATTTTTTCAGGGTGCATTTGGACTAGAAAACCCTTAAATCATTTTTTCTTTTGAATTTATAACCAAACACCTAACCTTATTTCAGCCATTGACTCAATTTAAATTGTTGATTCAATTTCATTTTCTACCTATCTACTAAGAAACCAAGATTAAATAGTTTGACAAATATTTTTTTCTCTAACCTATCAAAAAAAATTGAAAATTGTCCAATCATGATTAAATTGTATGACCATACAATCTTATCTAGTGATTAGTGGCATTTTAACTTGCAACACTTTTGGTTTTATTTCTTTCTAGGGTTTTTCTTTCTTTTTTCCTTTTTTTCTCTATTTTTATACCCTCTTTTCTTTTTCTATTTCATATTTTTTTATTTTATTTGAAATCATTTGAATTTTGAAAATCCTTTAAATAATGAAAACTTGCAAGAAGTAAGAAGTATCCAATCACCTTGAGATCCTATAATTTATAGGGTACTAACACCACCAACATGTTGGAGTTGCGCGCATAGCAAGATTGAGTGCCCAAAATCTTCGCTCTTATGGGACAGCCTTTTCCAAATTTTCCAATAATAATACAACACTGTCAAAACCATCACAATAGGTTAATTATCTTACCTATGAGGATATGTATCAAAAAATTTTAGTGATTTTGAGGCAGCATAGCATAAACACATCATGTAGACGATTCTTCCAGTTCTCCATTTCACCATTCAAATTTGAGAAAAATGAGCTATCCTTTTCCCTATTAAACATCCCATCAGTAGTAGGGTTGATCCAATCCTCATCTTGTGTAGTCAACTTTTAGATATGGTTGACATATTATCCTTCATGCACTGGATCTGTATACCTCTCTCCCTTTGTTGGAACCAAAGGTACTATAACCCGAGTATCATTGTTTTCAACGATCATAAATATGCTCTTAAAATTGATATTACCTCCCATATCGATAGCCCAATCCAACCCTAGCAATGTAGGGTAAGGGAATGCATCATCCAAAATTTGCATTACTTCAAAATATATGCTTACCTTTACTCCAACGATGTCTACTAGAACCTGTGGGAGTCTTCCAAGAAGAATTATCTTCTATTTATTAGCCATGCACAACAGAATGGTGGACCACTCCAGCTTTGGTTCACCCATATTATTCCAAGTCTTCTTAGGTTGAACATTTTCATCAGACCCCAAGTCCAAGGTGACATGATCTATCTCATATTCTCAAATTTGCACGGTCATGTGCATCTCCCAACTAGTTCTCTTCATTTTCTTATAGATCTTATTCACAGCCTTACTCTCAGTTTGAGGCAACTCCTTGTCCACGCAACTATCTATCAGAGCCTAGAGGTTTTCTACTGCTTTATGTTTAAACAATATCTTAATGCAATCTTGTAGGAAAGGTTTAAATTTATCATCAATCTTTGCTTCCATGATTGACTTAGATTTGGACGCACCTGTAGCAAAAAAATCATTTCTAGCTTCTACAAAAGTCTCCTTTTCTCTCTGTAGGTTGAGTAATTCCTTATTTTTAGAAGCCTTCTTGATCAATGGCTCTGCATCCGTATTCTTTCCCTCACATTCTTTGATGGCAACACCACTAAAAGTAATTATGTTTAAACTTGGATCATCATCTCATAGTTCAACTCTAACCATTTGGATATTATGCATAGCTATCTATTTTTTCTTCTCCTGCATTCTAGCAATCAAAACATTACAATATTCAATAACATGATCAAAATGTCTACAATACCTGTAGGAATATCATGCACGGTTCAGACAGTCACACGCATAGTGGATAGTGTCTCCACAGTTATAGAAAATCATTTGTCCTCTTCCACGACCTGAACCTCCACCTCTCCCTCCTCCCCCTCATCTAGCTGGAGATCCACCTGGCCTAGAGGGGGATGCTAGTGAAGATGGGTCATACTGCACCCTAGAAAGGTTGGCATTGTCTATCATCAAATCAAAGGTGTGGTAGTGATGCTCATCACGGCCAACCGAAGAGAAAAACATACACAATTTTTGCTTCAGTTCTAGTACATAACTTCCTAATAGAGGACAATGGTTTGTATCATGACTTCCAGCCACTTGACAATCAGCACACCACAATGTAGGAGTACCAATCGGTCCTGCAAGATCCCTAGTTTGTAATGGATTTGTTCCTCCCAGTTGCATGTAATACTGAAGTAAGGCACACTGATCCTTTGTGTGGCTAGAATCCTTACAACATATACAACATACATCTACACCAACGTCTTTCCTTCTGTCTCTGCACAGGTTCTGAATCTCCAAGTGCATTTCTTCCAACTGACTTTGGATTTGCATAGATCCAAATTGGTCATCAGATCTGGGCGCATCTTCCAGCTTCATAGTGTTGGGAAAGATACTGAGAGGGGGGGGGGGGGGGTGAATCAGTATCTTGATCTCTCAATCAAATTTTTACTTTTCTTTTCTCAAAAATCAATACGCTACTTTACAGAACAAAACTAGCGTATATACGCGGATATCCTTAAGGAAACTCGTGTATGCTCAGATCTCTTATTATGCAGATAATCCTTATCTTAGAATATTGCATCATTCACTTATTAGATGTTAGTAAGCAGTAAACATGTACAGTAAGAACAGAATAAATCAACACACATAAGCATCACACATGAACACCAGGATTTTAGGTGGAAACCCAATTCGGGAGAAAACCACTGTTGCCGTCATCTCAGTCTTCAATATTTATTATAAAGAAAACATCTTACAACTATATACTGGCGTAGACTCATACCAGCACGCATGCACCCACCTGCAGAAGGCTACAACCTTCTCTCATTTACCAGCCTCTCCTAGAAGGGAGCCACAACCCCCTGCTCTCGTTTACCAGCCACTCCTGGAAGGGAGCCACTACCCCCTGCTCTCGTTTACCAGCTATCACTGGAAGGGAGCTACTACCCCCTTACTGAAGGCTTCGACCCTCAGCACCACTGCAGACCACGTTTCATCAATTTTCAAACTGGATCAAACAGCTTCAACTCAACCCTTCATTTTTCAACAAACATACTTTTCCCAATGCTTCAAACAGAACAGTGAAACCAATGTATCCAGAATATCAGAGATTACCCAAAATTCAGAATAGATATGCATAAACACATTCAACCATGAGCAACCATTAGTTCAAATACCATACGCGCTTTTATTTAAACAGACCCGCGTATACACGCGCTTTTCATCAGACAAACCCGCGTATACATCTGTCCATTTTTCAATAAACCCTAACTTCCCATGCACGCTTTTATAAATAATATCCGCGTATACACATGCTTTTTCCACAACTAACCCGCGTATATATCTGTAAATGAAAGCTTTGCAAAACAGATCAGATCTATAAGCTTACCCAGATTTCTTCATTATCTTGAGCAGACTTTGTGCCAGATCTTCACCAGTTCTTCTTCTGCAGATCATATTAGAGATTCATCATCATCAGATCTAAGGATTTAGAAACATCCATGGGTGCATCATAGATTCAGATTTATCAGTCAAGAACAAAGTTCAATCATGCAGATATACTTCAAAGTGAAGTATTCATTCAATACCCAGACACATGCACACATTTGCACAATTATCTTCTTCTCCTTATATAGATTAGACTTTTTCAATACCATGAGCCAAAACCACACCACTTCCGATGGTATTCTTGGACGGGATCAAATATATAATCAAGCGCTCAATACAATGGGTCAATACCATGGTAATTCCCCTTGGTATTCTAAATTTGGAGCGCAAAAGGGCATACGCGACTTGTCACATACTTTTCCGCGTGCATACGCCACTTCTCCTTAACAAACCCATGTATGCTTTGTGACACATCATATTTATCATTTTTCTGGCACTTCCTTTCTTCTGTTCCTTCTGAGTTGATCTGTAGGAAACTCATCAGGAACAACTGGTTGCTATCAAGGACAACAGATTGCATCATATCACCGACAGTCTTATTTCATCAAGTAGGTTGCCGTCAAGGAAAACACATGCCAACAATCTCCCCCTTTGGAATTGATGGCAACCATGATGGTGTTTGATCACCACAACAACAGATAGACAACGGATAGATACATTGATGATAACCATTATAATATTCTCCCCCTATTAAAACACCATGATACTCTCCCTCTTTGACATCAAAGGCAAAGGGCGGATCAAAGCCAAGACAATGTTTTTCTCCACATGTAGAAAGAAGAGCTCTGTAGATCTGATGTGCATTGAAGTTACCATGCTCTCCCTGAGTTCATGCTGAATCTTCAACATAATATTCAATGAAGTACATGACTCTATGACCTTTCCTATCACCAAGGACTCATACTTACATCAAGGATCCAACCAAGTGGATTTACATATATGACTCAAGTACCCAACCAAGTGGGTTTACACATTTGAACAAGCCCTTTACATGACTGAATATTACAATTTACATCATAGGTCTCAACATAACCTTTTTTACAAAAATGACTTTTTATAACAAATACCAAAAGGACCTCAAGAAAGAGATCATATTCCAAAATCACCATAATGCCAACAATGCATTACATTCAGCAATGCTAATGCTCCCCCTGAAACTGTGCATCCAATGCATTCTTTCCATATAACCAAAACTCCTCATTAGCTTGTGCAACCTGAACACTTTCAACAGCCAATCATCAAGACATCTTCACCCAATATCAGAGAATGAAACATCATCAGAGATACCAAACAGCACTGCAACTATGCTGAAAAATGCTGACCCAAAAGAAATTTGTCAGCAAATACTCGTACGCGGTTTGTTGTGTATAAACTCACGTATATACGCGACTGTCCCTTAGGAAACCCGCGTATCCAATTTAATCTTCTAAATTTAAGCAGTTCTGATTTTCTGCAAGGCAGAGACTACTCCCAGCTTCTATCTGAGATATTCAAATGCCTCCCTAGGCAGAGGTTTGGTAAATATATCAGCAACTTGTTCTTTGGAGGGAACATACTCCAAATTCACCTTTTGTTCAAGCACTTGTTCACGTAAGAAGTGATTCTTGATGGGAATGTGCTTGGTCTTGGAATGCATAACAGGATTCTTTGAAATACTGATGGCACTTGTATTATCACACATAATGGAGACAGGAGGTGTGCACTTGATTTGAAAGTCTTGTAAGGTTTGCATCATCCAAAGAAGTTGTGTGGAACATGATGTGGCAACCACATATTCTGCTTCTGCTGTAGATAAGGCAATGGAGTTTTGCTTCTTGTTGAACCAAGATACTAACCGGGGCCCCATATAGAATGCTCCACCACTAGTGCTTTTCTGATCATCAACATTTCCAGCCCAATCTGCATCAGTGTAAGCATGAAGAGTAAGATCAGCATTCTTTGGATACCATAGTCCAAAGTCTTCAGTTCCTTGTAGATATTTTAATATTATTTTGACAGCCTGAAGATGAGACTCTTTTAGATTAGCTTGGAATCGTCCAACAATCCCAACAGCATGCATAATTTCCGGTCTAGTCCCAGTGAGATAAAGTAGACTTCCTATCATCGATCTGTATTTTGGTTGATTCACCATGGGGGAATCATCATGAGAACTGAGATTACATCCGGTTATCGTTGGTGTACTTATAGGTTTGCATTATTCCATGGCATACTTCTTCAGAATTTTCTTAAGGTATTTTTCTTGTGATAATAATATACCATCAGTAGTTTGATGCACTTGCAAACCAAGAAATAATGTTAGTTCCCCAAGTAAAGGCATTTCAAATTCTTGCTGCATGACAAAAGCAAATTTCTGACTCATAGATTCTTCATTACTTCCAAAAATGATATCATCAACATATACAACCACAATCAAAAGTTTATCATTTTCAATTTTTGTGTATAAGTTGCTATCAACAGACCCCTTTGAAAATCATTGTTGGTGAAGATATTTGTCAAGACGATAATACCATGCCCTTGGAGTTTGTTTGAGACCATATAGATCTTTTAAGTCTACAAACAAGATTTTCATCATTTCCCAAAATGAATCCTTCTGGTTATTCTATATAAAATTCTTCTTCTAGATCACCATTGAGAAATGCAGATTTAACATCCATTTGATAAACTTTGATTTTTTGAAAGCTTGAAAAGGCAAGAAACATTCTTATGGCTTCAAGTCTAACTACAGGAGCAAAATTTTCTTCAAAGTCTATACCTTCTTGTTTAGTATACCCCTTGCAAACAAGTCTAGCCTTGTTTCTTACAACATCCCCATTCTCATTTAACTTGTTTTTGAATATCCATTTAGTTCAAATGACATTTTTGTTATGAGGTCTTGGTACTAATTCCAAAGTGTGATTATTTTCAATTTGATCAAGCTCTTCATTCATGGCTTGAACCCAAAATTCATCTTTGCTAGCTTGATTGACATTGTGAGGTTCAATAGTAGATAGAAATGCCAGATAGCTAGAAGATCCCACAAGAGTCCTTCTTGTTTGTACACCTGATCCCTTATCTCCTAAAATTTGAGATTCTGGATGATTCTTTTGAACATATCTGGATGGAGCCTTTTCAGATAGATCATCTTCAGGTTCTTCAATGAGTTCACTGTCTATATCATTGCTATTTGATGTAGAAGGACATAAGTCACCATCATCTTAATTTTTTGTTCGTTTTTATTCCTTTGGGGTTGCAGGAGACTCATCAATAACAACATCAATACATTCAACAATCTTCCGAAGTATTTTATTGTAACATTTATATGCTCTACTCGTAGAGGAGTAACCAAGAAGTATTCCTTCATCTGCTCTAGGTTCAAACTTGCCAAGTTTTTCATCATTATTTTCGATAAAGCATTTACTTCCAAAAACTCTAAAATGCTTCACAGATGGAGAATTACCATACCAGAGTTCATATGGAGTTTTGTCACTATTTACATGAACATGTGCCTTATTGAGAATGTTTACTGTTGTATGTGCTGCTTCTCCCCAAAATGTGTCAGGTGTTCCAGAATCATCAAGCATAGCTCTAGCCATTTGTTGAACTGTTCTATTCATTCTTTCTTCTACGCCATTTTGTTGTGGAGTTCCAGCTAAAGAAAATTGTCCTTTTATGCCATGTTGTTTAGAAAATTCAAGAAATTCATTTGAAGTATATTCTCCTCCTTGATCAGATCTAAGACATTTGAGTTTTAGATCTACTTCATTTTCAACCAGCGCCTTGAAGATCTGAAATTTCTCAAATGCTTCATCTTTGTGCTTTAGCAACCCAATCCAACACATTCTAGAGAAATCATCAATAAATAAGATATAGTATTGTTCACCACGAGGTGAATTTTTCCTCATAGGTCCACATATGTCAGTATGAATGAGTTTAAGAGGCCTACTTGATGATCCTTCCTTGGCATTAAATTGCACTCTGCTCTGCTTGCCGAATTGGCATGATTTTCATATGATACTTTCAGGCAGAGTAATACTGGGAAGACCACGAACAACATTAACTCTACTTGATTTGTTGATTTGAGAGAAGCTTAGATGTCCCAACCTCCTATGCCACAGCCAATTTTCTGAAGATTTACTCAAGTAACATTGTTCTTTGTAGTTCTTCAGTACATATAGGTTGCTTGGAGTTCTTTTTCCTTTTATGATTGTTTTACCTGTATCAAGATCATGAACCACACATTCTTTTGAACTAAAGACAACTTCAGTTCCTTGATCACACATTTGACTTACACTTAACAGGTTATGCCTTAATCCATCGACATACATGACATCATTAGCCTTCACTTTTTCTTTCAAAAACACAGACCCTTTTCCTTTAATTACAACAGGAGTATCATTTCCAAAAGTAACTTTCTTTTCCTTTTCTAGTGTACTATATGCACGAAGTTTGGTTTTGTCACCTGTCATGTGTCTTGAGCATCCGCTATCAATGTACCATTGATTTTCTTCACCTTCTGCAAATAACGCTATGCCACAATTTTCAACCCGTAATTCCTTCTTTTTCCATACTTTGGAACTTGAAGGAAAATTCTCTTTCGGCTGAATTTTGCTCCTACATTCAAATTCTTCATGCCCAAAGTTATTAAAATAAGTACATTCAACTTCATTTAGAAGAGGAGAAAAATTGTTATAGGTATTCTTCTTTGTTTCAATATCAATCATTTTCTTTCTCACCTCTCTTTTCATGATGGTTTTATATGCAACACATTGAACAGCTTTGTGACCAAAATTGTGATATGAGAAACATTGTCCGTTCAAGAAGAAATTTCTGCGATCATGAAATCTTATACTTGAATTTACCTGTTGATTGGTGTTTCTTTGAAATATATTCCTGTTAGTGTTCTTTGAATTGAGATGATCATGCTTTACCTGTAAAGATTCTTTATTCCCTTGCTGAGTGGCAGAATTTTGTAAACCAGCTGTAACTGCTTTTAGATAATTTGGTGTTGAAGCCTGAGAAGATTCCCTGGTATATCCAAGACCTGTCTTTACAAGAGGAGAGCGTTGTACCTTGATAATCTCATTTAAGGTTTCTGATCCTTTAGTAAATCTAAGATTCAGAGTCTTTTCTTTCTCAAAATCTTTTCTTAGACTTACCACTTCACATTCTAATTTCTCAATGTGTTTCTTTGCTTCTTCAAACTGCCTTTTCATAGTCTCTATGGTTATTTTACTTTCTTCTAAGAGTATTTTACATTATTCTAAGTGTATTTTGAGTTTATTGTTTTCTTCAAGAAAATCATTGTCCTCTAGAGCATCCACAAAAGTATCATTTTCTTCTCTAGATTCAAATGCCATGAGAAGTCTAATATCTTGTTCACATTCTTCCTCACTATCAGATAACCCATCACTATCTTCATGAGTATAGTAACTTTTTCTAGTGCTAGACCGGTTCTTATTCCTTCTTGCTACTTCTTTCCCTTTTGCAGATATTTCTTTATAAGGACACTTAGCAGCATAATGACCAACTCTTCCACAATCAAAACATTTGAAAAGAAGCTTACCTCTGAACCGTCCTATGCCAAGTTTAAGTTTCTTTACAAAATTTACCTCATCTTCTTCTAAGATATATCCTGATCCTTCTGCTTCTTGCACTTCTTTCCCTTTTGTAGAAGCTCTAAAGATAGCTTCTTTGACTTTATATGGTCCTCCTCTTCTCATTTCATATGCAGTTAGTATCCCATGAAGTTGTACCACAGTAAGATTTTGAAGATCCTATTTTTCTTCAAGAGCAGAAACTTTTGACTCAAATTTTGAAACTAGAGATCTTAAAATTTTCTCAACCAAAGTAGATTCAGTTATTGTTTCTCCCAAATTTCTCATACGATTTACAACATCATCAAGACATAAAAAGAAAATAGCAGTACTCTCATCACTATGCATCTTTAAATTTTCATATTCAATTCTGAGAGTTTGGAGTTTTGCACTTTTTACCTTTGCATCACCTTCATAAGTTAGAATGATTTTGTCCCACATTTCCTTTGCTGTATTTAGCTACATAACTTTGATAGATTCAAATTCAGTCAGACTTCTCGTTATAGCATTGACCGCCTTTGCATTTGATTCATAATTCTTCTTTTCAGTCGGATCTGTTGGTATTGTAGCTGGATATTGATATCCTTATTGAACAATGGCCCATACATCTGTTCCCATAGACTGAAGATAGGATCTCATCCTTGTTTTCCAGAAGAATAAATTTCTTCCATTAAAGAGGGGAGGCTTGATAGATGTTGTTCCATCTTGATTGCTCATCTTGCTTGATCTTCCTTCTAGCGGCTAAGCTTTTTCAGAAGGACCTGCTCTGAAACCAATTGTTGGGAAAGATACTGAGAGGGGGGGGGGGTGAATCAGTATCTTGATTTGTCAATCAAATTTTTACTTTTCATTTCTCAAAAATCGATACGCTACTTTACAGAAAAAAACTAGCGTATATACGCAGATATCCTTAAGGAAACTCGCGTATGCTCAGATCTCTTATTATGCAGATAATCCTTATCTTAGAATATTGCATCATTCACTTATTAGATGTTAGTAAGCAGTAAACATGTACAGTAAGAACATAATAAATCAACACACATAATCATCACACATGAACACCAGGATTTTAGGTGGAAACCCAATTCGCGAGAAAACCACCACTGTCGTCATCTCAGTCTTCAACGTTTATTATAAAGAAAACATCTTACAACTATGTACTGGCACAGACTCATACCAGCACGCAGGCACCCACCTGTAGAAGGCTACAACCTTCTCTCGTTTACCAGCCTCTCCTGTAAGGGAGCCACAACCCCCTGCTCTCGTTTACCAACCTCTCCTGGAAGGGAGCCACTACCCCCTGCTCTCGTTTACCAGCTATCACTGGAAGGGAGCTACTACCCCCGTACTAAAGGCTTCGACCCTCAGCACCACTGCAGACCACGTTTCATCAATTTTCAAACTGGATCAAATAGCTTCAACTCAACCCTTCATTTTTCAACAAACATACTTTGCCCAATGCTTCAAACAGAACAGTGAAACCATTGTATCCAAAATATCAGAGATTACCCAGACTTCAGAATAGATATGTAGAAACACATTCAACCATAAGAAACCATTAGTTCAAATACTATACGCGCTTTTATTTAAACAGACCCGTGTATACACGCGCTTTTCATCAGACGAACCTGCGTATACATCTGTCCATTTTTCAATAAACCCTAACTTCCCATATGCGCTTTTATCAATCAGATCTGCGTATACACGCACTTTTTCCACAACCAAACCGCTTATAGATCTATAAATTAAAGCTTTGCAAAATAGATCAGATCTATAAGCTTACCTAGATTTCTTCATTACCTTCAGCAAACTTTGCGCCAGATCTTCACTAGTTCTTCTTCTGCAGATCATCTTAGAGATTCATCATCATCAGATCTAAGGATTTAGAAACATCCATGGGTGCATCATAGATTCATATTTATCAGTCAAGAACAAAGTTAAATCATGCAGATATACTTCAAAGTGAAGTATTCATTCAATACCCAGACACATGCACACATTTGCACAATGATCTTCTTCTCCTTATATAGATTAGCCTTTTTCAATACCATGAGCCAAAACCACACCACTTCCGATGGTATTCCTGGACGGGATCAAATATATAATCAAGCACTCAATAAAATGGGTCAATACCATGGTAATGCCCCTTGGTATTCTAAATTTGGAGCACAAAAGGGCATACACGACTTGTCACGTACTTTTCCACGTGCATATGCCACTTCTCCTTAACAAACCCGCGTATGCTTTGTGACACATCATATTTATCATTTTTCTGGCACTTCCTTTCTTCTGTTCCTTCTGAGCTGATCTGTAGGCAACTCATCGGGAAAAACTGGTTTCCATCAAGGACAACACATTGCATCATATCGCCGACAGTCTTATTTCATCAAGTAGGTTGCCATCAAGGACAACACATGCCAACACATAGAAACTTCAAGAGGCTCTTCTTGAGAATTTATTTTCTGTTGATTCATAGGGCCGCACAGATGTGGTAAGAGCATGGAAATGAACCACTCATTATTCTACTTATCATCATAGATAAATCCTCCATCACTGATGGTGCACTTCAATCACTAATCTACTTCCCAGACATATTTATTTTGTTCTTGTTGAATATCTTTCAGTTCTATTGCACATTGTGAGTAGGAATTTTGTTTTTTGAATTTATTCTTTAAGGCCTTTATGATCTCATTGATAGGAGGATGAGAATTCTAAGCCAGATACCCCATAAACCAGTCCAGCGCATGACCTTCAAACGCCAGGACCAGCTGCGCCATCTTGACAACATCAGTATTAACATTCTGCACAGTCCATACCGCATCTGCAACAAACTAGAACCTATCCATGTCTTCATCATCAACACCCTTGAAGGTGGGTAGATTCATATTTGCAGCCATATCGCCCCCTGGTGGTGTTGGAGGTGGGGTAGGAGATGAATAACACCTGCGCGATTTCGACTGCGGAGTAGCTGGAGGGATACCTCTGGCACACATACTCTCACCACTCTCTGTATCACTATTAGGTGGGTTTCTTTTAGTGATGTATACAAATATTTCTCCTCTCTGGTTAAATTGAAAGTATTTTCTGCTGCGCGCAGTGATTTCAACTTCAATTGGGGTCATTCACTCAATGTGGCTACACAAAACACCCTTTTCACACAATAACATCTTAATCAGCAAAGGCAGAGAGCGTATGAACTTAACCCTCATTCCTTTGAAGAACTTCCTTTCAGCTTCAGAATATGACACAAACTGATCTACTCCAAATTCTACTACAAACCCACCCATAATTTTTTCAACCTAATGATCTACAGTGCGGGTGATAGAGTTATCAATTTGTTCTAACTGTTGGATCAAATAAGGTGTCCACTGAGTGGTCTTATCTTCCTTCCAGCAGGTCTGAAACTCATCTAATCTTAACAACCACTCATGCAATTCATGTGTAAAGGTCACAAAGAATATTTCATGAACCTCTATGAAAATGTACTTATTTTCCCACTCTACAATAGAGAAATTCTTACTTCGGTTCTCCTTGATGGATAATTCGCGTATATTTTGTTCATACTAATCTTCTAATTCAGTCTTTGATGGCTGCCACATCACCTAATCTCTGTCAAAATGATCTAGAACCCAGAAATGGAACCATTTGTTGGCTTGAGGGGTCTTAACCCAAGTTCAAAGTTTAGCATAACCAACAAAACCCTCTTACTACTGGCCCTTTCGACAGTGACCTACTTGCGCGGGCCAAAGTATCACCCAAAGAATTATGGGGGGGTGATGGAACCAAGTTTCCACGCTCTGAGAGAGAATTAAATGATTTGGGTGTCCACAGATCTATACGAATGACAGACTATCTTACACACCAGAAACCATTAACCAGGAAAATCTAGGCCACCTTACATAGGCTACCCTGCGTGTTCATAGATAGTAGCTTCGCAATCCCTTCAATCATCTTAATAAAGTGATTCAGGTCTTATGGTAATATATCCATGCAACTAACATTCATATTAAGAAGGAAACATATATGCAAACGATCTTATCACAAATAACATAAATCGTAAGAAAAATAGATCACAGAAAAATATCATAGATGCATTTAGTACTCAAAATTATCCCAACACACTTCTTTATTCATAAGCAGTCGCAAAACCCTTTACAATCCTTCAGATTCACCCATGCACATAGCTAGCGGGGTCCACACAAAGCTGGGCTAAGGTCTCCATGCACACAGCCAGCGGTTCTGCACACAGCTGGACTAAGGCCTCTGCGCACACAGCCAGGATCCTTTCACACACAGACTCTTACACAAATTCTCTTCAAAGTTCAAAACATATCACAATATTACATCTAAATTTTTCCTATCCAACACGATCTATATTTCTATTTATATCTTAGCTTGCACTCATCCTAAGGTCTGCAAACTGTGGTTTGCCACTCCTAGTTTTACCCTTTAGCCCATTACAACTCATGAAGGGACTTTGACCCACCCCAAAACCCCTTGACCTATGCATTTCTTATCACGCATGACTCAAAACTACAAAAAATACTTATTAATTACTCAAAAATGTGGCCCTAAGGGACCCTACCCCAAAAATAACCATTTGAGTATCTGAGAGACAAGCTAGGGATAGTGCCTACAGATGCTACTCATTGATGTAACTTCAAAAGGAGAATCTAAATACTTAAATTGAATGCACCATATAAAGGGGAGACCACATTTGAATGGATCTCATGTTTTCATAAATCAATTTTGTGTTAAGACATAGATCATCATAATGTACATCAATGTATTTCGTATAAACAATAAAAGAATGGAGGATTTTTGAGAAAATTCTAATGATGCTAACACAACACTTGCAATCTTAGCTAAACAACCACAGAAAGAATGGAATGTCAAATGAAAATTCGAGATCTAAATAGATCTCTAAATGAATAATCAAAAGCATACCTCCAATGTTGCCTTCAGCTTCTTTATATAGTTTATGAGCCTTCCCATGCCTTGGCCTACCTCTAAACTGCGATGTGCATGTGGACACAATCCTCCCTATTTGACTACGTTGTCTCTCCAAGACCTCCATCATGTCTACATGCAATGTGCACCCTCTCCATCATGTGTTCATTAATTTCACTAGTTCCTCCATCACTTCATCGTGAATGCTCTATGATCTTACATTAGATTCCCTACATGATCTCAGTTGACTACTTCAACCTCCATGATCTATCTCATTAATGAGATATGATCTCCACTCCATTCACATTAGTAGCTGCTCCACTACTCCATTATGTATACCTATGATTAATTAATCCACATTCATAGATAAATAGTGGATCTTTATTCATCTTGAGGATTATGCGTCCCTCCACCCTTTTATTTACTTAATTCATTAAGAAAATTAAGAAGTCTAATATTCCAAATATCATGTGAAAAATTGGGAATATTACAGTCCTACCTGGTGAAATTTTGCTTTTCCTTAAGAAACTACAAAAGTAGATGCAAGGCCATCTAGTCCCCTCCAAATGGCATCCACATAAGGAAGGCTTCCTCCATTTTCTGCAATGTGTTATGCATGTTTGGCTCCCAATTTGTCTCTTAAGAATGCATACACTGACCTCCAATTTTCTAGTTAGATGTCCTCCTTTCTCCAAGAAGTACCAAGTGAAAACCATATGATGTCAAACATCATAATCAATGCATGAGATACATAAATTAAAGTGGTTCTTCCCACAAAAGAAAATTCCCATCTCACAAAGCATTTCTTCATCCCATGTTTCATGAAGTAAATTGAGCATTGACATGCCCTCATCTTTAGCCCCGTTGGCCTTGTTGGATCCAAGCATCACTCCAACATTATGAAAAACAAGAAATACAGATATATGGGTAAACAAATATGTCAAACCATACTCTCTCAAAAGTAACCACCGGAGTAAGGCCTTTTGCTGTCATCCTTCATCTACCCCATGCAAGATGGACAAGCCAAACTCCCCCAAAAGAAACCAAAGAAACAAGAGATCTTATTTCCTTCTCTCCTCCTCATGTGCATCATGGATTAAAAACATACTGATAGACATGTAAAATTTCACCTGATCCCAATACAAGCAAACCATCAATACACATCATGAGAGTACCATGCCAAGTTTTACACAATACAAAACACATAGCCATTGGAGATGTCATGTGATGGCCAAAATCTCTTGTGGACTTATCAAGTGAACATGTGATCCAATTTTAGAATTATTAAAATTGTATTGGAATTACCCAAACGACCAAGATGGTTATTTGGAATTTGGTAATTATCGATTATGTAATAATTCAGGTATTGATCAAGATGGTCATGAAATTTGTGAGTTAAAATGTTTGACATCGATCGACATCAACTTCAGTTTCGACACCAGCAAATATGTTTCAGAAGCGCCAATCAAGACATCTTCAAGTCAACCTATGACAAAAACAACAAGTTTGTTCAAGACTTATGTAATAAAACGTGTCCTAAGTCTTAATTGTAAAGGTAAAAATGTCGGTAGTCTACTTTGTAAACCTTATTGGATAAAAAAATATCCTAAGATAAAAAGGACTAAGTTTAAGTCCTAAGTCCTAGATTTAAGTCCTAAGGACTAGCGCTAAGTGTCAAATGAAAACACACTTAATTTGTTGTAAAGGACTAAATCTATTCCTAGGACTAAATTTCAATCAAAGTCCTAGCACAAAGCCTATGGTCTTAAAGTCATGTTCCTAATTTTCATAAACTTATGGACTTAAACCTCTTAGTGAAATATTAAACCATATACCTTTAAGATTCGGATGATGGGTAGGAAACCAATGATATAAAGTTTTATTGCAAAGTTCGGAAGTCGAGTTTTTATAAACCTTAATGTAAGGTTCGAAATATGTTGTAAAACCTTAATATAAGGTTCGGGAGATGGGTTTGAAAAACCTATGTAATAAACCCATAGTGCAAAGGGTTTCTAACTATGTATAAATTTCGAATGTCAGGTTATATTAAAACTCCCACAGCGTTATGATGACCGCATCGTAAATGGTACAATGTGAACAGTTTTGAATACTGCAGCGGAAATTTGAATGACCGCTGATGTAAAACCATGTTGAAGGTTGCATATGTGACAAGTTTTTAAACCGCGACGAAAATGTTGTGTGGACAGTTGTCACAATACATAACCGTCGGGTAGTTAAACCACATGTGGCCAGCTGCAGTTATACCACTGCCTATTCACATGCGCTTTCAACCATTCTCCACATCATCAGCCTGACCGCCAACAGTCAAAGCCTATCCAATGTTTTAATATGGGTTTTCTGATTTAATTTCAGTGCTAAAGTTGGAAATGTTAATCCCTAGGATTGTGTATGATATGGATTCAATCCTTTTCATAAATGATTGCTCAACTTATTTTAGATGTGGCTTCGAAGCACTCGAGATCCAGCCATCAAATCATGAAAAAGTTTATCATGAAGCCTAAATTGGTATGCAAATGGATATGCATGTTATCCAATCATTAAAAAAAATCCCTTATAATCTAAGTGACACTAAGGAAGGCATGAACCTTTAGGATTCAGATGAATCAAATGAAGCCTAAATATTTAAATTTTGTCTTTGTTATAAAAAGACTCGAAGATGTCACTTTAAGAGGGGGTTGAGAGAGAGTTCTCAAGAGAGGAGAGTTCTCAAGAGAGGAGTGTTGAGGAGAGTTTTCCCTACTTCAAGAAGTAGGCACTCTTAAGAAGACAAAAGATATAATTGGTGGAGAGTTTCGCATTGCAGGTTTATTGAAGGAGCAAAGGCCATCCTACTTGCATAAAATTAGTATCGAAGTACGTTGATGATTGACGAGATCAACTTCGACTTTCTAAAACTCTTTTAGCCACCATGCATTCAAAGGTCCATAAAGTTTCAGTTCCTCAGTTTTTTTTATGTGAAAATCATCCATATCTTTTCTTAATTGTTGAAAGAAACAAGTTTGTATCAGTTAGCCTATTCAAGAGATGATCCATATCTGCAGCATTATTAGTGCAACTGATGATTCATTGTATCATATTTCTTTTGGCTTGAAGAATACAATAGACACACATTTCTGAGGCAGACCCGGAGACGTAGTCCAGGTGAGACGAACTCCATCACAAACTTCTTTGTCGTATGGTATTTATTATGTGATTGATGTGAAATTGTTCAATATAAACATACATAGATTAATTCATGTCTAAATAGTTAATGCATATAATAACTTTTCAGTAACACTGCCATTCCCATTTTGTACAAGGAATAGGAAAATATCTTGGTAAATTCTGCATTTTAAGAACTTGAGTGTTAATCTCTAAAAATTTCTATAGACAGAGTCTGTAGAGGGCCAGGTAGCCTCTGGATCTCATCCTTTCTTTAAGGGTGACATATCCAATAAATTCCCCTACAGTCAATCTCTAAAATTGAACTAAGTAACTCAGGTCATTTTCAGATCAAGTGGTATAGAAGCAGCTAGTTCTTTGTAGGTACAAGATGGGAAAGAACACTCGCCAGCTGTCAACTTGTCAAAACTGCAAATTGTCAGGCTATGTCAAAGATAATTTGCCAATGCTTCCAAAGGAAACAGTACCGACACCAGAAACCCAGGAAGAATCCAAGTCACCTGCTGGAGAACAAACAAGTGCTAAATGGAATTGGGCAAACTTCATGCCTTATGCTTAAATGATTTTGTAATATCTAGATCTAGTAAAGTTGTAACTAGGTTCTAGAATTGATTTTTTTTTTCAAAAGCATTGTAATAAAACATTTGGGGAACCAAAAGTTCTTTTAATTGGGAGGTCTGATCCAATTTTAGAATTATTAAAATTGTATCGAAATTACCCAAACAGCCAATATGGTTATTTGGAATTTGGTAATTATTGATTATGTAATAATTCAAGTATTGATCAAGATGGTCATGAAATTTGTGAGTTCGAATGTTCAACATCGATCGACATCAACTTCAGTTTTGACACCATAAAATACGTTTCAGAAGCACCAACCAAGACATCTTCAAGTCGACCTACGAAAAAAACAACAAGTTTTTTAAAGACTTATGTAATAAAACTTGTCCTAAGTCTTAATTGTAAAGGTAAAAATGTCGGTAGTCCACTTTGTAAACATTATTGGATAAAAAAAGATCCTAAGGTAAAAAGGACTAAGTTTAAGTCCTAAGTCCTAGATTTAAGTCCTAAGGACTAGCGCTAAGTGTCAAATGAAAACACACTTAATTTGTTGTAAAGGCCTAAATCTATTCCTAAGACTAAATGTCAATCAAAGTCCTAGCACAAAGCCTATGGTCTTAAAGTCCTATTCCTAAGTTTCATAAACTTATGGACTTAAACATCCTAGTGCAATATTAAACCATAAACCTTTAAGGTTCGGATGATGGGTAGGAAACCCATGATATAAAGTCTTATTGAAAAGTTCAGAAGTTGGGTTTTCATAAACCTTAATGTAAGGTTCAAAAGATGTTGTAAAACCTTAATATAAGGTTCGGGATATGGTTTTGAAAAACCTATGTAATAAACCCATAGTGCAAATGGTTTCAAACTATGTTTAAAGTTTAAATTTCAGGTTATATTAAAACTACCATAGTGTTATGATTGACCGCATCACAAATGTTACAATGTGAACAGTTTTGAAGACAACAGCGGAAATTTGAATGACCGCTAATGTAAAACCATGTCAGAGGTTGCATATGTGACAGGTTTTTAAACCATGGGCGAAATCTTATGTGGATAGTTGTCACTATACAGAACCATCGGGCGAATAAACCACAGGTGGCCAATTGCAGTTATACCACCACCTATTCACATGCGCATTCAACCATTCTCCACACCATCAACCTAACTGCCAGTAGTTAGAGCCTATCCAAAGTTTTAATATGGGTTTTCTGATTTAATGTTAGTTCTAAAGTTGGAAATGGTAATCCATAGGATTGTCTATGATAGGGATTCGATCCTTTTCATAAATTATTGCTCAACTTATTTCAGATGTGGCTTCAAAGCACTCGAGATCCAGCCATAAAATCATGAAAATTTTTATCATGAAGCCTAAATTGGTATGCAAATGGATATGCATGTTATCCAATCATGAAAAACAAATCCCTTATAATCTAAGTGACACTAAGGAAGGCATGAAACTTTAGGATTCAGATCAATCAAAGGAAGCCTAAATATTTAAAGTTTGTCTTTGTTATAAAAAGACTCGAAGATTTCACTTTAAGAGGGGGTTGAGAGAGATAGATCTCAAGAGAGGAGAATCCACAAGAGAGGAGTGTTGAGGAGATTTTTCCCTACTTCAAGAAGAAGTAGGCACTCTTAATAAGACAAAAGATATAATTGGTGGAGAGTTTCTCATTGCAGGTTTATTGAAGGAGAAAAGGCCATCCTACTTGCATAAAATCAGTATCGAAGTACATTAATGATTGACGAGATCAACTTTGAATTTCTAAAACTCTTTCAGCCCCCATGCAGTTAAAGGTCCATAAAGTTTTAGTTCCTCAATTTTGTGTATGTGCGAATCATCCATGTCTTTTCTTAATTGTTTAAAGAAAAGAGTTTGTATCAGTTAGCCTATTCAAGGGATGGTCCACGTCTGCAACATCAGTAGTGCAACTGATGATTCATTGTAGCATATTTCTCTTGGCTTGAAGAATACAACAGACGCACATTTCTGAGGCAAACACAGAGACATAGTCCAGGCAGGAAAAACTCTGTCACAAACTTCTTTGTCTTATGGTATTTCTTATGTGATTTACTTGAAATTGTTCAATCTAAACATACATAGATTATTTCATGTCTAAATAGTTAATGCATATAATAATTGTTAAGTAATACTGCCATTCACATTTTGTACAAGGACTAGGAAAATATCTTGGTAAATTTTTCATTTTAAGAACTTGAGTGTTAATCTCTATAAATTTCTATAGAAAGAGTCTGTAGAGGGCCAGGTAGCCTCTGGATCTCGTCCTTTCTTTAAGTGTGACATATCCAGTAAATGCCCCTACAGTCAATATCTGAAATTGAACTAAGTAACTCAGATCATTTTCAGATCAACATCCCTTCTTTTGTTGCATTATATCATTGATACACAAGGCATGAGTCAAGAAAATATGAGCTATTGGGTGGTAACCATACTCACTAAAGAGCAGCCAGCACAACCATGCCTCCTTATTTATTTCATGAGTGTTTTTCAAGGCATGGATCAAAGAAATAGGAGCCTTTGTGTAGTAACCAAACTCACCCAACAACAACCATTGTAACCAAGCTTCTTGCTAGCCTATGTCATATATCTGCAAGTGGTCATGCAACCCATTGCTTGTTATCCTCACCCACTCATCCCCATGTGAATGATGAATGATTTTTTGCATAAACATGGTATCCTCCCTTTGTATAATACCATCTTTCCCAAAATGATGAAGAAATTTGCACTCCATGAAATTTTGAAGTGCACCTCCAATGAGATCTCTTAATGAGACCTTCTTCTCATCAATGGCCTACCAAAACTAATGAGGTTCTTGATCTGCTGTAGGTAGAAGTTTCTCTTTGAGCTGTGAGATGCTCATTGAGAAAGTGTCATCTAGAAAGGAGAAAAGATTCTTCATCTCAAGATGTCTACCATTTATCATCTTTACCTCTATTAATTCATGAGTGAAGCTACTTTCATAATGCTCCAACAATAATGGGGCCCCTTCATTATCACTACTACTAAATGACAACATTGCAGATTTTCAGGGTAATACATATGTTGTCTCAAAGCAAGGCACAATGTTGATCTCATAACCAGTCATTGTACATAGGATCATGCTCATCCCATTTTATGAAACTCTACACTTCAACTCAAAGGGTTGAATGTAGTTCATCAATGGAAAACTGGGATAGCTTTCCTTCTCCTCCTTGATTAGTTCAAGGGTCCTTGGCGCTGTGATAGGTTGCTGCTTCAAATCAACATTTTTTTCTAACCCTTGGTTATGCATTGTCCTTGATGGAATGTCCTCATCAGTTTCAATAAGATATACTAAAAAAATATGTGATGAATATGTATCCATACCTTGGATCAACTAATGTGTGGGAACCTCTTGCAAGAACACAAGATTTCCTCCAACCGGGACAATGGTGTCTCCATCTGCTGGTAAGAGTGATGGCTACTCTTCTCCAAGTGTACCAACACTGGAATCTACCTCCTCTTCCTCATGCATCTCCTGAATCATGCATGGGACTCTATGTGTCAATAGCTCAAGACTATCTTGCAAAGTTGCAAGTGTCTCTTCTCCAGATGCAAGTACTTCTGTAGTTGGTGGTGAATGTAGTGACCCCTTGTCCAGGGTGACAAGAATGACATCCTCCTTTATTTCCTTAGGAAATGTCTCTTTGTGACACATCTTTGGTTTTATCACATCAAACTTCCTTCTCAACTTGTGAAAGAAATTTGAATATTTAGTCACTTTTTCATGCTCCATGTGACCAAACCACCAATCATTGACTCCACCATAAAGATGAAGTGTTGCAATTTGAATAGCCTCTTTTTCAGATACAGGATGTATCTTGAAAAATGTATCTACGTCTTTCCTCCAAGCCTTAATAGTGCTGGAGGAATATCCATCAAATGTAGGCAGATAGAATCTATTCTACCTCTTTCTTCTATTACTGCTATAGGATCCTCTTTCTTCTTTGATTTGGAAGAATTTTCGAAGAGTTAGACTCTCCCTGAATGCTCTAGACTATGTTTTGTACTCTTCAAGGTATATAATAAGAATCTCATGAGTCTTAGGTTCTCTTATTTCTTCATTTCTATACCATTCACCTTCTTCAAAGAAAGTGGGCATAGTAGATCTATGAGGATATCTACGATTCTTCTCTGGTTTTCTTTGTTGCTGATAGGAAGTGCTTGGACCTTCCTCATCAAATATTCTTCTTGGATCCTCCTTTTGTCTTTCCCTATTCATTTGATTGTGTCTTTGGAGAGATATTGCATGGATATAAAGAGAGGAATGTCAAAACTAAAATCCTCCTTCATGATAGATCTCATCTATCTGCTTCTTATTTTGATGCAAAAGATGAAGTGTCCACAAGATGAGCCAAAGATCATGCTCTAATACCACTGTAATATACCTAAAGGGAGAATGCAATAATACTAAAACACAATATAAGAACTGAAAAAAAAATAAAAATAAAAATAAATAAAAAATAAAAAATAAAAAAAAATAAAAAAAATGTAGAGACAACCTCAGAATATACAGATAATTTGAGCCTTTTTATTCATAGGAGAAGAGGATCAGTTACACAATGTACAAAATATGAGGGAATCTACCCAAAGAGATGGCCTAGAATCAGCCTAAAAACATGCTACAAGTAGCACTGCGTAACTGGTGAGCTACAAGAAACAATACTGCATTGTCCATTTTGTTGTTGATGTACATAAAGTTGCTGCATAAGGAAATGTATATCTATGGAGCTCAAGAGCTCTGATGATGCCAAGATTCAAGATCTGGGCAATGTGATGGAAACCCAAGATAACCCAAAAAGGATTTTCCAAATCTACAACTTTGGAAAATCACCCTCGTAGGGTTTGATCCTTTGATGGCTAGGTTATACAGATCTGAAGCTATATCTGATCCAAAATGGTTGCAATATGTTATACAAACAGATCTAAGCTTTGAGGGTTGATCCCTCCTTCAGATCTACACGCTAGGAGCTTGAGATCTTGTCTCCTCTTCTTCCTCCTTCAAGTTGCAGCAACTGAATATGCAGCTGCTACAAAAAATGCATTGTACAAGAGGGAGAGGCTCTATGCCTACTGAAATGTGCTGCAATAAGCTCTAGGCTGATGCAAATGGTGATGGAAAGGTGAGGGTATGATCCCTCATAGGATTACTAGCTGAAATACTAGTAACTTCCTTCCTCCTTTGGATCTGCAATGATGGACTGCGTAATCCTTGATGGGACTATTGCTAATAGGAGGTCAATAATGTTTGGCCTGATGCCCAATCTAAAATGAAGCCTTGGGAATGCTTGCCTTCAAGCCCAAGGTGATAGGAATAATCCTACACCGGTTCTCCAGCTGAAATACTGAAGACAACGTCCACCTCCCAAACTGATCTTCATAAATTGCATAATTCCTAAAGGTAGGTGTTCTGCAGAGAATGGAAATAATGTGGCACCAATGCCTGATGATGAATGAAGTACAACCCTCCTCCTTATAGATCACTCAAGGAAAGAGGTGGGATTCCTGCTCGGGAACACCCAGTGCTAAACATCACTTGCAATCTTAGCTAAACAACTATAGAAAGCATGGAATGTCAAATGGAAATTCCAGATCTAAACAAATCTCTAAATGAATAATCAAAAGCATAGCTCCAATGTTTCCTTCATCTTCTTTATATAGTTTATGAGCCTTCCCATGCCTTGTGCTACCTCTAAACTACGTTGTGCATGTGGACATAATCCTCCATGTTTGACTGCACTGTCTCTCCAAGCCCTCCATCATGTCTACATTCAATATGCACCCTCTCCATCATGTGTGCATTAATTGCACTACTTACTCTATCACTTCAGCATGAATGCTCTATGATCTTACATTAGATTCCCTCCATGATCTCAGTTGACTGCTTCAACCTCCATTATCTATCTCATTAATGAGATGTTAGTGTCTCGTGATTTTGCAAATTGGTAGACCAAATGACAGGGTAACATCAAACCAATCTTTGGAGTCATTTTTCTCCTAAGGTCATACTGTCTGTGAACGTCCATTATAGAATTTTCAAATCCTAATTGAAAATATTTAAAATCCTCATAGTTTTTTTTCATTTTGGTTTGAGGAAAATAATCCTTGTTCTTCTTCAGTGAGAAAAACATCATTCTCACTGTCAGATCCTATCAGATTCACATGATTTTCTTCCAACATTTCTATCTCTCTTTCCTCCTCATCTACATAATTGTCTTGGAAAGGAGGCCTAATTTGTTGGTCATTATCTCTTTGTCTATTCTGAATAGGATCTCTTTTGAAATTTGGATTTATGTTTCTATTTTAAGGATTTTTTTGGTTCTCCCTAGGAGATGATTTTTTAGTTAGATTTATCCTTTCTAGCATCCTTTCCATTACCCTCACTAAGTTATCAATTTTTGCATCAGATGATGAGGTTGGTGCCATTGTTTCATCTTTGTATGTAACTCTTTTTCCCCATTTTAACCTAGCTCTTTTCTCAACCAGATTTTCTTCTACACTTATAGCTCCCCTCTGCATATCTTCTAAAGTTAAGGGGTCTCTTTCTCTTATTTGATAGGCCATATCTGGATCAAAACCTTAAGGAAATTTGACTAAGGCTAAGCCTAGTGGGGGTTTCATGTTTGAGGGAAGTGCATTGTAAACACTATTAAATATAGTGCAGTAATCTTGGACACTTTCCCCAGTATTTATTTTAAGGTTTCTATATTCTGAAAGGATTTGGAGAGGGTTCTTTTTAATTTCCCATTTGTTTGTGAATGTTTGGTAAAGAGAAGGGAGATCTTGTATTATGTTAGGAGTTAATTTTTTAAACCATTTTTTGGATTCTCTTCCTAAACTTTGGGCAAATATTCTCATCTTAATGGCCTCTTCTTCTATTTCCATGTAGTCAAAGGCATCATCCATTTTATCTACATGTTGTTGGGTAGTAGTAGATTCAGCTCCAGTGAAATGGGGAATTCTGGATTGATAATCTTTTGGTAAAGGAACTAGAGGTTGTGGTAATACTAATGGAGCATACCATGTTGCAATGATAGGAGTGAATGGAAGGTTTCCAAGAGGTGGGTTTGTGAGAGGGAATGAGGGATGAAATGGAGTGTTTTGAATAGTGGAAGTATGGATGGGTGTGTTGGAAGAACTTGGACCAACAAACTAATTTTGAGCAGATTTGTTATGGAAAGAGCTGAAGTGATGGAGAAGCTAAAAATCAGGAGGAGTAGAAGGAGATGCTTCTCTACTGGAACTCTGCTGCAAATCTATGGGCTCAAGGTCATTTTGGTCAATATCACTATGTGACCTGGTTCTAAATAGGTTTTTTGAATGGTACAAGTCAAACCGAGGATCTTTCAAGACTATAAGATGTTGAGGGACATATCTTGTTCTTTGAATAGTCCTATTAGTAGTTAAATTTCCAGCTTTAGAATTTTTCCACAAAACATTTTCTGGATCATCAACTATAGTAGGAGGATTAGAGTCTAGATGAGATCTGGTATTGATCCTTTCTGAAGCCATATTTCAAACTCAAAATTTGGAGAGGTTGAAATTTTTAGGACTGTTTTCAAAATTTTGACCTCTCTTAGTATTTAGGTAACTATATGATATGGGACTAGGTCTTTAACCTTTTCAGGGCTGCTTTGACACAATCCTAAGGAAGTCTTAATAAATTTAGTGAAGTACTAGGCCTACTGGGGCTAGTGGAGTTTCCAGGTGAATATTTTTTTTTGTTTTGAAGATAAATGTGTATGGTCCACCACCAAAAATTGACAAGGAACCAATCTAGAAATGTTTTTGGGGTTTTCTGAGTTTCTTTATGTAGCCCTAAGGTTTGTCAGAGTTTTCTACACCTGAATAATCATTTAGCTAAGATGGTGAAACAAACAAAGTCTACTCTTGGCTATTAGTTGATTTTCTTAAGCTTAACTAAGGGTCAAATGAGTCTATAAGAGTTTTTTAAGTCCTAAGGTATACTTAGATTGTCACTGACTCAGAATGTCTCATCATGATCACCATTGTGTTGGTGATGGAGATGAGGTGGCTATGAATGGATGGATACTGAGTGATTTATCTTAGGACTTACTCAAAATGTCCCACCGTGATTGCCATTATGTTAGTGTCCCGTGATTTGGCAGATTGGTAGACCAAATGACAGGGTAACATCAGACCAGTCTTTGGATTCCTAGGACCTAGCCTTCCTGGACTCAGAGAGGGCTCTCTCTATTTGTTTGCAAAGGATATGTACTTGTTTGCTTTAGATGGTTGATTTTAGGCTAGTTATTAAGTATGGGGTTTTGTTGTTTGTTTTGGTTGGGTATGATGATCAAGCATAACAGATAGAATGAGGAAATATCTAAGACATTGGGTGATAGAGTCTATGAAAGTCATGATATGTTCATCAATGGATCGGGGAGCATCATAGGGAAAATCTAACTTGGTCAGTGGATCTTCAAGGTTTTTTAGGTGTAATGAGATGAACATCAATTGTAAGAATGAAAAATAGGGCGAAGGGAAATTAAGAATCCTTAATCATATGTACTTTTCAACATAGGGATTTAAATATCATAAGCATAAAGAATTAATCAATAGACAGGGAAAACCATAAATTCTTTGATTCAACTAAAGCAGATAATTATTCAAGACAAAATTTTCCATTGAAATATAGAAGGCGAGAAACTCATTTAAATTCTAGTGATTTCACCTTTAAGGATAGAAAACACTTAAGACACACATATAACTGTAATCAGAGAAGAGGGAACTCCTAAACATCCTTGATCATAGATATGAAGATATCTAAAACAATTAATCAAGCAAGTACAAAGGGTATGATCGAAACAAAACCTCTTTGGCAGACTTTAAAGAATGGTACTTTAGAGAGAGACTTCAAAAACAATGTTTTAGTGACATCAAATAAATAAGTCTAGCTATAAATCATGCTTGATATCAATTTTATTAAACTATTCATGAAATAAACAAGCTTAGGGGGTCTATAGATACATTAAGAATTCTCTAAAATTTCCTAGCAGAGGAAAACATTAAGGTAGTGAAGAACAAATAGAACTAAGGTGATTTCAAAAGACATTTCTTAGTCTAAAACTTTTATTCTACTGCAACATAGAAAGATGGAAAAATAATGAAACAGGAAATAAAAATAACAGATTAGAAGCACTTCACCAACAACCAAGCTCAGGGATCCTGTGATCTAGCCTCCTCCATCAACAAACAAATCAGGGCATCCACAAGTTCCAAGACATCAATTTATTTTCAACTTCCAAGAGACTATGTATTACTCCAAAGAGTCATCAAATTCCAACAAGATAATGAGTTCAGATGCAGTATTTATCTGCAAATGAGGAGGTGAAGCTAAGATAGGGTTTGAGTGTGATTTATTAAAGAGTTAATGAATTCCTAACCTTGAAGACCATGCAAGGTTCAAGGTAGGAATTTGTAGATATTTCTCTGAATAATAACTTCTAACTTAACTCCTAAGGAAAAATAGGTGAAATGTTTGACTTTAAGGCCTATTCATAACTTTTACAATAACTGTCTGGCAGATAGAAATATCTCTGACTCAGCTTAATAACTGCCTAATACTTTATTGTAGGAAACAAACCACTAAGTGGAAAAAAATATCTTTAAGAAGAGTAACTGCCATAGGCTGAGTCATTCGATTTTTTTTTTGGGTAAATCTGCCCTTTGTTTTATCTTTAATCTCTGTTTTTAGGCCTTTAAAATCTATCTTTATGCTCTAATTGTCTATTTTAATCATATTTTATTTAATATGCATGTGATATCTATTCTATTATTTTAATTTTTTGATTTATTTCTTTTGATCCTTTTGCCTTTATCCTTTCATATTTGACTTTTATCTGTTTTCCTTTTCTTCAATCTTTTTCTTTGACTCGCTAACCTTTTTGTTTTGGCTTCTGATTAGAATTATCCCTTTAATTATTCTAAATTCTTCTCTTTCATTGTTCCTTTGGTTGTTTCTGTTTTCTTGTGTGCAGGGGAAGCTTTCTTCGTGGCTGAAGGGTTCCTTTGAACAATCAATGATCATGTTTCATCATTTCCAAATATTGACACAAACCCTCTAGCCATTATTGATCCTTTATGAGCTATTGGATTGCCATCCAGGCCATCTCTTTGATCAATTTTGATTCTGCGGAATATGTTCATTCATGTCCACTATTAAAACCTGAAAAAACATAAACAATTAGTAAAAAAGCCCGTGGGAGGGTTTCACTGCATTTGTTGAGGTTTTGAACTATTGGAGGGTTTTTTTCAGAGGAGGAGAGGGTGCAGGAGGAAAGGTTCTAGAGGTGGAATTGGGAAGAATTTGAACAGGAGCGGGAAGCTTTTGAAAAAGGGTGCGAAGGGCAGGCGATTTTGAAAACTAGAAATGGTTTTATCATGTGAAATATAGGTGGTAAGCAATTTTGGGTGGGAGGTGCGCAGTATGTCTCAGAATGAGACATGTGGCAGGGAAAAACCACCCATTTCATGCGGGTTGCAAAAAACTAATACAATCACAACTTTATTTGCGATATGTAATACTAGCTGTCAGATCTTGGGATAGGAGATCGACGACAATCACACATCCGGAGCGGTGAACAGTTGGTCGAGTCGGTAGGAGTGGACGATAGGTGTCGGGCTGTAGTTAGATGACAAATGAAATGGAGGATGGGGCTCGGGGTTTTTAAATATTAACAAAATGCATTAATTAGTAAGGTTGATAGAGGGGGGCAGGGGGTAGTGAGAGGGGGGGCCCTCTTTTAATTTTTCAAAGGTTAAGGGGCCTCTATTATAAGGTTTTGGGGTTTTATGAAAATGAAAGGTGGAGGCTTAGTTTATACGGGGAAAGGGCTTAGGATTAAGCGAGGTTCATGGTCACAAGAATGTAAGGGGGCTGGGGCTAAGAAGGAAAGGGTTTAAAGCCTATTTCATCAAAGAGCGGGTTTTTAACATAAAACAAGGTTTTATAATAAAATTTAAAGAACGTGACAGGCTTAAAATTTGGATTTAAACAATGTAAAAGGGATCTTTTACATTTTTTAATGTTTTTAGAGGAAAAATGATGAATGAAGGGGTGTTTCATGTGGGTTTTTAAGAGAGGAAGAAATTAGTTTTTCAGAGGAAAGAGGTCATGAATGAGAGTGAGGGAGAGGCATTGAAATGAGGTTAACAAGCCCAATTAATGAAGTCTTTTTGGAGTAGTAAGGTGAAACTGTAGAAGGAAAAGAGGGAGATTTTTAGTGAAACAATTTGACTTAGGATAATGAAGGCAGTGAGATTTCTAAAATTCACAATATTTCTGAAATGTTGTTTTTATAAATCTAAGACCATTACTTAGTCATCTTTTGATATCAGCAAAAATTACTGATGAATAAAATGAGATATGATCTCCACTCCATTCACATTAGTAGTTGCTCCACTACTCCATTATGTAGATATATGCTTAATTAATCCACATTCACACATAAAAAGTAGATCTTTATTCATCTTGAGGATTATGGGTCCGTCCACCCTTTTATTTAATTAATTCATTAAGAAAATTAAGAACTCTAATATTCCAAATATCATGTGAAAATTTGGGAATATTACATATTTGTGGCAAGTTTTGAGAAACTAACTGACCATTATGACTTGTGACTATTTAAATCTAACGGTGGACATGAACTGCCCGCCAGCATTTAATAGTGTATAGACTGGAAAATATGTGTTTCCATGAAGATGGTGAGTATTATTTTTCAGTCTATATGCTATTAAATGCTGGTGAAAAATATATGTTCAACGTTAGATTTAAATTTTTTTAAATATAACGGTGGGCATGACCTGCCCACCAAAATTTAATAGCATATAGACTGGAAAATATGTGTTTCCAATGAAGATCACATTACATATTGAATTACAATCACTGACATTTCACAAGTCATAATGATCAGTTAGTTTCTCTAAACATATATTTTATCTCAGCATTGCCAGCGGTCCACTACCTCTTTCTTTTGAATGATCTTTGTGCAATGTTATGAATGTCCATCCATTCCTTTAATAAATAGTATATTGTTTTCAATAAGTGATGGAAGGCATACATATAGTTAGTTGGTTGATTCCTCTTCTTGTGAAAAATATTTGATTGATTCCTCTTCTTGCGACAAATATTTGAGACTCTAGATTACAAAGTTATCGGATGTTGAAGTTTGAACAACACACATGCTGATATAGAGGAGCTCAAGCAATGCCATAATATATTTACAATAATTTTTCAGGCTTGCTTAACTAAGTTGCAAGCATGGAGAAGCTTTGGAAATCTTGAACCCTATCAAAAGTTTACAAATTATTTGGAATTGGTAGTTGCATTATTGTGGTAACGTATATATGATTAGGAGAGTCTTGGAGTAGTTATATTGCATGGTGTTGATGCAACTATTATGGATAAACTATAATTTTTCATTCCTCTTCTGATCTCTTGTTACAAATTCCTCTTGTGATGCTATGACACCAGTTCTTTGTGGAATTAATATATAACAGTGGTTCATATCATTCATTCTCTGGGCTACAGTGCTAACATTAATATATAATGTAGGTTCATATACTTCACTCTTTGGGATACGACACCAGTTCTTTGCCAGTTCTTTTCCAGGTGGAATTAATATATAACAGTGGTTCATATCCTTCTTTATATGAAGATCATAGATCAAGAAATAGATATTGGTTGGTTTGTGGCTCAATATGGTATCTAATCAGCCTAGGTTGGAGAGAGTATACACACGGAGCTTAAGCCATCTACCTTGAGTGGCATCATAGGGCACAAGGAGATAATATACACACACAACTTCAACTACCGGCTTTGAGTGGCATCTTTTCCATACGATCTTTTTATCTTAGGGTTGTGATAGTAATGTTGTATTTATCATATTACAGATAGAATTACCTTGGTGAATACGTTGGTGAATATGATCATGCATTAATATAAACCCTGGAGCAACGTTAATTCATTCCCAGTGGAGTAGATTCATTCCTGGTGGAGCAACATTAATTTATTCTCGGAGAAGTGTTAACCTTTAATTGCCAACACCATCTAATATGAAATCATAATATTGCACTATTACTATTATATTGCATTCTTATCCTTTAGTGTTCATTTCAAACACTGAATGATATTAATTATTATAAGGTGTTGTTATTATTCCCATCCTTTAGCATTCATTGCAAACATTGAATGATATTAATTATTATAATGCGTTGTTATTAGTCCCTGCCTACGACAGCGCAGGGACTATTTGAACTAACATTAAATAGCTTTGACCAACCATGCCATTTCTATTTTAACCAATTTTTTAACATAAATATTGAATCAAACAATTTTTTGTCCAATGTTTCCATTTAGATCTCTTATTGTAGTCCAAAGAGAATGATTTTCATGATTCTTGTTAAAACTTAGTGTAATAAACTTCAAATCTCAAAATAGTTCAGTTTAATGCTATTTTCTCTCTAGCATTACTTCAAAGACATTTAAATTTGTAGTGGAAACAAAAACACTCATGCACCAAAGTTTAAAACCACCATACATACCCAAAACTTGAAATTGCCAAGAGTCCAGTGACAGGCCACCTGCCATTTCTCTTGGTCACCTGTCACCTCTTCTATGCTCTTTCCTCCTCTTCATTCTGCCAACCTCCTTCCCCATTCCCCTCTTCATTCCATCCTCCTCACCCATACCACTGCCTGCAGCCCTTGCCCTTGTTTTTTAATTAGTTGGATGAATTAATAGAGTCTATTTTCAAGCTCTGAATATGATTTGATGAATGCAAGCTACGCGGTGGACCATCAGACTGGATGCCACCCTGAACATAAGAATGATTTATGGGAGGAAGAAGGCCCTGTAATATTCTACATGAAATATTTACTTGGAACGTCGGGTACCATTGGAGGCCTTGTTCTTCGCATTAGCCAATTCCCGTTTGTTGTAGCCTATGTATTGGTGATGAATTTATCAACTTGAATAATTTTTCATCAACTTCACAACTTTCTGGTGATTTCTTCATGTGGACTCTATTCTGAAATTGGCTCTCGATTTATGTAAATTTCTCAGATTTTTTTAACGAATAACATAAATGCAAGAAATAAAATGCTGAAAATTTGTGCATACCTTTAATTTTAAACTAAAACCAAAATTTAAATTATTTTTAGCTAAATTTATTATCGCATGAATATAAATTTACGACACTTCATAGAATGACAGTAATCCAAAATATTTATCCAAAAATATTCTCCTATTCTTCTCTCAAATGATAGAGATGCAAGAAATTTATAGCAGAAGTTAGTTGTCTTTTTTTTCTTAAATTCCAAATTGAAACTAGAATTTAAATTATTTTCCTTTAAATTTTTAGTAGGGATATATATTTACTGAACTTGATGGAATGAGAGAAATGTTACAACTTTATCATAGAAATTTATTCTATTCTTTTGTCAAATGATAGAAACTCAAGACAATTAACACGGAACATTCTTGCAAAAGAAACTTAAATTCCAATTATTTTCCGGAAAATTTACTACAGCCATATGACTTTATGGTGCTTCATTCAAATGACAAGATGACAAAAATGAAAGAGCTTTATCACAAAAATTTCTTGGATCTAGTTAATTTTGAATGATGGAAATGCAAAAAATGACAAAATGTGGCACATAAATTCATGACAGAAAAATGCAAGAAATTAGGACCAAATGAAAGAATGAAAATCTTAGGGCATAAACAAATATAGAACAAAAGAAATAGCCCCTCTGCCAGAAGATGAGGGAAAAAAAGAATATTGGACGGACTGACCATTGTAATGGCATTGTTGGAGAATTCTTTCGAGAACCATGAGACAGAGAGGGTCATCATCCACCGGCAGAACCTTCATTCCTCTCAGAGAGAAATTATCAATTTGTTTCATGCATCTTGACTCCTCCACGAGCCTCATGTGAGGACTCGTCGACGTCTCCATATTTGGCAGTACGTTGCTCCCTTTTAATTAAACTTTTCCATTGCCTCCCTCGGCCAAAATCAAACCTCTATTGGAAAAGACATACAATGGAGGGCAGCGCCACTAACACCAACACAAACAAAATTAGGCAGAGAGGCAAGTATGCATCCAAGTCCTCGTTATTATTATTTAGACAAACTGAAGGACGTTAAGCTTTTACACAAGTGGAAACTAACTGTTGCTCGACTTTGTAACATATTTTACATTATTATTACCTTTAAAGCTCATATAATTCACTTCACTATTCTTAGAGCCACAAAAATATTTTGTATATCTGAAAGAACATAAGAACAAAAGAAATAAAACAAGTGTACTGCGGCCAACAAAGGCATCACGGGACTCCCGAGTTTGGAATCTTCATTATGTGGTCGATATTTCACCTTTGAAACAACGACAAACAAATGTGTCGTCCTAACGTCTCGCAGCTTGACATGGGATCGAATCTTGTCAAATACTTAACAAGATACAGTAACAATAATCTTGTAGTATAGATCACAAACCTTACCATAACCAAGGCATGGTAACAATAATATTGTAGTATATATCACAAACCTTACCATATCTCGCACCTTTTTGCAGTTGATTTCCCCTGATGACCGATATTATACGAGAGTTGACCCATGTTCGGGACTGGAACATCAGACGTTTCATACTGCAACCCTACTCAAACCTTCCTCGGCTTTAAAAATCACAACATATGACCATAATTACACTTTCAATAACATGGATTTGTAGCCTTTTTCTTTTGCACACCCTTCGTTTCCAGGGTCCTTCAAAGATGGGGAAAACTATTAAGAATTCTCTAGCCCTAGTTGCTTCGATGGTTTTCTATGCTGTTGGATATCTATTCCCATTTATTTCATGTAATTATATGAAACAAAGAAGATGATTAGTTGAATTATCTTTTACTCTGGAGTAGCGACGAATTTTTGCAAACTATCATGTCTGATGTGTTGTATACTTGTCTTAATAATAAAATTTTTAATTGCATATCCAACATATGGTGTTGCATGGCAATTTTTTTAAGCAGGTTTTAGCTCCACTTGAATAAGGAAAATAAAACTCTGAATTCGAGTAGCCTTTCTTTCAACTTCTACAACTCGTTAGCTCTGTAACTATCAAGTCTAATACCCTTTCCTCAACTTGAGCTAAGGTCTACTACTCGATAGCTATAAAGGGAGAACAGGCACAGAAAAGACAATTTCATTACCTCAACCTCAACACCAACCATGGTCTCTTAGTTAGATTTACTGTCAAAATAGTCAAATAGTTGATTATATCAATCCGAATAGGTTATAGCTTTGTTTTTCCTTTTCTACGTATGGGCTCACTGCTTTCTCATCAATATTTCATTATCGATAGCGACTCTCGGCTGCATGTCGCCCTTGTTATTATAGTATACATCATTATAATAAATTGAGGACATAATATAATCAGTAGTGGTATAATATGCAAAGTGTGAAATCATATCATGGAGAGCATTCGAAAGTGTTATCAATAAAGAGTATGGAGAAAGAGTTATATTTAAAGTTATGGAAACCATATTATGGAGATATGGAGAGTGTACTTTATGGTTTTATGAAGCATTATTTGCAGCGCATTGTTTTCAGTCTTTAATATGGATTTTTTTGTCAACAATTGGTATATGGGATGTTACTATGGTATTAAGAATTCTATGGAATGTTTTTGTACTATAAGAGAATATATTTTTAAGCCAACAAAAAGAGTGAGGGAGCTCCACACAAATTATGTGTAAGAAGAATTCCATAAGAAAAGTATAGATCCATTTTTCGCAACTTTGAAGAGGAGAATCACTTACAAGCTGAAGTTATTGGGATTAGTTTTCCCCTAGATTTTGATGGACTATTGCAAACATGAATTAATAATGTATTCAAGCATGTGAAAATATAAAGAAAAATTGCATCTCATGTGATCATATCCTAATTTGTAATTATGCATTTGAAGTGAATGCTAGAACATTTGTTCTATTGGTAGAAACAAGGTCTGAAGTAGCCTATTGCATACATGGTTATGGATTTTTGTTTTGGGCATGGAACTCAATTCTTTTGTTTCCTATTACATTTGAGGTGCCTTTCCAAAAATATACTAGTTTGTCACTACTACTCCTTTCCATTGATGTCAAAGGGGGAGGTAGGCAGAGGTATGAGGCAGATTTTTTGTATTTCCATCAATGCCAAAGGGGGAGAAATTTGATAATACTGGCATTGATGTCAAACTATTATGTTAAGATAATTTATCTATTTGATTGTGATAAGATTAATTTAATGCAAAAGATCAAATTGGTGTGAAGTAAAAAGGCTATGCTAATCAATATGAAGGTTAAACATTGTCAAGTGGGACATAAAGTATTCAAACAAAATCTGTAATACATATATTTCATTGAACATAAAATTTAGATAATATAAATGTGATTTGTCTCTTGTAATTCTTATTGATTGAGTTGTTGGTTTAGCTCTATTTTATATTACAAATAATTTTCATAACTTAAAGTGAAGAGACAAGCTTGTGAGTCATTTTTGGAAGTCCGAGAGACAATGCTTCATTTCATATTCATGCAAAGAATACAAAAAGCCAATATGGCTTACTTATAAAATATACAATGTGGAATGGAAAATGAATTTTTGGAAGAGAAGGAGTTTGCATCAGTAACAAAAGATAAAGATAGTGGAAGAGAAGAATTAGTTCAATAGTAAAATTGACAGCATAATTGTATATGAGGTAACCAAAATTTGTAACTTGATGTTGATTGAGAAATTTATGTTCCCTTCTATGTTGCAGCTTGAAAAAGAAGAAGTTGTAGCCTGTTGAGGTAGGAGCCTCTTATGGGTTGTATCCTGTAGACATTAGGGGAATTTTGAGGTCTAAAATGGGCCTCCTAAGAAAAATGTACAACAAAAATAAAGTTTATAACAACCAATAGGATTCAAGATGATGATGTCAACCATGGGGGATGATTTACCATTTTTTAAATAAAACGGTAAAAATATTAAAAAATAATAAAATAATAAAACTACTTTTTCAACACGTATTTTCAACTTATCTCCCACAATTTTTACTCAAATTTCGAGTGGGAGTACTCATTGGATGCAAAATTTAATTCCTCATCCAAGGAGTACCCATGTTGCATACTTTCAATGAACCCTGCTACATGAAAAATGGGAAATACATAAAAAAACATGATTACAATCACGTTTTTTATGTATTTCTCACTTTTCCTGTAGTAGGACCCATCGAAAGTATGGAACATGGGTACTCCTTGGATGAGGAATTAAATTTCGCATCCAGTGAGTACTCCCGCTCGAAATTTGAGTAAACACTTTGGGAGATAAGTTGAAAATATGAGTTGAAAAAGTAGTTTTTTCATTTTTCCCTCTAAAATTTGATGATGTCATCAAATCTTATTTGATTTTTTCCACTCTTATTTTATAATTTCCTTAGGAGGCCCATCTTAGACCTCAAAATTCCCCTAATGAAATTTGTGGGAGTTGGAGCTTCCTTTGAGTTAGGAGCCTCTTGTAGGTTGGAGCCTACATAAATATGATGTAATAAGGAGTAGAAACTTTATTTCACAACACTTTCAGCCTAAAATTCATGGTTTTCTCCCTTAGGGGTTTCCACTTATATCTCTGTCTTCATTTGTTGTTTCTTAATGCTATGTGAATGATTTCAATTCTTGATAAGTAACTCTTAACATTTCTCTCCTTGAAACCTGCAAAAGGAAATCAATAGAGCACAAAAATAAAACATTAGTTTCATAGTAAGAAAATAAAGTTGAGAAAAAGTAAAGAATATTAAATTGATTCACCCCATCTCAGTAATTTTCAATCATAAATATCACAAAGAGCCATCATATGTAACTTAACATGAAAATATATCAACGATAGTACAAAATCACTTGCATGAGTGAGAAAATAGGCATGCAACAAGGAGGTCACACTTTCAAAGAACGAAGGAGAGTAAAGGGTTATTCAGGACTTTATTGTGTGCTCATGTTCTCAATCAAGAGAATAAATTCATCAAGGGAACATTGGTGCACTCCGAATGGATGAAGGAGTGAGGTGTTGGGCCTTTAGTCCTTCACGATGGACTCTTGTTCTCAAGTATAGAGAGAGGACACATTGGCACACTCATAAGGGACAACTTAAAATGTCTTCAAGCCTTCAGGGTGCTCTCCTGGGCTCAAAAGAAAGTGGGGCACATTGACCCATGCTAAAGGGATGAAGGAAAATCATTCATGTCTTTATGGTTCACTCATGCCCTCAAGGGAGGTTGTATTTTTTCGTGATGAAGAAGTGTGCTCAGGAGAAAAACTTGACTATTCTGCGTACAATTTTCAAGTCTAAACAGGCTTCAAGTTCTAAAAGTGTGCTCTACGTGTTGAAATCTCAAGAACAAGTTTGATAGGATAAGAATGATAAGAAGAAGGATTTTCAATCTTATATGGATGTTATCACAATCATGGAGGAATGTGAAAGGTTAAGGAATATGCAGAGTTGCAGCACGTGAAAACAAATTAGCACTTGCATAATGAAGAATGGCAATAAAAAAAAACGACAGTAAGAGAAGCAAGAACGACAGTGAAATAATGAAAGGAAATGAATACATTAGACATGAAAAATTTATTTGTAACATTGGTTGATGAATAGTTTCTTGATCCACAACTATGCACCCAACCCAGTTGAGAATGATTATGAAAATGAATGATTAACTAGGTTAATTTAAAAGAGCTAACATGCAAAATTGTTTCATGCATGATCGCCACTTGCCAACAAGTGAAAGGTTTAGTTAAGGGAAGTTAAGTGCGCTCTTATTTTTTAGGAGTGTGGCCACATGCAACAAAGAGGCTCATGTATGCATCTAGGAAGAGTGCATGTATTTAGCATGAAGGAGTGCACTCAAAGTGAGCGCACTTTCTCAACATGAAGGAATGTGCTCAAGGAGTGCACAATTCTTCATCCCAAAGGAGTGCACTCAACACAAGCGTATGTATTCATCAACTTGGGGTGTGATTTTTCCTTTAAGGATGATTTGTTTTCTTTTGTTTAGATTTTGGATGATTTTGAGTGCTTTTCGAGTGTGTGCATGGTGAAAATGAAAGCTTCTAAGTCAATATAAGTCATGATTTCACGTAACCATGGACTAGATAACTCAAGCGCTTCTAATGGTTAACTGACGACACTTAGGAGGATGTGACATTAGGAGAAAGCACACAAATAAGAAATAAAACAACATGTCGACTCTAAGGGTCTTGAAATGATGGTGATGTAGGCTCCAAAATTGACTTAGGAAAAAAATTGGAGTGCCATTGTCACAGTGACAACACTTAATAAGACATTAGGAGAAATCCAACTCCTCTGAAATGGTTCATTTAGGCACAAAGTCTCAATTCTCCAGGAAGTATTTATTCAATTAGTGGGTTACCTCAGCTACCCACTCTTACCTAGTTAAATATATGGTATTTCGTGTTCCATCACTCGGCATAACACAACATAAAACAAGCCATATCATTATCATGTCGATGTAAGAAAGGGTACTATATTATGGCGAGTTAAAAACAATCAGAGTGTGGATTTTACATATTTGGTGTTGCTTCACTGCCATCAACCCTAGGCAGTACCCCGGTAGAGTTGCTTGAGGAACAAAAACTTTACTTTACTGTCAATGAGCCTAGACAGTACCCGGTCAGTTTGCTTGCTTCACCTCCCTGTGTATAAAGCTTTCCTCTTATTTAACCTTTTTTTTCTTTATAGGACTGTGCATAGGCACTTATTATTTTTAAATGGGTAGAAGAGGGATCCCAAATTATTGATAACATCAGAGGTTTTTCCTTCAGAGGCAGGTTTAACACCTCTAATGATTTGTTTGTTAAAAAAAATCCCTTATCTCACTCTACATAGATAGATAGGAAATAACACATTATTCATCAACAAGATCTAGTGTAGGAATGAGAATCCTAAATAGATATGGGAATCATGGTTTTCTTATGGCTTCCTAGCCGAAGGATCGTATTTTCCATCTAAAAATCATCGAATTGAAAGTGATAAATCAAATCAAGGAAATGGGTAACAGATAATCCAAGGGTTACATGTCACTGCAACTTTCCTTTTACAAAATATTAGCCACATCATGTTAAAGCTCAAAATGAAATTTATTTAAGAATAGATAAAATAAAAATAATCAAGATATCAAAAATGAGACACGAAACAAGAATGCAATGCATGTAGCTAAATGAAACCTATCATGTCCTAAACTAAACAATACAGGGTTGGGTCATGTGAAATGGAACATCTAATGCAGCCATATAAGTTGCTCCTGACCTTTGGGTCAAAGGATATGACTGTGTAAACCCGAAATAAAAATAAGTGAAGTGAAAAAGGTATACCATGCAAACATCTGCACTAACAAATAGAAATAGGAAGTGTAATCACAATGGTGTATCACACTCGACTAATATTTCAAACAAAATACTCCACAACAACAATAACTATCAGGTCTATGACCTTACAAGACTCGATTAAGCACATTCACATATAGGCAACAATACATGGGTCTGGACTGATAAGGTTCTTATAGGTACTGTTGGAGTGGGCTCCCCCAAGGCACACATTCCAAAGAGATTTTTTGTACGTTTGTATGTGCGTGCTGCACAAAAGGAAAGTCAAAGGGCCTTTTGCCCCAATTTTGGATGTAATTAAGCTTAAATGTAAACTATGGGCCTCAAACCATGGTTTGCGACCATAGTATCTGCGTGCTAGGTGTATTATAAATAGATAGAGTGTGTTTAAGCTAAGTAGTGATATATGTGCTATGTGATCTTGATGTTCTGTTAGTATTTGCATCTATAAGGGTTTTTGGGTTGGGTGAAAGGCTCCTGTTGGCTGTGTGGGCGGAGACCTAGTCTTGGCTATGTGCAGACTTCGATGGTTGTGTGCGTGGAAGGGTTTGTAAGGGATTGTAAGGGTTTTTTAAAGAAAGACAATTGATGTATTAACAGATCTAAAAGACTAATAGAAAGAACATTTTGACGAACTCTCTATGTTATGCGTTTATGTACTATTATGCTTTAAGATCACAATATATGTTTACTTGTTGGTGAATGCACAAAACTATTTGATGTGATTATGCATGAGTATTTGGTATTTGTTAAGTGTTACATTGATTGAGATCAACATCTCATTCTACTTTTTTATATGCGCTAAGAAAGACATTATTTCTACATTATTTTGTTGATAATTGTGCATTCCCTGTGTTTCTATTATAACTCACTGCGTGCATCTATAGAAAATCACATAGGGTTTTGCCAAGGACCACTTCATTAAATTCTCTCCATTAGGGGAATTTTGAGGTCTATAATGGGCTTCCTAAGGAAATAATAAAGTAATAGCTAAACCAATAAAATAATATTTATGAATTTACAATTCACTTTTTGCACCAAAATCCATGTAACCATGGTTAAATTCAATTGAAAAGTTATACCAAAATAAAATTAATATAAAAAATTGTATTGATGTGACTATAAATAAAAATGAGATTTTCAAGAAAAAGTCCCTATCATTGAACAATTAATGCATTTGTACTTTTTACTTAAATAACTTAAAATAAATTGTAAATATAAATTCATAAATTATTAGTTGTACAACATACCATTAATTAAATTTTATATTATTTAAATTGTATATTAATATGTAATTAATATAATACATAAAAATCGAATAGTATAATAAAATAAATGTAATATATTATTTAATGTATTAATTTTATATTACATATTGAATTGATTTGATTTATAACATAAGAAGAAATATAATATAATATAAAAATTAATATGATATATGAAAAGTGTGTAAAGACATGAAGATTGTATAGGGATATGCATTGTTTCTTTCAAAAAATATGAAATGACAATAATATTATTTAATTCAAAAAGTGTGAAATGACATTTATTATGAGTACTTTACTTTGTGACTTTAAAAGTACTTAAAATACTACAAAGGTTAAAAATGAGTTCTTATCCACCATTGAGAATGTGACAAGTATATTTAATTCAAGCAATGTCACCTCAACCATGGGGGATGATGTCATCCCCTAAAATGTGATTCGTTCTCATAAAATGAGTTTTGATTGTACATTTTCCTAAGAAGGCCCATTTTTTACCTCAAAATTCCCATAATGCCAGGGTGCGGAAACCTGATTCCAACACCCTCCCATACTGCTTCGGGTGAGACTTTGGTCTGCGAAATCAGATCCCATGGGGGATGATGTCATCTCCTAAAATGTGATTCATTCTCATAAAATAAATTTTGATTGTACATTTTCCTTAGGAGGCCCATTTCTTACCTCAAAATTCCCCTAATGTCAGGGTGCGAAAACTTGGTTCCAACACCCTCCCATACTGCTTCGGGTGAGACTTTGGTGTGTGAAAGAAGATCATTGCCGAAAGGGCCAATAGTTGGAGGGTTTTTTGGTTTATCCATAAAATTCGAACTTGGGTCACGACCCCTCAAGCTATTAAATGGTTCTGTTTTCGAGACCGGGATCATAATTTTGAGGGAGATTTCATGTTGTGGCATCCGTTGTGCAACGAATTACAATATTGGTTGGAGAGAAAGATCCTTGAATTCACACTGCAAAATAATAGAAGCACTAAATTTTCTGACGAATAATGGGTACAGAAGTATATTTATACTGAAGTGCATGAAATTTTATTTTGTTCCTTTGCACATGAACTACAGGAGTGGTTGTCGCGCTTGGCTGAGTTGCATCACTGCATAAAAGACGACGTAGTTACTGAGTGAACTCTTGAATTGATCCAGAAAGTAGAAAAAAATGATAATAAGATCACTCATGCAGTATATCATTAGATCGATCGCCTTCTAGGTGGATTTGTGACTAAATTTGTTGTTGACCAATTTGTGTCATATTCTGAAGCAGAAAGACAAATTTTCAAAGGTCCTAGAGGTAAGTTTATTCATTCATTGAAATTATTACTGAAAATGATATTGTGTGAATGGGGTTTTATGTGCAAACATATTGTTTGAATGCATAAAAGAGCTTCAGCTACATGTGGGGGAAGAATTAATTGAGAAGACTCTAAAAAATTCCTTTATAGCCCTCTAAAGCCGAGATCTGATAGTGAACTTGAACCAGAAACTGACTCTGACGAAGAAAGCTCATCATATCAGAAGCCCTTGAATCTATTTCCCACTCCATCCACTCCACTTTTGAGCTCACATCACATATCACCTACCCTACCGCGCATTCCATCTCTACCTCCACCTCCACCCTCTCCTAAAGTAGATATGGTTGCATCCATGAAGTTACCTAATTTCAGAGGCATTGAAAATGAGGACATTGATCACTTCTATTTTTTAATTGAGGTCATATGGCAGGCTTAACAAGAAAATAATATTGATGTCAAAAAAGCACATCTGGCTACCGCATTCCAATATCGCACACTAGATTGGAAATTTAGGTATGCGCAAGAAAACCCTAATGCTACCTTGGAGGAAATTAAAGCAGCCCTGAAAGAGTAGTTTAAGAAACCTAAGTCATATGCGTAGTTGGTAACAAAAATGAAGGATATCCGTCAAGAACCTAATGAACCTGTATGGGAGGATGATCAAAGATTGAAGTGCAGCATCATATATGGTGGATTTGTGATTGATGATACTAAACATAAATAATGGTTTTTTATTATGTTGCTTCCACATCTACACCATCCATTGGGTCATCAAAAGATTGCCACACAAGCTGAGGCTGTAAAATTTGCAATGAAAATAGAAGCTACCCCAACACCTATGGCGCTGGGAACTCAACAGATTCAGATTCAGCTGGAAGAAATGCATCTGGAAATTCAAAAGATATGCAAGGACAAAGGCAAGGAGGTCTGCGCAGAGGTATGGTGCATCAAATGCAAAGTTTCAGGACATCATAAAGACCAGTGTCTTGTTTTCAACAACTAGCTAAATGTTGGAGGTCCTAGTTCATTGAAGAACCCCTTATGTTTTACTATATGTCAAATTGTTGGATTACATGTGATCTGAATGTGATCAAAATTAAGTGATGAAGTAGAATTTAACATTCTCTGGACGTCGACTTCATTGTTAAATGAACTGCTTAATGTGGAAGACTGAAGGAAAGTAAATGATTTAACGACTTAAAACGAAACTTAAAAAGAACATTTAAACATGAACTTGCAGAAAATAAGAGAGATGAGAGACAATTAAATTTGATTACGAAGTTCGTACCTAGTGGACTATGTCTCTGGGTCCCCTTTCAAGATGGGCACTCGTTTTATTAGGATTGATCCAAATAAGTCTTTACACAGCAAAAAAACCAGACTGAATGTGCTCGCAAACACCTCTGGTCACTGTCAAAAGAAATCTCTTTGTCTTATATTTCCAACACCTGTATCAGTTACCAATTCCGCCTCTGGACGACCAAGATATGCTAAAAACATGAACTTCCTCTCTCACTCAGAATCTGAATACCAAGTCTCAAAAAGCTCCAATGTGTTCTCGATGAAATAAAATATGAATTTATAGTGTTGGAGGTACATATTCGAGCTCTCATGGCCAAACATAGCATGAATGGTTCAAATATAGAGGTTATGGTCTAGGTCTAATACAAGGGTGACACATTTCCATAATGATTCAATTAAAAATAGCACAAAGCACAACTAAAAACCCAAAAATGACTTTAGGATAAAACTAAACCACTAGAATTCTACTACCAGCGTGGAAGGTTTGACTAAAAACATGTGAAGAGTCACGGTCTAACCACAGGCAGACACCTGGTGGTCATTTGTCGTCAATTCAGTTGACCGTTTCATGTGACAGCTTGTATCTCCCAAAGGTCGCAGCTCTAACCCACTGGTGGCAACATCAACTATGGATTGTTTCAAAACCCTGACGATGTTCACATGCTACCAACTATGCTACGGTTCTGACGTGGTTAATTCCCAACTGCGATGATCACTGGTGACATCCCTGAAATCTCTGCCCATTCATATGTGACGGTTCCGATGTGGTTAACATGTCATGGTTAGGACTATTTTATTAACATTTTTTTTTTTTTCTCAATGTTTTTATAATAAGGTCCGAAAGGTGGGGTTTTAGAATATATTACATTGCGCTAAGGTTTTGACCATAGGATTAGGTCTTAGGATTAGGACTTTAGCATATGTTGTAGCACTTAGGCTTAGGACCAAAACACCATTACATAATTTAATATTCCACCATAATTAAAAGGACATTTACAAATAAATTTGTCACACAATGCCATAATTTTGACTACATTTTCACCATGAAGACAAACTGAACCATAATCAACTTGAGGACTTCCTCTTCGAACAACACTGGAGAAACTGATGATATTGAAGATGCACTAACTTCCTTGTTGAATTGATCTAAAGCAAGATCCTCCTGGATCAATCCTCTCCACTTGAAATCTTTTGGAACACAAAAGTTTTCTTTAAGTAGATATCATGTGAGGGTACAACTCCCTCAGTTTTATGATCTCTATCCACCTTGCCTTTCTTGAATTCATCCCCTTGAGTCTGACTTGAAGATATTCAACATATCCTCGTCTTTAAGTTAAAACATTTCTATCCAGGATAATATATTTCTACAACTCATGCATATTTTTAGGTGCTAAATCATCAACAGTAAGAATATGTGTATCTTCCTCGGGATCAATGATCATTGAAGGTTCATACAACTTCAAATTTTCTACATTAAAAACTGAATAAATGAGCATATAAGGCGGTAAGTCTATTCAAAAATCATTATTTCCAACCTTTTCCATAATCTTGAAAGTTCCATACCTGATTGGTTTCAATTTATTACCTTCACCTTTCAACCTGTCTTTACTGATATACAACCATACCTAATCATTGACCTAAAAACGATGATTGCCTTGATGCTTGTTGTGGTGCAGTTTGTACTTGGCCTGACTCTTCTCTAACTGATCCTACACTGCTTCATGTATCTGTTATATCCTTTGAATGAACTTAAATTCTTTGTTTGAATCGTCATTTCCATCCACTTTATCTTCTTCACCGAACATGAAGTCCCTTGGTGACTTTGGTAGATACCCCAAACATTTTTCAAATGGTGATCGATTAGTCAAAGAATGTAAGGCTTGATTGTAAGCACACTGCACATAAGGTAAATATTTATCCCACAACTTTGGATTTTTACTGTAGTAACCTCAAAGAATATGTATAATCGTCCTGTTCACCACTTATGTCTATCCTTCAATAAAATCCATGGAAATGTTGTCCCATGGTCGCAAAGGAACTGGAAGTGGCATGTAAAAACCAATCTTTCGATTGGTTGGCTTGCTTGTCGAACACATCACACATCTTTTAATGTACTTCACAATTGTTTCATACATGCAAGGACAGTAACAATACCTTTGAATTTATGCCATAATATTTCTTACGCCAAAATGCCCTGCAATTCGAGAAGAATGAGCTTGTAGAAGAGAGGAGTAACCTATTTCTAAGTTTTTCTAATAACCCAACGTTTCAGCTTCTTGAATAACATGCACCCTTTCTATCTGTGGTATGCACAACTTATCTAGATGATATAATAACCTGTCATGAATATGAAAATTTAATTCTTCTACCTGAGTACCATGAGTTAGTGATTCATAAATATATTTGAAATCAGCATCAGTACTATATTGTTCTACATAACTTTCATGTTTTAATGAACTATTCTGTAGTACAACTGAAACATTCAAAGATGGTCTAGATAGCATATATACTAATTTATTTGTTACAACTTTCTTGTACTTAATTAATAAGTGACATTTCTGAAGAAATCCCATCCATATTTAGTGGCCAGATTGTTGCAACTTAGTATGTGACTGAAGGTATTGAAGCGGCTGATGATTTGTGTGAATCACTGCTTCCTTACCCATTGCATAACCACTAGCACCTATTTCAATTTTAAATGGCTGTTGAAGATATAATAAAGCTAATAATGGTGTTGTGAAAATTTTCTGTTTAAGTGAATCAAAAACTTTAAAATCGACACACATTCCCCATGTCTCATTTTGCTTAGGAACCAAAATTATGGATGAACCACATGGAGTTTAACTGGATCAAATGAAGTCTTTTCCAACCATCCATTGGATTTGTTTCTTTATCTCTTTGTGATATATGACTCACATGTAATACTTTCCTATATTAGGAAGAGGGGCATCAGACATCAATTATATCTCATATTGTATTTCTTGTTTATGAATTATATGTTTTGGTTCTTTAAATATACTTTGAAATGAATATACCACTTTAACCAAAATATCTTTAAACTGAGATTCACGACCTGAAAAAGCATCATGAAGATCCTTATGTTTTTATTTTACAACCATGAGTATATATCTTTTACTTGAACTTATTAGTTTCTTCATCTAATTAGAATTAAATAAATCAAAGTGTGTTTTGATTTTATGTGACTAGGCAATGTATTAATTTCCGTCTTTATTAAGATGATATTTATGCTCTTTCCTATGAAACAGTGCATCATGATCATAGAAATGAGGACTTCCTAGAACTATTCCACATATGTCTAATGGTATCACATATAAATCCACTGCATCAATGTAAATAGTTATGATGGAAAATTTTAAACGACACTTCTTTGTGACATTAATTTGAGTCTATTCCTTTAGCCAACCTAATGGGTATGGTCTTGGATGATTATGTGTCTCAAAACCCAATTTCGTAACTAATGATTCAGATATTAAATATGCCTGTGACCCAGTGTCAAACAATGTATATATTTTCATGTGCTTAGAAGTTACTCTTATATGAAATAGTTCAACTCTTTTATCCCCATCCAGATGATTAATGTTTGAAGAAAGAGGAATAAGTACTTGAACTTGAACTAGCGTCAGGAATTTTACCTGTCGAAACCATTGCGTTTCTTTTCCCTTCATCACTTGAATTGGAACCCAAGTCTTGTTGGATTGTTGCATTAGCCTTATTTTCACCTTTCTTCTTCTAGAACTTTTTTGGTCTGTGTTCTGGGTGAATTTTCCAACATCTGGCTTCATCATGTCCGATCCTCTAGCAGTGAGTGCAAGTAGGTCTCTCACTTTCCTTCTGAGCTGTCACTGTATTCTTTCCCTTCAAACTACTCTTCCTCTTGCTATCTTTGGAATCCTTGATTTCCATATGTTTGGATGCCTTCGGTGAAAACTTGAATGGCTTACCACCTGATTTGATATGTATGGCTTGAAAACACACTTCATCAAAGTCATTAGGATTAAACATCAATAATGTATGCTGAAAATATGAAGGTAAACTGCCAATGTACTTTAATAAAGTTTCATGTGTATCCAAAGGAATACCAAGCACCAATGCTTTCTTCCTGAACTCCTAAGTAAACTCCTGAACATTTTTTCCCTTACCTTGCCGCAAATGCTTCCAATCAATAACAACTTGCTGCATGTATCCCAACAGATAGAATTATTTCTCGAGAGCTTTTGAAAACTTAGACCATGAGGAGATGACATTCAATTTACGCTTTAAATCTATCTCTGTTTTAATCTCCCACCAGATTAAAGCAATTCCCCCCATCCTAAGAGTATTTAACTGGATTTTTTTTCCTTTCATCAAAAATGTTTTAAATCCTACAATACACTTCTAATTGCTTAATCCAGTTATCCAGTTTCTCTAGGTTCATTTCGCCATCATAAACAAGTATTTCAAATTTTACATCAAGTTTCAAAAGAGATTTATGAGGTTTCTTTTCTGTTTCAGAATCTTGACTAGAAGAAGAAGAAGAGGATGATGATGATGATGGAGATGATTGAGGAGAAGGATGTTTATCACCTTTTCCTTTCCCCTTGTCCTTCTTCGATGAATTTGATGAATAAGTTGCATATCTCACCTTCTTATATTCTTAGAGTTCTCCAAACATCTACTGCATGTTCAAAAACATTTTCTGAAGTTGATTCTCATCCATGGGCTTCACTTTAGGAGTTTCACTGGTTTCAGTTCCTGTCATCGTTGATTGATGAACAACTTTCCGCTTTCCAATTTATGGATTGAACTCCTCAAGAGTTCATTCTCCACATTTCAATCCTAACCTAGTTAACATCCACTAGAAAAAATACTACAAAGAACAACCCACTCTTATACCAAAATTATATGGTTTGAATGTGAATGAAATTAAGTGTTGAAGTAGAATTGAACATTTGCCAGAAAGTGACTTGATTGTTAACCCAACTGCTTAATGTGGAATACTGAAGGAAATTAAATGATTTAACGACTTAAACCCAAACTTAAAAATCCTATTTAAACATGAAATTTCACAAAATAAAAAATATAAGAGACAATAGACATTGATTAAAGAGTTCGTCCCTGGTGGACTACATCTCCAAGTCCACTTTCAAGATGGGTGTCCATTTTATTAGGATTGATCCAAAGAATTATTTACACAGAAAAAACACTAGATTTAACATGCTCGCAAGAAACTCTGTTAACTATCAACAGAAAGCTCGCAGTCCTAGATTTCCAACCCCTATCTTGGTTCCCAATTCCACCTCCAAACGACCAAGTTACGCTAAAAATAATAACTTCCTCTCTCACTCAGAATCTGAATGCCAAGTCTAAAAAATATCCAATGTGTTCTCCATGAACTAAAAGATGAATTTATAGTGTCACAGGTGTAGATTCAATCTCTCATGGCCAAAAATAGCATGAATGGTTCAAATATAGAGTTTATGGTCTCGGTCTAATACAAAGGTGACACCTTTACATGGTGGTTCAGTTAAAAATAACATAAAGCACAACTAAAAACCCAAAAATGACTTTAGGATAAAAATAAACCACTGGAGATCTACTACCGACATGGAAGGTTTGACCATAGAAATGTGAACAGTCGCTGTATAACCATAGGCATACACCTGGTGGTCATTTTTTTCCTGTTCCGCTGACCGTTTCATGTGACAACTTGTATCTCCCGACGGTCAGCTCCAACCCGCTGGCAGCAACAACAACTGTGGACTGTTTCAAAACCCCATCGACGTTCACATGCTACCATCTATGCTACAGTTTTGACACGATTAACTCCCAACTACAATGCTATCTGCTAACATCCCTGACATCTCCACCCATTCATATGTGATGGTTCCGACGCGGTTAATATGTCGCGGTTAGGACTGTTGTATTAATATTTTTTTTTTGCAATCTTTTTATAATAAGGCCTGAAAGGTGGGTTTTTAGCATATATTACATTGCGCTAAGGTTTTTACCATAATATTAGGTCTTAGGATTATTACTTTCGCATATGTTTTAGAAATTAGGCTTAGGACCAAAACACCATTACATAATTTCATCTTCCACCATAATTAAAAGAACTTTACAATTAACTTTGTCACACAATGACATAATTTTGACCACATTTTCACCATGAAGACAAAATGAACCCTGATCAACTTGAGGAATTCCTCTTTAGAAAATACTGGTGAAACTGATGATACTGAAGATGCACTGACTTCATTATCGCGCTAATATGAAGCAAGAACCTCCTGGATCAACATGACACAGATTCTTGCCCAAGTATTGGAAAATATCACCCCGACTTGAAGCAGTTATTTTGAAAGTTTTGTTCATCATTAGGGCATGATGAGAAGCATTGCCAAACCTATGATATGATGTTGGATAAAGTTGAGATATATAGGATGCAGGTTGAGCCTACATCACCAGCATCCAATTCTGGCAGAGGAAGAGGAAGAGGCTAAGGAGGTGGATCAGCTAGTTGAGGAATAGGAAAAGTGATTTTATATAACTGTGGTGATGTTGGTCATTATGCGTGCGACTGTACAAACCCAACATGACAATCCTATAGGTACTGTAGATAATTTGATCATGTTGTAGAATATTGTCCTATCTTTATTGCGAAAATGTAGGAAAATAAGATTCCTACAAAAAATCTTCAGATGTTTTGCATAGAGACTCGTGAAGAAGATACTTGTGTAAATGTAGTTACCAGGAGTGGTGTAACTACTAATGAAGATAAGGGAAAGCAGCCAACCACTGATGTATGGATCCTAACAGAACCTGAAAACAAAGAAGGCTTTAATCTTCAGTGCTCAAAAGAAACCTTCATTGAAGCAAGGAAATAATTTGTGGATGGAGGATACCTCAACAAGTGGTAGAACACTGAAGGAAGCAGGAGGTGAAGAGGAGATTAAGCCATTTTTAAAGGTGTTATTCATTTTTCAGTAATCAAAGATAGCTCATTTGAGAGTTTTCCATTAGCTCATTAGTCAAAAAAAATTCTTTTTCAGTCAGTCTTCAACAATAAATTTTTATCACTGAACAAGTCTCTTTAAGATATGCTACTCCTTCACACTTTTTCCATCTCTATTTAGAGGTTTAAATTCATGTCATTTCATCTCATTTAGGTCAATTTTAGGGTTAAAATTGTCATTAAAATTTGTCAGTTTCATATTATTAAAAAAGGAAGTTAAATTTCCATCTCATCCATATAGGTAAAAATTGGAGTAAGCTTGTTTATAGTCCAAAAATAAATTCCGTGTCATGGAATTTCTATGCTCCATTGCTATATTTAAAAAAGAAATGAATTTTTTTTTCTAAAAATATATTTTCGAAATCATTATATATTAAATATTTATCTTTAATATTTCAAAAAATTCCTTAAACCATAGGTTTTCCAAAACCTATGATTTGTATGTTGTTGTCATCATACTCCACTATCAAATCATCCTCCATCACAATCATGACACGTTGAACTCATTTATTCGTCTACCATCCATATCATATCACTCCCGTCATACCCCTACCCCACCAATCGATCGCCTCTGATGTGCATTAATCCTCCCTCCTCTAGCCGATCATCCATCGTATCACACTTTAATCTGATGGCCTATGTCATAATTAGCCCCCCCCCCCCCCCCTCATCGTCTGAGACTTAACATCGGGGGGGGGTCTGAAAAGACTGGTATTGAACAATGAATCCGCTACTACGCAGCGGCCCGTGCGATTTTGCACCCCCCCCCCCCCCCAACTCACATGAAACTACTTCCCGGTCCAACACCCCTCTGAAATCTCGCCTATCCATTGATATAAAACAACCATTCCTCCTGCCAATAACGTCATGCCAACGTGGACTTGCCTATCCAATCAATTTAATTCCCATGTTCTCCTAACCGTTATCCAATTAATTCAATGGCTAACCGTTAGGCAACGTACCCGTGCCCATTTTCAAATGGGAAATAATAAAAATTGTCCATAAATTCATAATTGAACGATTGTTTAAAACTTTCATGTTATTTTTCCATCTGCTTTGCATAGGTTTCTGAATTTAAATACATTACCATAGTTCCAGAGATCAAATTCACCAGTGTTTAAAGCCTTCTCTTGCAGCTACTGATTTGATTTTAGTTGTAGAGCTTATTCTCAAAGTATCAGTCTATGTTTTCATACACATAGTTTTTTCTTTCCACCATTCTAACAGAGTCAGCCATGCCTCCGAAAAACCAAGGACCTAAGCAACGAGTAAGTCTGCTATTACATCCTCCAGTTGATTTTCACCATATTCTCTTAGTAGATAAATATTATAAAATACATGAAACCTTGTCTCATATTGAGCTTTTGACTTATATTGCTAGTTAGAAGATAAGTACTTGGATAAATCAGATGACTTAGGACTGCGGGACTCTAATATCCCTCATTTTATCTTTCCTCATACCCATAGTTTCCCATATTTTTTCAGGAGATGTTAGGCTTGGTATATGCCATGCCAGAGAGCTATTATCACTCCTACATGAAAGGTTTTAGTGACCATTGATGCCCAATCAATTGAACAAATGATGCAAGCCTAAAACACAGAATATGCCAAACCATTTTCCTGAGAATACTTGATAGAAATTTATCAAAATTTATATTTTTCAAAGAGAGCTCAAACTCTTGAGCTTTTCATGACTGAAAATAACCCATTACCTAAGAAAAACCCTCCATTTCCAGCATCCATATTCCCTAAAAGAACTAGAAAAATCATCACAGTCAGTTCCTACCTTCTTGGTTATTATTTATACCAATTTGTAGATAAGGACATCATAGGTTTTTTGTTCATATTTTCCATTGATTCAAAACCCTCCATCATTTTCAATTTCAGTTAGTTTATTACAGATGTTATCCATGATCATTTTGTGAAATTCACAACTAAAGAGGCTTTCATTTATGCCTCTGTGTTAGTCTATTTATTCCTGTACTCTCAGGGAAACAAATTTAAGTTTTCTCTACATAAATTGGATGAAGAAGGCCACCAGCAATCAATAATTTTCTAGAATTCATTAGTCATGAAGGAAAAAAATGTATTCTTATAAACAGTTTGTGGACTTGTTTCTTAAGCCAAGATTTAGTTTTTTTAACAACACTCCAGAGCCAAGAATTAGCGAAGAGATTAGGAAGGTATTACAGTTATCAGATCAAGCTAGAACAGGGGATTTGTATCTTTACCAAAAATATATAAAACTCAAATTTTATGGATGTGAAATTCCCCCTTATAATTTTCCTAAATTCCTCCCCATGAGGATTTTTTAATTGGAATATATTAGAAAAATGATTAATGCAGATGAAGTGCATTTTTTCTCTGTTAAGAAGAAATCACGATTTAAAATTAAAAAACAAACATGTCCTTTTATCTGTAATAGCAGAGCAGCAGGGGATGAGGCAGATATTTTTTGAATGAAATGCAGTTTAGCCCAAGATTTACATGGTCTTATGATCCATTTGGTGTCATTTCCAAACTGAGGGTGGAAAAAAAATATACAACATATTTTAATACACCTAGACCAGAGATTGAAAAATACATGAATCAGCTTGAATGAACAGAAGGTACATTACAGGAGGCTAAGGAACAAAAATTGTCTACATCAACATTAAAGACTCCAACTACACACAAAAGAGTAGGGAGGAGAGTTAGATAATATCAGTCATCTCCAATAACTGATTCATCAAGCAAAGAGTTCAAGATTCACTCCAGAAAGAAGACAAAGATAAATCTGAAGATCAATCCCAGCAAGGAGTCAGAGAAAGAAGTAATCATCATCATTAAAGAGACACCTCCTTCTACACAAACATGTGATAAAGGTACTACTACTACTCCTACAACTTCTACTATTTATAAAGAGAAACAAACAATAGCTCCTAAAGATCAGAAAACATCATCTTCTAAAGATCAACAAAAATCCATCTAGATTAACACAGCTATTACAGGGGAGAAAGAAAAGGAGAATATTTTCTTTGAAACTTTCAAAGAAATGAAGTTGAAGAATGAAATGTTGAAGACTAGTACCTATAATCAGTTTTGGAAGCATACTCCTAGTTCACAAAGTAGGCTACTTTCAGACTTTGATTTTGAAAAGGGGAAAATGCATTTTTCATTTCTTCAAGCACAGATGTCACAACCAAAATCTGAAGCATATTATAAGAAATATATATTTGAGTTTGACACAAAATAAATTCATCTAATAGATCAAATGGAGCTTCATAAGAAAATTGGTGAGATGATTTCATCAACTCTCACTAATACTACTTTAAGTTTGTCAAAACTGCAGGTTTCACTAGAAAATGTACAATCACAGTTGAAATTGGAGAATGTATCTTCATTTGCAAAGGACACAAGAATCAAGAATCTAGAAGATTTGGTGGTAAATAGTGGATATGATCCATCCAATGTAAATGCAATTGAAGAGATTATCAAGAAGAAAAATGATGATATAACAACATTAAGGAAGCAACTAAAAATCCTTGCTACAGAAGATCCTTTAGCAAAGGATATTGAAGAAATTGAAATTCAAAAGACAGATATGATGAAGTTGATAATGAAGTATAATTCTCAATTAAATCAAATGGAATTAGAGCTATAGAATACAATAAAAGAAAAGGAAGCAGCAGTGAAGACATCAAAGGTTCCTTTAGAGGCAGTGCCACTAGCAGTCATTCCTATAGCTCAAACTTCTACAATAAGCACTGCAGATGGAGATGAGCAGCTTACCAAAGCAGTTCAAAACATTTCCATTCAAGAAGAAGAGATCAAAAATTTGTAGTATCAGGTAAAATTACTACAATTACAGAATACTAATACTGATAGTTCACATGTAACTGAAGCACAGAGGGCCAAAAAGTTTATTGAAAGGTTACAGAAAGAAAAAAAGGAGTCATCCATTGGTTATAATTTGGGCCCGGTGAAAGAGATTATATAGGTAGAAATCACAGAGTCCATCACTGAAATTTGACCAAGCATACAAACCATCTTTGAGCAAAAATAATTGATCCAGAAGGTAAATGAGGCCATTACAGCAATCAAAGAACAACTGGGAGACAAGCCTGCAACATCTAAAAATATCATCAAATTTCTGAATTCAAAGAACATGTATGAGATGGATGAATTGGGAATTGAGGATAGAAAAGAAACCATCCTGGAAGTGAAGAGAGTGCTAAAAAAGAAGAATCTTATTCTTCAACTTCAAGAAAAATGTCACAGTCTGGAAGATACAGTTCAAATATTCTTCAGTGGGATAGAATATATAATATAGAAAGGGTTTCCTTGTCTCTTTGTAATTAATGATAAACTCATGACCAAAGATGAGTATGGAAAGAGAATTCAGGAAATTTCCAGGGACACTACCAAGTTTGCAAATATTAAAGGCACATTAACAGGAAAAGCACTGTTGGAAGCAATAAGCAATGATATTTATATTCAGTATGAAATCAGGCATGTCTTTGTTGTGCAACCAAATTTTTCCAAATAAACTGAAGAAGATGAAATCTATCGCAAGTAATTAAATTAGCTATCCCTGATGAAGAGTGTTGGGAAAAGTTATGTGAGTTTTAGGAATAATTAATAAAAATAGAAAAGTCAAATTTTCTAGATCAACAATCAATAGATAGCCATCGCAGCCCATGATTATCTTCTTTAGCAACAATTTTTAGTTGCAACCAATGCCAACACAACAAATGTAATTTATTTACATGATGCAGTTAGAATTATTTAGAAAATAAATAGCTATCAGTTTGGATAGCCTTTAATGTAACAATTGTAATTTTATTTTTCTATATATACTTCGTTGTATGAAGTATCTCTATTGGATAATCAAGTTCTAAAAACTTTGTGTATTATTTGTGGACCTGATATTAATGAAAATCAAAGGAGTTTGCAAAAATTGTGTGAGATTCATGTGGCATTTTATTAAGCACTATGCATTTCTCTATTAATTCATTTCCATTCAATTTTCTGTGTAAAATCGTGTTCATTTTATAAGCAAAAATCAGTCAAATTCTCTGTTTATTAAGATTTCTACAATGTGTATTTCTTCTATTGAATGAATTCATGCAAAAATTCTTATTCATACTTATCTCTTTTCTACCACTATACACCAATGACAAATTAAATGTGCTTAAATAGAATTCCTATCTTGCCTTACTGATTTTTCTGCATTACAGTCTTTGAAATCAGTTTTAGCTTTCACTGATTATAAATTTTATTCAACAAACAAATCATTAAATAAACCCTAAGACAAATTATTCTATTGTCTAGCCTAAAATATGGTACAGCCCTAAAATCAAACAATTAAAAAGTGACACAGAGAGATCCCTCTCTAGTTAGGTAGGGCTAGCTACCTGGCTAAAAGTTGGATTGTGGTTACCTTTATTCACTCCTAATTTCAGCCTAGGAAGTTGGGGAGAGTGATAACAACATGCATGCATAAAGTTGCTACGCAACAAGAATTTTTTGAGAATTTGTAGGCATTGATAGATAATTACGCAGAAAAAGAACAACCCCTAGTAGAACAACGAGAAGTCAGAAAAACCTATAAGAACAAGAAAAGAACGGGGAGAGAGATGTGTCTGACTGCGCAAATTGGTGCTTATGAAATGGATCAAGTCATTCTAGATTTGGGATCAGATGCTAATGTTATACCTAATCAAACCTAGCAGCGCATGGGAGAACCAAAGCTAGAATGGTCCACTATCCAATTGCACATGGCTAACCAACAAAAGATCATTCCTTTGGGGAGATTGTCAAAAGTTGTGGTTAATATAGAAGGTGTTAAGGTGTTGGAAAATTTTGAAGTCATACAGATTGTAGATGATACTCATCCCTACCCAGAACTTATAGGATTGGATTGGGCCATTAACATGGATGGTTTTATCAATATGAAGAAAAGGATAATGGAATTTGAGAGCAATAGAATTAGGGTAATTATCCCTCTAGATCCTGTATAAAGTCAAAGGTATAATGAACTAGTGCATGCTGAGGATGAGATTGATCAAATTTATAAGCTAAATTTGCATGAGGAATACTGGATTAATTTGACATTGTATGGGAACCTTCAATGGGAGAAGGATAGTTCTTAATTTTTAGACTCTGATGAATAACTATAGAATTGGTAGAATTGACTGCATGAGGTGTCTGTGTTGTGTTGTAACCGTGTGACCCATGCTCTATGTTGTATAACATCTGAGGTACGTGATTTCCTACATTACGATGGCTCAACTGATGTAAACATGTTCCTAGGAGATCTGGAAAGGTCTCTTCCTATAGAAAAAAGGCTCCATGCTTTGGATCTTGGCTTGCACGGTACTCCTACAAGATGGCAGGAAACACATAAGGTGAGTATGGGATATTGGGAGGAATGTGCACAGATAATGAGGTTGCGGTTTGAATTCCCAGTAATTAAAGATGAGGATTTATATTCTAGAAAAGAAGGTACATGCAACCATCTGGGCAAGTGGAATCAGGTATAGGGTGTGTTAGCAGTGGAAATGTTAATAGTGTAATTTCCATTGTGTCATTGTTCTCAAATTTTTATTGTGTCTTAGTCCATGTCCAAAGTTTGAGTCATTTCCAATAAAAGTTAAAAAAGAGTACCAACATCAAGGTATTTTTAACTAAATAGGTGTCATAGTGTTTTAGAGTCCTAAAATAGGTTAAAATATTTGTTTTGGATTATTTTAGTGTTGAAAGTTAGTCGATGTTTGGGTAATAAAATTGCAGTCATCTAGTCTGGAATAATAGCTACTTTTGTTGCAAATTTATTGTCAAAACAGTAAAGGGAAACTATTTCTCAGAAATGGAAGTCATATATTCCACATAGTGAAAAGAGCAGATATTTCACTGAGATTTTGGTTATCTCAGAAAAGAGGCTACAGGTAAACAGGTAATAAAGTTTCGAAGCATGCAAATTAAGGCTTCGTGGGAACCAGAGTTCTTTAAAATGAAAGCGTAGCTGGAAGAAAACAGCTTAACCAAGAGAAGATCCAGAGAAGAGAAACAGACAATATTTAAAGGAGGTTGGCTGAGAAATAGACTAAGGAATGAAGCAATTGAGAAGAATTGCATGCAAAAGGAATGGATGGCCATCGTAGATCCAAACGGAAGCAGACCGACTACTAAGATTAAAAGTGCACACGGAGCTACTTCGCAAAGCACAGTTTTTAAGTTTTATCATTAAGTCAAATTTCATGGTATGTTAAGTGATTTGTGATGCGATGAGGCTAAGGGACGAGAAAGGAAGATTGTTATATCTGGGTGCAGATCAATGGTGGATATTAAATCGCAGATGGAGAAATTTCACAAATCACAGTTTTTAAAGCTTATCGTTAGGGCTTCGAATTGTATGTTAAGAAATTTGCGATGCGATGAGGCGAGGGAAATGTGTCGGTGTAGCACACCAACGCAATTTTGGAAATCGCAGAGTTTATGGTTTATCCGTTATCAGTGTAAAGTTAAATTTGCAGGAGAGCGATTTGTGATTTCTTCCTATTGGTCAACTAGTTGTGGGACCCAAGAACCACAATTCCACGTGAATGCATATTGTTTGCGAACAATTGTGGTTTTGTTTAAAGTTTTAATAAAATTTTTTCACCTCTGCTCCCATCACACATCACACTTGACCATTTTCAACATTTAACTCCCGCATTTCACAATAAAACTTTTGATGCGCGATCTGCGATCAGTCCCACTTCTTCGCCACGTCACCCCCCACACACACACACACTTATCATTTATTCCACTCCATATCTCCTCTATCAATTAAACCTGTTCAAATAATTTTCTTTGTAATTCCTCATAAAATGAACCTTTGTCATTCTATCCAAAATTTTTGGTTTTTTCTACCATTACAAAGGGTCTTTAACCAAAAAAGGGAAAGGAACAGCGGAACAACAATTTTTTTTCTCTCAAACAGTTTTCTACCACTACTCTCAGTAACAACACATTTTTACCAGACACCGGGCATCATTCAAGGAACATCCACACACCATTTTCACTGTTTTTTGCACTTTTTATGGAGTTGGCTGCACCAGAATGGAAGAGGAGTCTTCCCATAAAACTACCACATCATACAAACCACTCCAAATTGTTAGCCTTAATTTTTTTATTTTCATTATGTCATAACACTCTGTATTAAAGTTTTAGATAAACCTCACCTCTTACACGAAGTTGTAATGACTTTTGAAACAGATTTACCTTATACTGTGGAAGATGACAGTATCATATTTTGTATATATATGCCAAACTGATATGAAGTCAAGGTTGGTTGGTGGTTCTAGAATTTTGAATTATATGAACTGTAATTTTTTTGTGAATGAAATGGAATAATACCACTGAGGACTTATTACCAATTTTGTGTGTGTATTTTCTACTTTAATTGTGTTTCCATATCTCCTTTCTTCCAGTTCCAATTTGAAAATCATCATACTGTAATGTGTTTCTATTAGTATCTTAACCATGTTATGTTCTTTATCAGTTTTTGTTAGTCTCACACAACGAGAATTCCTGATAGAATATATGTTATAACAATGGAAGAGCATCACTCATGATAGTTATTCTTCATGATATTTCAGTGAGAATCTTGTTAGACTAGAAATAGCTTTCTCTCAATGGAATATTGTCAAACTACTACTTTTGTCAATTTCTACTAAATCAATAGATTCTTGTTTTACATACCTATTGATTTTCCTCTCATCATAGACTACAAACTTGCACCTTGCTACCACATCAAGTTACAATACCCTCTTTAGTAGAACTGTGGATTTGACTAAAATATCTCTTCAGTAAATCAGAGTTTATACTATCTTCCAATCCTATAAAACAAAACATTAAAATTTCCATAGAGTTTAATATGTTTCTGGTCAAGCACTTGCTGTAGTTTAAGTGTTGATTTCAGTGCCAACATCTTTTGGTGCATCTTCCAGGAGACGAAGGCCTTGTAACGAAGTATTCTCTCGAGTCTATTGTTATGAATTGTTTATAATCAGTTCTTGATGGTGAACAAGAATTGGTGACATGAAAAAGACTGCAAATTTGTTCACCTAGCGACTCCATGAAGAGGAAGAGGGGTTCAAGACCTCCTTCTACAAGGAGGAAACATAGATCTCCAATTGTTACTCTAGTTGTTGATCTAGAGAGAATCATCAAAAATGATAAAGGAAAACAGAAATCAATTGAAGGCACATCTCAGTGAGTGAAGAAGGTACACAAAAAGTACGTTCCAAATTAAAAGGTACCTCAATATACTTTATAATCTAAAGAGGTTTTAGTTTCAAAAATTTATGCTGAAAAATATCAAGTTGAAGCTACTCCTCTAGAAAATAAAGTAGATGTTGTTAACCTAGGCTTCGCTGAAGGTTTTTCTTACTCATCACCTAGTAAATCTGAAATAAGCATTGTTCTAGTCAAAGAAGGAGAAACTGAATTTCTAAGTGTTGAAAAGAATTTAGAAGAGTTTATGCTGACTGTAGGGGAATTAGAATAAGTGATAGCTATTGCACCCTTTCTTTATAGGGATATTTTGACTGAATAAGACTTCAAGACTATTTTAAATTTCCTTCAGACTCATCCTGAATACCAGTCTCTTGTCACTCCTCAACAATCATATTTTCCTTTCTCTCCAAATCTAGTTGTTGGGGCATCTTCTTCTCATCCACTTGAAAAGACTGTACCCGAAGGTCTTACCTTTAACTTATCTGATTTCCTTGCTCAGCAAAATAAAGCTGAATTAACTCCATCCCCTCAAGAGACAACTTTAGATTCTGATTTTTCTATTGAAGGAGAATTCAAGACATCCTTTTTTCATCTTTTTGAAAACCCACTCTTCTCAGTTCCAAATCTTGAAAAATCAGCTCAAGACCCACAGTTTTTTGCTATCCTAAATCAGAATCAGAATTCACCATTTGCAATTCCTATTTCTCAAACAACTACATCAATTGTACATCAGCAAAATATGTCTCAGCCTGCCCTTACAATGATGTAGTAGATAGTGGCTAGGAGGAATGCGCCACTTTTTCTCCCTGAACACATGCATGCACTTTCCCAAGGAGATTACTTGAAATATATTCCAAAATACACCGAGGAGGGAGAAGTAGTTTCTGTTGAAGAACATTTATTGGATTTCTATAGTTATGTTGACAATCAAAATATTGAACATGAAGATGTTTGATCAAGACTCTTTGTTCAGAGCTTGGATGGTGAAGCTCGAAAATGGTTTAGAATTTTAGCTCCAAATTCAATTACATGAATTGATAAATTGGAAGAGATATTTGTGAAGCACTGGGGTGATAGGAAGGACTATGTTTATTATCTTATAGAATTTGGAACTCTGAAAAAAAAGGTGTTGGGAAAAATACTGAGAGGGGGGGGTGAATCAATATTTACTGCATATTAAAATTTTTTACTTTTTCTTGCTTCTAAAACCCATACGCTACTTTCCTGATACAGACTCGCGTATATATGCAGATACCCTTTATGAAACTCGCGTATACACAGAGATCTAATTATGTCATTAATTCTTCACTTATATCATTCCATCATTCATTCATCAGATGTTTAATAAACAGTAAACATGTGCAGTAAGAACAGAATAAACCATCACACAAAGCATCACACATGAACACCAGGATTTTATTATAGAGAAAACATCTTACAACATATGTGCTGGTGCAGACTCCTACCAGCACGCAGGCACCCACCTGCGCTTGTTTACCAGCCTCTCCTAGAAGGGAGCTCCAACCCCCTGACTCGTTTACCAGCCTCTCCCGGAGGGGAGCTACGACCCCCTGATCTCGTTTACCAGCCTCTCCTGGAAGGGAGCTTCAACCCCCTGACTGAAGGCTACAACCCTCAGCACCTCTAAGGACCACATTTAATCAATTTTCACACTAGATCCAAAGCTTCCTTTAGGACACCACTAGTAGGCCACGTTTCATCATATTTTCAGACTGGACCCTTTCCATACTTTTAAGCACAATCAACCATGAAACAGATACATATAACTTACTGACAGATATCAGTAAACTAAAGTAATGTATCCACTTTTTCTTACTACGTAGAGCTCAGCAACCCTAGTTTGCATACGTGCTTTCCTTTCACTGATACCACGTATATACGCGCTTCCAAACACATCAACCCGCGTATACTTCTGCACATATTACAGAGCTAATTTCACTGCGCATACGCGCTTTCTCTTCAGCGAAGCCACGTATATACGCGCTTCCTATGCAGCGAACTAGCGTATGGTTCTTCAGACATTTAGGTCATTGCAATTCTTCGTACGTATACATCTCTGCGTATTTAACGTTTACTTCGTATGTATGTTTTGCCATATCCTCGCATCTAATCACTCCATAAACAGATCTAGCAAATACAGATACATTTCAGATCTAGATCTCCCGCTTCATCATTTCTTCATAGGTGTATCATAGATTCAGATCTATCATCAAACCTTTACCCTTTCCATACAGATATACTTCATAGAGAAGTATTCATTCAAGCTCAGACATCTTGCTCCCACACTCATGATTTTCACAATGAATTTCTTCTCTTTATATAGGTTTACCCTTTTTCAATACCATGAGCCAAAATCACATTACTTCTGATGGTATTCCTGGACGGGGTCATTTAGATGAATCATTACCCAATACAATGGGTCAATACCATGGTGGTTACCCCTGTTTTTGCAGTTTTTGAGCGCTTTTTCCCATATGCGACTTGGCACGTAGTTTACCGCGTGCATATGCGACTTCTACTAGACAAATCTGCATATGCCTTGAGACATACTCTTTTCATCATAGATCTAGCACATGCTGAATTCCTTTCTTCATTACCTTTTGTACTCACTGTAGATACATCAGATTTACATCATTCAGCAAGTTTATCAATACATAATCTATCAAGCACAACTTCATCAGGTGGGTTGCCATTCAAGGACAACACTCTATCAAGTGGGTTGTCATCAAGGACAACACCCAGCATCATATTGCCAACAAACATCATATCCCATCAGATTTACATAATTTACCAAGTCCATCAAGTCAAGAATAACTTCATCAGGTGGATTGCCATCAAGGAAAACACAAGTCAACAATCTCATGTCTTCATCTTCATTCAGTGGGTTGCCATCAAGGACAACACTCTGCATCATATTGCCAACAATCTCCCCCTTTGGACTTGATGGCAACTGTTGAGCCTCAAAATTGTGCTTCCTTTCATCTTACTTTACCTCATTTTCCTTTGACCATTGATATCCTAGACCCAATTGATCAATGAATTTAGTTAAAATTACTTTTAGAATGATTTACATGACTGACTTGCTAAATTTTTGTGATTTTTGTCATTGTAATGCATTTTGACCGGAACTAGCTGCAGAATGCAGGCATTCCATAGCTAACCGGAGATTCTGCAGCTGTCTTCACGTTTGAGTATGTTCCAGGTGGACTCTCAAGAAAAACCACATATGGGCATATTCCACGTCATGTCTACATGGTTCGTTGCTCACCATGAAGGAAGAAACAAATTCTGGGTATGGTTTTGGAACGTGGGAACACATTTAGGAAGGCAGACTTCTATTAGGATTGTCTAAGTCCAGATGTATTTTTCCTTTTTACGCAGCCACTTCAAGAGTCCTAATGTGATTTCGATAAGGAAAGACAATGCTCCTGGAATTGTTGCAAGTCTTGTTATGTATATTTGTTATATAAACACTTGGGAAACCAAGAGCTAGGCTAGTTTTTGTTCTAGATTTTGCTTAGATTCTGTGCTACATTTCTGAAGATGCATAGTGCTCTGTTCAAGTTATTTCACTTTTAATGAAGCAAACAGTGTTGTTTTGAAAGCGTTGATTTGATTTGGAGTTAGATTCCGTCAGGTGGTAGAGGGCCCCTGCCTCTTGCACGAATTTATTTACGTAATTTAGATAAGTATTCTAGCTGCCTTTACGTTTTCTAATTTGAATTAGTAGTTGTTTTCATTAGCTACTGTGGTTATACTCATTCTAAAAACTCTTCCAAAAGATTATAATGATGAATGGGAAATGGCTATAGTATTGTAGGGTTTAATTGTAGTCTCTTTTATTCACCATCACAGTTATACTTATGCTCAGCACTCTTTCAAAAGAAGAAGCTCTTCCAACAAATCCTTATACTATCTTAAGCATGATTGTGATCTTGAACATTTTAGTTGTGTGTTTTCACTAAGTACCATAGTTGTTCTTGCTCTTAAACGCTTGTCAAAAATATCATAATGATGGGTAGGAGATGGCTATGATATCTTAGTTTTTCATTGCTTTCAGTCTTTATGTTTGCATTTACACTCAATTACACAGTCAGGATTGTTCTAAAAACTCTTCCAAAAGAAGGAACTCTTCCAAAATACCAATCATGATGGACAAACAGACTGTATAATTCCATAGAATAATGCATGATAGCTTAGTTAGGATGCTCCGGAGTTTAATTGCACTTAACTCATGCTCATTTGTTCTGTTTTAAGTTTGATAATGACTTGTAGTTCAGCATTGTTTTAGGCTAGTGACATTTTAGGTTCAGTTGTAATTCAACTCATTGCATTTGCACTCCATATTCAGTTGTCATTCACTGCATATTAGATTACTTCAGTTGTTAAACTTAACAAAACAACCTTCATTATTCACAAACCTCTTCTTGTTCTAAAATCCATAATTGATTCATCACCACATGAACAGAAGACAATATCATTTTAAGGCCTGAAGTACTTTTGCAATTTCCCTATCATCTCACAAACAACATTTCCTCAAAAGACTATTTCAAAAATCCATAACCTTTGAGTGAAGTGTAGTGTCATCAAACCAAGTTGCAGAATAGAATTAGGAACCTGCTTTAGAGTAGAAGATCTTATGATGGTATAAATGTTTTATTCCAAATATGCTTCAAAAAATCTCTAATCAAGGATAAAATGTTGCATCATTATAAGTTAGTTGTTTAAACTGTTTAGTTAGGAAAATTTGCATACTTAGTTGACCATGTCTCAAGTTCTCTCTCAAATGCCTTTGAGGAAATAATTTGACAAGTTTAGTTTGTGTTTTGAATCATTTGCTTAAAATTCATTATCAAGCTTTGTTTCTGTTTGGTCATAGTTTAGATTTGATTCTGCTTCAGTTTTTGCAATTGCATTTGTCATTTGTCATCAACCAATTAAGGCTTCACTCTGTTTTTAATCATTAGCTGCTGTCCATTAGCTTTCTAGTCATTTTCCTTGTTAACATAAAACCACCAAAAGACCAAAAACATCATAAATCATCACAAAAGACCAAAAACATCACAAAACACTACACACAACGCATTAAGAAACAAACACCTAGGTACATACAGTACACTTCACTTCAGCAGTTTACCAACCCTGGTTGACAATTAAATGAGCTCGATTTAGGAGACTATATTGAGACGAAACATTTTGGCGCCGTTGCCGGGGAAGTGAAAACTAGGTAACCTTTGTTTCTTAGTATCCAAAAACAATTATATGCGTAGGGAGAGAGATTCAAGGGGAAGATTCATAAGCAGCAGAGGCAGAAGTTTGATTTCTAGAACACCACTTGTTTCATCTAGATCCAGAGTTAGTACACCTTCAACTCATACCCATATTCCATCCTCTCTTGATCCTAGACTTCTAGAAGATCTAAAATCAGATATCCCATTAGAAAAACCTTCCACTTCATCCACTGAACCTACCATAGAAGAAGATCTAAAAACTCTTGTTAGGGACACAAACCTTTCCACTTCCACAAGAGAGTCAACCATGGCAGAAGAAGGAGGAGGAGGAGTTTTTAATGGAGAAAACACATTATTTGGAGGTAGAGGTAGAGGTAGAGGAGAAGGAGGTAGAGGTGCAAATGGAGAAAGAGGTAGAATAGGAAGCTCTTTTGGGTTCCCTATACTTGATGAAGAAACCAACACAACCATGAAAAACATTTCACCCTCTGTCCTTCCAAACTTCTATGGACTTAAAACTGAAGATCCTGAAACTTTCTTATTCGAATTTGAAGTGCTATGTAGAACTTATGACTACTTACAAGATGCTCAAAAACTGAAATTATTTCCTTCAACTTTGAAGGGAGAAGCATTGAAGTGGTTTATGAGTCTGATCAGCAGTTCTATTAGAACATGGGAAGACATGAAACAAGCATTTCTAGAGAGATATTTGGATTATTGTATGTCGGTTAATCATAAGGAAGAAGTGTTCAAGATGTTACAAAAAGAAGATGAAAATTTGGAAGATTTGTTGGAAAGATTTAATTACAACATAAAAAGGGCAAAAATGGAAAACCTAGATCAAGACACCTTAAAATCTCTTTTGTTGAAAACAATTAGGGATGAATGGTTGGATATCCTTAACATGATGGGAAAAGGGGATATATCACAACTCACATTACCTAAAATATCTGAGTTATGTATCAACCTTTCAAGAGGGAAATCTAAAACTGTAAAAGGTCCAAAAGATCCTGCTCTTGCAAGGGCAAGTAAGTCTGCTTCTGGGACAGTAAGTAGATCAGAAATAGGAAACATGCTTGATGATTTTAAATCTGACATCTTAGGGAGTCTTAGTGAACAAATAGACACCCTTAAGATACAAAACAAGCAAAAAGCTGAATCTGATGCCTTGGAAATCTTTTGTCCCAAATGTAGAAAGAAACATGCCTTGAGAGAGTGTCCTTTTGATGTAAAAGTTGTAGAAACCTGTGTCATTTGTTCTGAAAAACATGAGACCAAGAATTGTCCTTCTCTTCCTGGTCTAAAAATTGTCTTTCAGGAGGAAACTCCTACAGATTCCACAGAGTCTATCAATTTTGTATCTAGAAGGCCTTGGCAGGGACCTCAAACACAAGGATTCCATGATCAAATGTATAATCAACCTCCACCTTGGAATTCTTGGCAGCAACCTTGGCCCCAATTTCAAAATCAATCTCAGTCATGGGCACAAGGAACACAAAGTCCCTATGGAAGATACTCTCCATACTATCAGTATCCACCATCCTATCCACCATACCCACATTTTTATCCTCAAAATCCTCAACAAAATTTTCCTCAAAATCTTCAACAAAATTTTCAAAAAAATCCTCAACAACATCATCAAAACCAACCACATCAAAATCAACCACTTTCATTACCATTCCCTCAAAAATCAAATCAATTGCCTGCTCAACCCATACCAAACCCCAATAATAAGAACCCTCATAATACATACATGATAGAAGGCCAACAATTTCCAACTTATTTAATTACTCCTTTAGACCTTAGTGATGTTCAACTGAGGTCTGGAAGAATACTTGAAAAGAGGAAACCTTCTGTGATCATACAAGAACAAGATAATTCTGAGGAAGACTCCCTACGGGTGAATAAAAGTATTGAGGAAGACACATCATTTCAAGACCCACACATTGAAAAACTAAAACAAAAAGATCCACTAAATCCAACTCCTGTATTAGAGCAACCATCTACATCTACTTCTATACCTCCTTTTCCGGAAAGATTACAAATTGATAGAGGTGTAGAAAAACAAATCATGGTGCCTAATTATGATTTCTTAGATGAGCTGAGAAATGTTTGCATTAAAATTCCATTATTACAAGCCATCAAAGAAATCCCAATTTTAGCTAAAACAATAAAGGAGTTGAGTATGAAGACAACAAGAAAAAGAATAAGAGAAACCAAGAAAATTCGACTGGTAGGACAAATAACAGACATTATGATGGGCAAGATTGTTATTCCAAATTATCTTGACCCAGGAAATCGAGTTGTCAAAATTCACATCAATGGAATTGAAATTCAAAACACACTCATTGATTTAGGAGCAGCAATAAATATCATGAGTAGGCAAATCATGGACAAACTGAAACTTCCTAATCTTCTCTTTACACCCACACTATTACAATTAGCAGATAGATCTATCATCAAACCAGATGGGGTAATAGAAGACATTCCAGTGTCCCTAGATTCTTGGGAGTACCCTGTGGATTTCATGATCCTAACTCCTAAGAATAATCTAGGAGGCCATCTTGTTATATTAGGAAGACCTTGGTTGGCTACAGCTGATGCTTTTATTAGTTGTAGGTCTGGTGATATGTATATCTCTGATGGTAGTTCAACTAAGAAATTCACTTTATATCCTCCAGCTAGGAAAATTACAGATCTAGATGACACTCAATGGATAGAGGATGAAGAAGATTTACAACCACTCTTCACAATTTCAGAAATTAGTGAAGATAATCAAATTCTGAATACTCTAGAAAACTTTGAATCCTCTCCAGATCACAAACATGAATCATTTCAAGAGGGATCCAATATTGAGTTTTTGTCATCTAGGCAGATGTCCCTTCATTCTATGGACAAATTTGGCAGCTCTACAAGTGAAATTTTTCCAGGCAAAACTTTGAACATAAACAAGAACCTAGAAAAATCTCAACAAGAAGAGTTAGTCAAAGTATTACAGAGACATTCTTCTGCATATGCATGGGAATACACTAACATGAAAGGGATAAGCCCCAAGACTTGTACTCATCACATCTATATAGAGGCAAATTGCAAACCAATCAGACAACCTCAAAGACGGATGAATCCAAATCTTAGGGAAATTGTTAAAGAGGAATTGCAAAAATTGTTGAATGTTAATTTCATCTATCCTATTTCAGATAGTCAGTGGGTTTCTCCATTGGTAATTGTGCCAAAGAAAATTGGAAAATGGAGGGTGTGTGTTGACTACCAAGAACTGAATAAAGCTATTGTTAAAGACCATTTTCCTTTACCTTTCATAGATCAAGTATTAGATACATTAGCTGGCAAAAAGTACTTTTCATTCTTAGATGGGTTTAGTGGTTACAATCAAATCCAGGTAGCACTTGAAGATCAAGACAAAACCACATTCACCTGTCCTTGGGGTACCTATTCTTACCGAGTATTTCCATTTGGATTATGCAATGCACCTGCAACATTCCAAAGGGCAGTATTAGGAATTTTTTCGGATCTAATACATGACTGTGTAGAGGTGTACATGGATGATTTCACAGTTTACGGGAACACATTTGAAGAGGCTTTATAAAACTTGGAAAAAGTATTAAAAAGATGTCAAGAAGCAAACCTTTCACTTAGTCATGAAAAATGTTTTATGATGTTTACTGAAGGTATTGTTTTAGGGCACCACATTTCAGGGGATGGGATTAGAGTTGATGAGGAAAAAGTTGAAGTCATTTCTAACCTATCCATTCCAAGTTGTCAAAGAGATGTTAGAAGTTTTCTAGGATTTACAGGGTATTATCGGAGATTTATAGAAAACTTCACCAAAATAGCATCTCCTCTCTTCAAATTACTCACCAAATATTGTGAATTTAAGTGGACTTCTGATTGCCAGTTAGCTTTTGAAACCCTGAAAACCAAAATTTCCGAAGCACCTATATTAAGGGGACCTAACTGGAAGTTACCTTTTCATATCTCGACAGATGCTTCCGATACATCTCTAGGAGCAGTATTGGGACAAAAAGATTTAATTCCCTATGCCATCTATTATACCAATAAAAATTTGACTCCTGCAGAGTTAAACTATACTGTAACTGAAAAAGAGTTTTTAGCTGTTGTTCATGCCATAAACAAATTTAGACACTATATAACAGGTTATGAAACTTTTGTTCACACTGATCATTCTGCAATTAGATATTTAATGAACAAATCAATCACTAATGGCAGAGTGATAAGATGGTTGTTGCTCTTACAAGAATTCAACATTACTATTCTAGATAGGCCTGGAAAACAAAACACAATAGCTGATTTCCTATCTAGACTCCAAAATATCAAAGATGACACTCCGGTTGAAGATCAATTTCCCGATGAATATCTTTTTGCAATCTCTACTCAAACTCCATGGTTTGCTGATATTGCTAATTATTTAGTTTTAGGAAAATTTCCTTCGATTATGAATGCAAGGGATAAAAGAAAAATCATTAATGATAGTGCAAAATATTCATGGGTTGCTAATGAGTTGTACAAGACAGGTCCAGATTTGATCATTAGAAGGTGTGTTCATGAAGATGATATGTCTGAGATTCTCAAGGCATGTCATGATGAACCTTGTGGCGGACACTTTGTAGATAAGAGGACAGCCTATAAGATCCTTAATTTAGGATATTATTGGCCATATTTGTTTAAAGATTCTAAAGAGTATGTCAAAAGGTGTGACAGTTGCCAAAGGGTAGGGAAACCTTCTCCTCCAAGTGAGATGCCATTACAACCTCAGGTACACATTGAACCTTTTGAAAAATGGGCTTTGTATTTTGTAGGACCTATTAGTCCTCCATCAAGACAAAAGAAATATATATTAGTTTGCACTGATTATGTTACTAAATGGGTAGAAGCTAAAACATTACTTGTTGCTAATGAATCATCTGTAGTTAATTTTATTTTTGAGGATATTTTTACTCGTTTTGGTGTCCCAAGGGAAATTGTTACAGATCAAGGAGCTCAATTTACATCAAGGCTAGTGGAGCAAATGATGAAGAAGTACAAAATCAGACATAGAAAATCTACTCCTTATCATCCACAAGCAAATGGTCAAGTGGAATCTACTAATAAGGTCATTGAAGGAATCCTAACAAAGACTGTTCATTTACATAGAAGAGAATGGGTAGATAGGCTTCCTGAAGCCTTGTGGGCCTATAGAACTACATGGAGAAACACAACAGGCCATACTCCTTATGAGCTTGTTTATGGAAAGAAAGTTTTGTTTCCCATAGAGTTCCAAATTCAAACCTTCAAAATGGCAGTTCAGTTAGGACTTGATTTGACGGAGGCACAAAAGCATAGACTGGAGCAGATTAATGAATTGGATGAGATCAGACAAGATGCAGTTCAGAAAACAAGTCTAGTCCAACAGCAAAGGGCTAGATGGCATGAAAAGTACATCAAAGAGAAGAAATTCAAAGAAGGTGACTGGGCTCTCTTGTTTGATTCAAAATTCAAGGATTTTCAAGGGAAATTTCAGACACATTGGCTTGGGCCATATGAAATTGTTGAAATTTTTGACAATGGGGCAGTAAAAATCAGAACTATAGATGAAGAAGAGGTCACTTTTCTTGTGAATGGTCATAGATTGAAGTTGTATCACAAACCACTCTCAAGAGAAGAATTTGTCAAGAATTTCCAAGAAAGCAGTGATGTGAAGTTAATGAAGAAGAATTTTTCTTCTTCATCAACTTGATTAAATTTTCTGAAGCATTTCTCTTTTGAAAAAAATAAAAAAAATAAAAAATAAAAATAAAAATAAAGGTATAAACATGAAAACCAATCATTGATTGGCATGTTTATATAGAAAAGATAGGGTGAAAATCAGAGTCTCTCTGACACTCTAACTTTTCCATTTTGTTTTTGCAAGCAGCTGTTACAAAATCATAAGTTCAGATCCATAGTGCTTATGATCCATCTCATTTCATTTCACTCCATTCACTTATCCTTCCATATTCCATTTCATTCATACTCTACTTCATTCCATGTTTCATTAATCTCATTCCATACTCCATCCATCTCATTTCCATGTTAAAATTTAAAATTTTATGTCTTGCTGTAAATGAATAAAACATGTCAAGGATTGCAGGGCAGTTCTTATGTTCTTTTACTCCATTTCATAAATTGAATCCATTCCATTTCATTATCCACTTCATACATATCATGTCTCATCATCCATCTTCATTCATACCATATAACATTTCACCTATATTCCAAAAACACTCCATTCCATGATCAAAATGCTCTACAGGTACATTTTGCAGCTAAACAGACATTCTGCAGCTGATCAGCCTTTCCGCAGCTAGCCAGACCTTCCGCAGCTACAAATCCTAAAGGCATTAGTCAGCAAACATTAGAATTGCAACAAAATGATCCAGTGTATCCATGAATAAGAAGCATCAAGAAGAATTATGAAGACTCTTCCAAAGCAGAACAAAGAAGACAAAGACTACAAAAATCAAATGAAAAGCAGAGGTAACAAGTTTAGATTATAATGGCATTTCATAAAGTTTAGCATATTTTTAGTTATGAATTGTTCGAAAAGGTTGTTTTAATTATTTTTATTGATCATGACCAATAAACCCTCCACAAACTTTGGATTAAAATCTCTCATTTCAAATTCCATGCCCGACATCATTTAAGCGGTTCAAATGGTCGAAGTGTTTGAATTCTTCACGTAACCCAACCAAATCATTCAATGATGATTCTCTTTTCCGTTGTAAAAATATCCACCATATTTTCAATCATTAATTCGTTCCCTCCACCTCACTCCATTACCTCATTCCGTGACCACTGCCATCACTCCATTCTGTAGCCGGCACTTCATTCCGCAAATAGAAATATTCTTATCACCGAGAGCAGAGAAAAAGGGTATATCAGTTTGAATATCAAAGCATTATCACTGTAAACGAAGAGGTATAGCATTGAGCATTATCACTGTAAACACAGAGGTATAGCATTCAGCATTATCATTGTAAACGCAGAGGTATAGTAGTGAAGAATTTGAAGTCATTTGTCACCAGGAGACAGAGGTATAGCAGTGTGGGAATTTGAAGTTATTTGTCACCGAGAGATAGAGGTATAGCAGTGTGGAAATTTAAAGCCATTTGTCATTGTCAACCAGAGGCATATCAGTCCAAAGTTTCACTGTCAAACAGAGGCATATTAGCTCGAAAATTGGAGCTGTTTTCATTGTCAACCAGAGGCATATCAGTCCGAAAATTGAAGTTTTTGTCACTATCAACCAGAGGTATATCATTCCGAAGTTTGAAGCCATTTTCATTAAGAACTTGAAGCCATTTCAATTCGAAGGTGAAAGTTATTGTTTCTGTGGGTAGAAGAGTGTTATTATGAACATTGAAGAGGCAATTATGGGTTTCATTGTAAGAACTGAACCAGTGGGTTCAAAATATTTAGAAGGCTACCCTCAATGCAAATAAATCAAGAGACAACTTAAGAAAGAAAAATTAATCAGGAAATCTGCCATGGAGAAAGGAGAAGGATCTGCTCAGCCTAGAAGAAGCCACAGACTAAAGGGGAAACTAAGGAAAACTCAAATCAAACAAACAGGGGTGATTAATATAGAAGATGAGGAAACATCCATTGAAGAAGATGTTGAAGAGGATTTTAATGAAGGAACCCCTGAAATTGACCCTACTCAACAAGAAATTTATGACTATGTGGAAACTTTGGAAAGGAGAGCTTCAGAAAGTAAGGAGAGAACCCCTAGTCCTCCACTGTCTGAAATAGATGTATTCAAAAGGGATAGGTATGAGTTTGAAATACTTAATAGACACATCAAAAATGAGAATGAAATTCTCAAAGATCAAGTCAAGCTCAAAACTGATATGAACTCAACCTTATCCCTACATATAGACAAAGTGGAAAAGACCAATGAAAAGTTGAAGCAAAGGAACAAGAAGCTAATCAGGGCACTTACCAACCTAAGGTTCAAACTTGTTATCAGAAAACCCAGAAGATCTTTAGCTTCCAGAAAAAGGAGAAGGAGAGGATTAGATGTTCTTGCAGAAGCCTCTGAGTTCATAGGATAATTTACATGAGGACATGCAAGGAGACAGCAGTGGGGGTATGTTGAGCCTCAAAATTATGCTTCCTTTCATCTTACTTTACCTCATTTTCCTTTGACCATTGATATCCTAGACCCAATTGATCAATGAATTTAGTTAAAATTACTTTTAGAATGATTTACATGACTGACTTGCTAAATTTTGTGATTTTTGCCATTGTAAAGCATTTTGACCGGAACTAGCTGCAGAATGCAGACATTCCGTAGCTAACCGGAAATTCTGCAGCTGTCTTCACGTTTGGGTATGTTCCAGGTGGCCTCTCAAGAAAAATCGCATATGGGCATAATCCACGTCATGTCTACATTGTTCTTTGCTCACCATGAAGGAAGAAACAGATTCTGGATATGGTTTTGATACGTGGGAACACATTTAGGAAGACAGACTTCTATTAGGACTGTCTCAGTCCAGATGTCCTTTTCATTTTTACGTTGCCACTTCAAGAGTCCTAATGTGATTTCGATAAGGAAAGACAATGCTCCTGGAATTGTTGCAAGTATTGTTATGTATATTTGTTATATAAACACTTGGGAAACCGAGAGCTAGGCTAGATTTTGTTCTAGATTTTGCTTAGATTCTGTGCTACATTTCTGAAGACGCAGAGTGCTCTATTCAAGTTATTTCACTTTTAATGAAGCAGACAGTGTTGTTTTGAAAGCGTTGATTTGATTTGGAGTTAGATTCTGTCAGGTGGTAGAGGGCCCCTGCCTCTTGCATGGATTTATTTGCGTAATTTAGATAAGTATTCTAGCTGCCTTTACGTTTTTGAATTTGAATTAGTAGTTGTTTTCATTAGCTACTATAGTTATACTCATTCTAACTCTTCCAAAAGATTATAATGATGAATGGGAAATGGCTATAGTATTGTAGGGTTTAATTGTAGTCTCTTTTATTCACCATCACAGTTATACTTATGCTCAGCACTCTTTCAAAAGAAGAAGCTCTTCCAACAAATCCTTATACTGTCTTAAGCATGATTGTGATATTGAACATTTTAGTTGTGTGTTTTCACTAAGTACCATAGTTGTTCTTGCTCTTAAATGCTTGTCAAAAATATCATAATGATGGGTAGGAGATGGCTATGATATCTTAGTTTTTCATTGCTTTCAGTATTTATGTTTGCATTTGCACTCAATTACACAGTCAGGATTGTTCTAAAAACTCTTCCAAAAGAAGGAACTCTTCCAAAATACCAATCATGATGGACAAAAAAACTGTATAATTCCATCGAATAATGCATGATAGCTTAGTTAGGATGCTCCGGAGTTTAATTGCACTTAACTCATGCTCATTTGTTCTATTTTAAGTTTGATAATGACTTGTAGTTCAGCATTGTTTTAGGCTAGTGACATTTTAGGTTCAGTTGTAATTCAACTCATTGCATTTGCACTCCATATTCAGTTGTCATTCACTGCATATTAGATTACTTCAGTTGTTAAACTTAACAAAACAGCCTTCATTATTCAAAAACCTCTTCTTGTTCTAAAATCCATAATTGATTCATCACCACATGAACAGAAGACAATATCATTTTAAGGCCTGAAGTACTTCTGCAATTTCCCTATCATCTCACAAACAACATTTCCTCAAAAGACTATTTCAAAAATCCATAACCTTTGAGTGAAGTGTAGTGTCATCAAACCAAGTTGCAGAATAGAGTTAGGAACCAGTTTTAGAGCAGAAGATCTTATGATGGTATAAATTTTTTATTCCAAATATGCTTCAACAAATCTCTAATCAAGGATAAAATGTTGCATCATTATAAGTTAGTTGTTTAAACTTTTTAGTTAGGAAAATTTGCATACTTAGTTGACCATGTCTCAAGCTCTCTCTCAAATGCCTTTGAGGAAAGAATTTGACAAGTTTAGTTTGTGTTTTGAATCATTTGCTTAAAAGTCATTATCAAGCTTTGTTTCTGTTTGGTCATAGTTTAGATTTGATTCTGCTTCAGTGTTTGCAATTTCATTTGTCATTTGTCATCAACCAATTAAGGCTTCACTCTGTTTTTAATCATTAGCTGCTGTCCATTAGCTTTCTAGTCATTTTCCTTGTGAACATAAAACCACCAAAAGACCAAAAAAATCATAAATCATCACAAAAGACCAAAAACATCACAAAACACTACACACAACGCATTAAGAAACAAACACCTAGGTACATACAGTACACTTCACTTCAGCAGTTTACCAACCCTAGTTGACAATTAAATGAGCTCAATTTAGGAGACTAGATTGAGACCAAACAGCAACCACGATGGTGTTTGATCATCACAACAGATAGGTACATTAAGAATACAATGACACCATGTCACTCTCCCCATTCTTTGACACCATTCTTGCTCTCCATTTCAAACACCATGTCACTCTCCATTTCAAACACCATGTCACTCTCCCCCTTTGACATCAAGGGCAAAGGGCGGATCAAAACCAACACACTCTCCCCCTGTGCTCCTCATGTAGAAGAAGCGTTCTGCAGATCTGATGTATACTGAAGTGACCAAGCTCCCCCTGAGTTCATGCTGAAACTTCAAACATATTTTTCAATGAAGTACATGACTCTATGACCTTCCTATCACCAAAGACTCATACTTACATCAAAGATCCAACCAAGTGGATTTACATATGAGACTCAAGTACCCAACCAAGTGGGTTTACACATTTCAACTTAGCTACCCAACCAAGTGGGTTTACACATTTCAACTTAGCTACCCAACCAAGTGGGTTTACAAAATTTGACAAGTCCTTACATCACTAAATATTGCAAATTTACATTATGGGTCTCAACAAGACTTTTTCATCAAATTACAAATATGACCATTTATGACCAACACCAGAAAATCCTAAAGAAAGAGAACATATTTCAGAACCATCATAATTCCAACAATGCATTATACTCAGCAAAGCTAATGCTCCCCCTGAATCTATGCATCCAAGCATCCTTTCCATATGACTAAGGCTCCCCCTTAGTTTGTGCATCCTGAACACTTTCACCAACAAATCATCAAGGCATCTTTATCAAAACATTAGAAATAGAATTATGAGAGCTGGAACACCACCAGAGATACCAAACAGTATCAGAGATACCAAACAGCACTGCAGCTGTGCTGAAGAAAGCTGACCCCAAACAGAAATTTGTCAGCAACTAGACATACGCGGTTTTATGTGCATGAACTCGCGTATATACGCGACTGTGTTTCAGGAAATCCGCGTATCCAATACCATCTTCTATATTTTAACCAGATCTGATCCTCTGTGAGAAAAAGACAGTGTTCAACTTCTTTCTGAGATATTTGGATGCTTCCCTGGACTACAGATAGATAGAACAGTGTAGTTGTGTCTTCAAGCGTCATCCAACGGTTGTAGCATAAGCACATTAGTAACCAAGCCTTCAGATTCTTTGCAGCATCAATACAATCTTTCCAAGAGAAATTATCATATCAAAACAGCATCTTCAAATATGTGTCAATCATTCATGTGGTCCAATATCACCATGATCTTTAAGATTTAACATGAAGTAACACATGTAGGGAAAAGATCTCAAACATAGTAACAAACTCTGCATGATCTATTCTTATTTCTGATTCAAACGACTTCCAACTCATCCATGTGTGAGCACAAAGGGCTCAAAATCTCATCATAATAAACCATATACCAAGTCATCATCATTTGAGCATGAGTATCACAATAACCAAAGAATAAGCAGTCATAGTACCAACAATGCAATCATTAGTATTCAACCTACTGCTCCCCCTGAACCAGTGCTCTTCCTTAACTTGCGTTAACCCGAACACCTTCATCAACAAGTCATCGCCAATAACACCCTCGTATGATCTATCCTTATCTTTGAATTATAAGACTTTAATCTCAAAGAACTAATACTTTATCAAAAAGTCAGACTCATCCATAATCTTCAACATAAGACACCATGTATCATATCATCATTATTTAGAATTGAGAAACTGTTTCATACAGAGTCAATAATATAAGTGATTAACAATCGACCGATGCTCCCCCGAACCTCTACTCCGCATCTTCAGCCTATCATATAAATTCTCTTATCATCAATATTTATCACAATATGTTCCATTGGTACTCGCGTAAGTAATACTTTTGTTCAATGAAACCTGCATGGAAAGTGAAGTATAGAAATTTTTCATACATTCCTTCATCTCCCCCGAACTTGTACCTCCTGTACCTGTCTTCTTCATATCAGATGCTTTGTCATAAATACATATAACCAGAAAAATCAAATCAATCATGAGAGACATCATACATTGCTCCCCCTGTGACGATACATTACTAAATCTCATAATGTATCCCACATCATTCCTGCAGTCAATCAGAGAAGTAAGCTTCAGAAGCGGATGACTGCAGTAGCGTCAAAATTCCCTACGTTTCTGATCGGTCCTCCATATTTTTCCAGATTTGTTTGAACTTTCTATTTGTGTGCTAGAAGTTATCCAATTTCTCATATCTATTCAACCTGCATTCTTTTTCTACATGTCCATACTTGTTACAAGAATAACATCTCATGTGTCCAGAGAAATAAGCATAAGAATCATAATGAGTATTTCTAATCTTCCTCCTTTTACAATCAGCTGCTTTATGTCCATACTTGTTACATGAAAAACAATATCCCTTGAAGAAACCAGAGTATCTTTCTATGTAGGAACTATTTGTTTGAGGCTGAAATGATCTGCTCCTGCAATTTGCTGCAGCATGCCCATAATTATGACATTTAAAGCATTCAACATTATTGACTGATTTCCTTTGAAATTTCATCATTGTTGGTTGACCTTTTGTCTCTTTCAACACTTCAGGTTTTGCATTGACATCCTCTGAATTTTTAGCACTTCCTTGTGAGCTAGATTATCCTTTAACAGTTTCATGGAAACCAAGACCAAGTTTGATAGCAGGAGACCTTTGATTACTCAGAATATTGTCCAAAATATTAGTACTATCTTGAAACCTCAAAATTTTAACCTTTTCTTCTAATTTACCTTTGAGAATGTTTACCTCAACCTCCAAGGCTTGATATTTCTTTGTCATGCTTTCTTCTTTCCTTCTTCCATCTTCTACTTGATCCTTCAGATTTAGAATCTCTTCTTTCAACCAATTTTCATTTTCTTCACATGTTTGTTGCAGCTCTTCATTCTTCTTATTTGATTTTTCCAGATCTTCTTTGAGAGAGATGATTTCTGTTTCAAGGCCTTCCTTTTCAAATGGTTGTAGAGGTTCCTCATTCTTCTTACTTGATGCTTCAAGATCTGCTTGCAGAGAGATGATTGCAGCTTCAAGTCCTTCATTCTTCTTTCTTGATTTTTCGAGATCTGCATTTAGATCGTTGATTTCTGCTTCTAGTCCTTTAATTCGATTGGATGCATAAGTATGAAACCTTTGATACTTGTCCACCTGTCCATTCAGCATTTCTATTTGTTTTTCCATTTGAGAGATCATCTCTTTGTAGACAATTTCTTGCTTATTAGATGAACTTTGTATTTCTTCAACTTTAATCTTGAGAGCTTCTTCTAGATCCACAACTTTAATTTCACTATCTTCACTATTGTTTGCACAAAGAAGATTATTACAAGGACCCCAATCACTACCTGATTCATCTTCTTCAATTTCTGCTATACATGTTTTCTGAGATGTCTCCTTGCTTCGAGTAGCCTTATTCTTTTGCTTCTTTGCCATGAGCACTTGTAGAGCTTGGTCAGAATATTCTTCATCTTCACTGGACACTTCATCATCATCTTCATTTGTATAATAACTCTTCCTCTTTTCAAATTGTTTCCCTTTACCATTTTTTTCTCTATAAGGACATTTAGCAGCATAGTGACCAACTTTTCCACACTCAAAACATTTGAAGGGAAGCTTACCTTTGAATCTTCCAGTACCTAGTTGGATTTTTCTCACGAAATTCGCTTCTTCTTCTTCGGATGTATAGCTGGATTCCTTGACAACTTCCTTTTCTTTTCCTTTTGCAGATACCTTAAAATAAGCTTCATTGATTTGAGAAGGACCTCCTTGTCTCATTTCAAATGCAGTCAGAATACCATGTAATTGAACAATAGTAAGAGTTTACAGATCTTGCCTTTCTTCAATAGCTGAAACTTTAGAGTCAAATTTTGAAGTCAAGGATCTTAAGACTTTTTCCACCAGAGTAGTATCGGTTATGGTTTCACCCAAATTTCTCATCTGATTTACAATATCATCTAGACGAAGAAAGAAACTGGAAACACTTTCATCACTATGCATCTTCAAATTTTCATATTCAATTCTAAGAGTTTGGAGTTTTGCACTTTTTACCTTTGTATCTCCTTAATAGCTCAGAATGATTTTGTCCCATATTTCTTTTGCTGAATGTAGCTGCATCACTTTAGCAAATTCTGATTCAGATATGCTTCCTAATAAGACATTTACTGCTTTGGCATTGATTTCATACTTCTTCCTTTCTGTTGCATCAGTAGGAATACTTGCCGAGTATTGACAACCTTCTTCCACGATTGCCCATACATCTGCACCAAGACTTTGCAGATAAGATTTTGTTCGTACCTTACAGAATATCAGATTGCTTCCATTGAATAGAGGTGGCTTTATAGACATTACTCCTTCTTGACTTCCCATTGCGACAGATCTCCTTCAAGTGATCAAGCTTCTGCAGAAGGACCTGCTCCGATACCAATTTTTGGGAAAAATACTGAGAGGGGGGGGGGGTGAATCAATATTTACTACATATTCAAAAATTTACTTTTTCTTGCTTCTAAAACCCATACGCTACTTTCTTGATACAGACTCATGTATATACGCGGATACCCTTTATGAAACTCGCATATACACAGAGATATAATTATGTCATTAATTCTTCACTTATATCATTCCATCATTCATTCATCAGATGTTTAATAAACAGTAAACATGTGCAGTAAGAACAGAATAAACCATCACACAAAGCATCACACATGAACACCAGGATTTTTAGGTGGAAACCCAAGTCTGGAGAAAACCACCGCTGCAGTTGCTCAGCCTTCAATATTTTATTATAGAGAAAACATCTTACAACATATGTGCTGGTGCAGACTCCTACCAGCACGCAGGCACCCACCTGCGCTCGTTTACCAGCCTCTCCTGGAAGGGAGCTCCAACCCCCCGACTCGTTTACCAGCCTCTCCTGGAAGGGAGCTACGACCCCCCGATCTCGTTTACCAGCCTCACCTGGAAGGGAGCTACAACCCCCTGACTGAAGGCTACAACCCTCAGCACCACCTTGGACCACGTTTCATCAATTTTCACACTGGATCCAACAACTTCAATAGAACAACACTTGCATGCCACGTTTCATCATATTTTCAGACTGGACCCTTTCCATACTTTTAAGCACAAACATACATCACCAACAGATACTTATCAACACAGATCAGATAGCAGAAACACAGCAGAATAGATCAGATATTTCATACCCCTTGCTTCAGCAAACCCTAGTTTGCATACGTGCTTTACCTTTACTGATGTCGCGTATATACGCGCTTCCGTTCACACAAACCAGCGTATACCTCAGTGTATATTTCATTGCGCATACGCGCTTTTACTTCAGCGAAGCCGCGTATATACGCGCTTCCTCCGCGGCGAAGTAGCGTATAGATCTTCAATCATTACAGAGCAGCATACTTCATCAGATCAGATGTTCAATTCAGATTTACCCTTTTCTTTCAGACAGATGTTCACCTCATCACAGATCTAAGCCTTCCATAAACAGATCTAGCAAATATAGATACATTTCAGATCTAGATATCCCGCTTCATCATTTCTTCATAGGTGCATCATAGATTCAGATATATCATCAAACCTTTACCCTTTCCATACAGATATACTTCACAGAGAAGTATTCATTCAAGCTCAGACATCTTGCCCCCACGCTCATGATTTTCACAATGAATTTCTTCTCCTTATATAGGTTTACCCTTTTTCAATACCATGAGCCAAAACCACATTACTTCCGATGGTATTCCTGGACGGGGTCATTTAGACGAATCATTACCCAATACAATGGGTCAATACCATGGTGGTTACCCTTGGTTTTGCACTTTTTGAGCACTTTTTCCCATACGCGACTTGGCACATACTTTACCGCGTGCATACGCGACTTCTACTAGACAAATCCACGCATTCCTTGAGACATACTCTTTTCATCATAGATCTAGCACATGCTGAATTCCTTTCTTCATTACCTTCTGTACTCACTGTAGATACATCAGATTTACATCATTCAGCAAGTTTATCAATACATAATCTATCAAGCACAACTTCATTAGGTGGGTTGCCATTCAAGGACAACACTCTATCAAGTGGGTTGTCATCAAGGACAACACCCAGCATCATATTGCCAAAAAACATCATATCACATCAGATTTACATCATTTACCAAGTCCATCAAGTCAAGAATAACTTCATAAGGTGGATTGCCATCAAGGACAACACAAGTCAACAATCTCATGTCTTCATCTTCATTCAGTGGGTTGCCATCAAGGACAACACTCTGCATCATATTGCCAACAAAAGGTAGATGAGTCTTTAGCTGATTTTACTAAGAGGTTTAATAATATTTATTAGAAAATTCGTGAAGAGATTAAACCCACTGAAACCACAACTATGATAAATTTTTCATATGCTTTAGATTCTGATTTTACCTTATGGTTGAGGGCCGAAAAAGCATAGACACTGACAACTATGAAAGAGGTTGCTATTTGAGTGCAGTATAATCTCATGGCTTCTAATAAATTAAAAATTGAGGAAGAAAAGAAAGCAAAAGACAAAAAGAAGATGAAAGAAGAAAAGCCTTCTTCTTCTAAATCTCTTTCATCAGAAGAAAATATCGATCAACTGTACAATTTGATCAAGGAACTTTCCTCTAAGATGTCAAAATTAGAGGTAGAAAATAAACCAACTGCTAGAGCCAATCAAAATGAAGCTAATAGAAATCAGGCTGCCTTCAGGAGGCCTTTTCAGACTCAAAAAATCCTACAACACCCAAGGAGGAATACTGATGATCAAAATATTCAGCCTCCTTTGAATAATTTTGTTGAATAAGAACAACAAGGAAATGAAGAAGAAAATGAAGAAATAAACCATGTGGGAGAAACTTCATAGTCAACATGTTTTACATTGTAGGAATATGAAGATAGATCAAGAATTTTTTCATTTTCTGATGATATGGATGCTCAAATTTATGCACAGAATGATAAAAAATAGCAATAAGTTCAAAACAGAAATTACCCTTTGAGGTCAAAAGGTCCTATTCAGCAGCCTCAACAAAAATCAGATTCAGATAAACAAGCTGCTAAACAAAAGGCCAATGTAAATGAGGTTCCTCCACCTCAAAATTATGCTCCAATTGTCAAAATTACAGCAGAAAATAAGGAATTAGTTCCAATTTATTTTAGTTTCAAATCTGAATTGAATAAAATCAAAATTCCAGTTCCGCTCCTAAAATTATTGAAAAATCCATAATATAAAGAGTCTTTTAAGAGTCTGTTGCAACCTCCTCTCACCCATGATTCAGTCAACCTTGAGGATGAACATCCCACCATTTATCTAGGATATCATGTCCAAGACCAAAATTATGATAACTCACCTCCTTTCTACTTGTAACTCAATATAAACGACAAATTGCTACATAATTTTCTATTAGATTCTGGAGCATCCCACAATATCATGTGAAAGAAAGTGATGGATGAATTGGGATTAGTGATCACCAAGCAATACCATGACCTTTACACCTTTGAATCCAAAAAATTAAAGTGTATAGGAGTGATTAAGGATTTGGTTATTTCCCTTACCTAGCTACCTATGAAGAGCTTAGTGATGGACATTGTGGTTGCTGACATTCCATCTATATTTGGGATGTTACTTTCTAGATCTTGGTCTAAGAAATTGGGAGGTACCCTTTAGATGGACATGTCATATGCTACCATCCCAGTATTTGGAGGGGAATTCAGAAGGTTTTATAGGGAAACTCAAATAGCCTACATCATTAGTGATCGAGACAATCCATCAAACTATCCCATATATGCTAAAGAAAAAGAATTGGGGTCATCAATTTCTCACCTTGTTGTTGATGATAATGATTTCTAGTCTAAATTAAGTGAAAAAAAAACATTTTCAAGATGTGAATGCATAACATTCAGAAGGAGGACAGATCTGGAAATTTCACTTTGATGGAGCCTCATCAAAAGAGGGATTGAGAGTCGATGTAGTCCTCATTTCTCCTACCCAGCAGAAGGTAACCATATCATAGAAACTGCAATTTGCTACCACTAACAACACTACTGAGTATGAAGCACTTGTGTTGGGTATGAAGGAAAAAAAATATTTGGGAGGAGAACAAATAATTTCCTTTGATGATTCAGAGATGGTGATAAAGGAAGTGAGAAATAGTTACCAAGTGAAAATTTCCAAATTGAAGAATTATAGGAATGAAGTCTGGGATTTGATTGAACATTACTTTTCAACAATTAATATAAATTTTTTCACTAGAGAAGAAAATCAAATTGTTGATTCACTAGCTATTGCTGCTAGTAATTTCAAAGTTCCTCTATATGTCAAGGAAATTTATGATGTTCAAATAAAAAAAATACCTTCAATTCCTAATAACGTCAAGCACTAGAAAGTATTTGAATATGACAGGGAAATTAAGAAATTTTTGGAGTCTCTAGAAGAGTTTGCAGATATACAAATTGATGATGAGCAGGAAATTGTTGAAAACCAAAAATAGTATCCCTTTTAAGAAAACTATGGCTGGGAAAAACATTATATATCTAAAAACTAACTTTATTCCTAAGGGTTTGGTTCCTTTAGAAATATTGTTTGATAATAATGATGTTTTTCTCAAGCCTGTTAGCACCTGAATTAGACCTCAGGCTGCAAAGGAAAAACAGGGTAACAAACTAAACCACGCTCAGCCTTGTAGCTAGCCCTACAAGGACAGGAGAGGGCTCTCTCCATAAAATAATATTCAATGGAACACAATAAATGGACTGATATTAGGCTAGATAAATTGATGGAAAAGGTTTAATAGAATGAATGAATAAATTTTCAGGGATGTGCGGGATATAGAGACAATTGAAACCAGGAATTAAATCGGGACACTGGATATTTCATGGGGCAAGATAGGCAGGAAACTTAGCATTTAAGGTTTAATAAGTATGGGATGGAAAGAATGGTGAGGAGCTGAAAAGGGCACATCAAATGGATCCTTTTCAAACAGAAGAAAAATACAGAGTATGAATGATTTCCCAAGGCAGAGCATATAAAATGGATTCTACCTATCTATCTTGAAAACATTAAAAGGAAATGTTTATGGATGAATGAAACACATAACAATTAACATATGAAACAAAGGAAAGAAACAAATGCTAACTCTCATACCACATGGATCCCACAAATCAGAGCTGTGTCTCTTATTAATTCCTGTCAAACTGTACAATGTAGCACAAATATGTTCTTCCACACTATTCCCCTACTTTCTCTAAACTTTCAGACTGCTTACAAATGATTTACAATTACAATAAATAGGCTGAAATGTGGGAACACAGATCCACAGAAAAGGGAGTTGTTCTCACAACTGAAATAAAATCATAGAAAGTAATACAACAATTTTCCCCTGAAAGTAAGGGACAACATCACATTGTCTGTTTTGAAGATTTTGATGTTTAGGCTACATAAATTAAAATAGGTAATCTGGGGAACATATCTCCTATTTTGATGTTGTTGTAACCATCTTTATTTTAAACTCACCACCAGCCAATTTTTCCTTTACTTTCCACTATTCTCTGACTTTTTAATAAACTACCGTTGAAAGAATATAGAATGAAATTCCATACTTTGTGAAGGGAAAAATGTATTTTAGATGGGAAAAAGAAGGGAGAGGAGGCAGGACCCGCATATAAATCGCAATCGGAGTTGGAGCGAGAGCGGAGAGATATCATACAACAGTAATCGCAATCAGAATGAACCGACGGAGTGATATATAACACACAATAATATATTTGCGATGATATTGGGGAGAGGCCTTTACAATAAACAAAACAAATGAAATTTAAACCCTTATAAAAGGAAAAGTCGTTTTGTAATGAATGGGCGGAGGGACCGTATGGTGGGACCAGGGTTTAATCGCAATTGCAATCGGGGATGAGGGTAGGTGTGTTAGGTCTCTGTAATTTATTAGCAAGATTGGGAGAGTCCAATCACAGAGTTAACATCATTTCAACCAAAATTTGGGATTCTAGGATCTAGCCCTCCTGAATCCGGAGAGGGATCTCTCCAATATGTACAAATATGGATATTGTCTTTGAAAAGCTTAAGGTAATGATATTAGGCTAGTTATGAAGGCCAAGGGTTTTGTTTTTTTTTGCATGGTTGAGCATGAAATGTTACTTGAGGGGAAAGTCCTAAGTGCAAAAATTTTCAAAAGTGAGAAGTTGCAAGCAAATAGAACAGTTTTGGCAGATAGATAGATATAACGTTGGTTTTTAGTCCATTGGGCTATGGAGTCATATCTGGGCTTTAATTGAACAACAACATCAAGTGTGATCCAAGGGGTAAGTCATCTATACCACAAGATTATTGAGATTAAAATGATGAAATGGAAACATTAAAATGTTGGAGGGGTGGAAACTGATAATAATTTCTCAGAGGATTTATAGTCAGTCCAAACAAGAAAAGCCTCTTAAGTAGCTGTTTTAAAACCAACCAAGGACAGGGCTAACCATAGAATTCTTGGGCAAGTTCTTATTAAAGAAGCTTAATTGAAAAACAATCCAGTAATCCACATAATTACCTTCAGAAAGTATGAAAACACATCAGGAAAACAGAGTGTAACTTAAGATCAGATAAAGTACTTTTAAACCTAGTCTGCTTTCAGTCAACACCAAGGGAAACTTTCAGAATCTGCCTTTGGAGAAAAGAATCTAGGAATCGGGGCAAACCATATCTTCTCTAGTCTAACTTTAATAGAAAATAATGGAAATAACATTCGAGAACAATGTTTGAGCAAACAGAAGGATGAGGGAACGCCAACATTCCTACCTGTTTAAACTGTATTGAATCATTCTTAAATAAACAAATCTAAAGAAAACATTAAGATAAAGATTTCTCAGCCAGAGAAGGTTACTGCTATACAGAAAATCCTAACCCTATTTAAACTGTTCTTTACAGAGGGAAAATGAACAATATGGCATACATAGAAGGAAAATGATTAACAAAGAAAGAAGCACTTCACCAGTGATAAAGACCAGGATCCCAAGAAACAGTTTTTATATTGATGTCAAACCAGTTACAATCTTCAAGTCCAATGTTTCAGTTCAGCAATCATCTTCACTATTCAACCTAACTACTCTAGCACAAACAGAGCTTCAAGGGCCAGTGAACACTATGTACAAATAGAAGTCTCAAGCTCAAGTGTATTTCAAAGTTCTACAACCAACAAATTCTCATCTTCTTCTGAGGTATTTATAGAAGGATGAGGAGGTGATCTAAGAAAAGATCTCTCAGGATAATTAATACAGTTTCAAGACTTCGTGGCCTTTTGAGGGGCTCGATGAAGAAATTCACAGGTGGAACACTGTATTAACTGTTTGCAATAAATATCAAAGCTCAGTGGGAGCTTTATTTGACTTTGATGCTCTGTACGCTGTGTGGAGTAATTTCTTGGTTGTGCTGGAGGTGAATATCAGATTTTCTTCAATAACTTCGGCCTCTATTTGAATGCTTTGAGGCAACAGGTGGCTCGGTGGTAGCTGAGGAATCAATTTGCCTCAGATGTGGCGGTGGAGGCTATCTGTCTGATAAAACACTTTAGGTTTAATTTTAAACTGTGTTTTAGATTGGGGATTAGGCTTTTAAAAACTGTCTTAGCCGTAATCCCCATAAAAACCATCTTCAATCTTCATCTGCTGTGCTCTGTCTTCAAAACTGATACTCTTTAACTGTGTTTGAATTAAAACAGTGTCTTGTCGATGTGCAGACCCGCACTGGGCTTTATGGCATCAATACTCATAGAGTACTGACGAAACATGGAATAGAGCCCCGTGAATGGCTTCTCTGTAATGAAACGAGGGCATGAGAATCGTCATTCCCAACCCTTGGCATTTCTTCGTTATACAATGGAAAACCATTTAGAACACCTGCATCAAACACAAAACAATTAAGAAATCTTGTGGAAAATAGGTTTAAACTGCTTCAGATGGCGGGGGAGGAGCGTAGCCGTCGGATAAAAACATCTAACGGTGGAGATCGGTGCAAAACAGAAAAATGAGAGCGGGGAGAAGAAATAAGGCAGGGTGGTTTTGGACCGTCCGATCTGGACACGTGGACGGTCCAGATCTAATCGGAGGATCTCAATCGGGGGTGGCAGAAAAGGGGACGCGATTGAAACGCAGCGATGCGATTAAGCGCTGGTCGTTGATCTGCAGATTAGATCAACGAAGGAAAGTGAATCGGAGGGTTTTGAAATGGCGGTAAGACTTGCGATCGGAGGGAAAAAGGACCGTTGGATAGGCGGGAAATAGACGGCCCAGATTTAATCGGAGGATCGCAATCGGGGAGGTCACACAACAATATGCGATTGAAACTTTGCGATTTAGCCCTTTGTGATTGAGCGTCGGCCATTGATCTGAGGACTAGATCGATGGCATGGAATGAATCGGAGGGATCGCAAGGGTGTGCAATGGGCGTCGGATCGTGAAACAGATGGACGGTCGGGATCGAATCGGGGATCGGCAATCGGGGGCGCAACAAAAACGCATGTGATTGAAAGTTTGCGATGCGATTGAGTGCAGACCGTTGGATCAAAGGACTAGATCAACGGTGGAGAATGGAATCGGGGAGAAACCCTTGTATTTTATATAAAACCCAAACTTTTGAAATAAACAAAGGTTTTTATGGATCGGGGTGGAAAAACATATATATAAAGCGGACAGGCGCCCGACTGCGGGGCCTTTGGATGTATGAAAATTGATAGGCTCAGGGCTTTATATATAATAAGGGCCTAATCATAATCGGACCTGTGGGCCTGGTCTTTCCGATCAACCCATTGAAATTTCCCCGATTGCGATTGCGCGATTGGTCGTTTTGATCTAACCATTTTATATTTAACATGTGACTTTGGCTCATTAAATCAAAACTTTGGAAAAGAGGGTTTTTGTAATTTACAAAGGAAAAATGGGTCGGAAATGAAATATTCACAAGGTTTAAGCGCCGAGGGCGGGCTCAGGGTTATATAAAAATAATATGATCAGGGGTCTTAAGCAGCAAGGCTAATCACAATCGGAACTTTTGGAGTATGGAAAAGACTTGCGTCTTTGATTCTTTCTGATGCGATTAGCACCTTAACGTATTAGCAAGTGGTTCTAGACCCAAAGTGTATGGTGGGGAAGTGGTTTAGGGCTTAGCCCAAGGGGCTTAGGTCCATAGCAATGAAACTTTGTTTTTTATGAAAAATTTCAAGGTTTTAAATGGATTTGGGGGTTTCGGCACAGCTCAAAAATAAGTTTTAAACCATGTCAGGAGGATTTTCATGAATGGAAGGAGAAAATTATGAAAAGTAGGGAAATAATATGGAGAAAAGGGGGAGTAAATGAAGGTTAGTCATGAGTGGGAGAAAGGGGAAAAATGATGGTTTCTTCAGCAGTTTCTTACAGGAAATCAGCAGAATTAATAGGGAAAGTGATGAAGATTTTGGACAGAGGCATGAGGCCTACAAGGAGTCTTCGAGAGCCAACAAATTTTAGTGATAAAATTTGTTCATTGGAGGCTCAAAAAGATCTTAGCCACCTTTTGGTATAACAAAATATTATAGGTGGCTAACAGTGGCTCCACTTGGGGATGGTGCCTTCTTAAAGGCATCAAGAATTCAGACTTGATTTCTCTCGGATGTTGACTGGTGCCTGACCCACTGCTTGCTCTTGCTTTTCTTTGATAAAAATATCAGTCATGAAAGAAAAATGAATTTCATCAATACAACTTCTACCTACTCCAATCCTACTGATCTAACATTTTTTCTTCATGAGAGTGCACTTGGATTGGCAAACTCTATTCACAACATTTTATTCTTTTGAAAGCAGGTAATCTAATCTATTTCTAATCCTTATTACTTCCTGAACTCAGATTAAACAGTTGAGCTCAGATATGGAGGCTGACTAGTTGCCTCATCCATTGGGCTGTCCTTCTGTGATTGAATGATCTTCTCTAAAAACATATTTGGCAGCCATGAAAGCAATGGACCTTTATCAACAAGCTTGCTACCTACCCAATCCTACAGATCTAGCATTTTTTCTTCATCAGAGTGCACTTGGATTGGAAAACTCTATTCACAACATTTTATTCTTTTGAAAGCAGGAAATCTAATCTACTTCTACTCCTTATTTCTCCCTGAACTCAGATTAAACAGTTGAGCTCAGATATTTCTCTACCTAGTCTACTGTCTGTTGGGATTAAACGGTCCAACAAACTTTCATTCTCTAAATTCTACAACAGAAATTTAAAAATAGTCAAGTCAAGATTGAGCTGTTCGACTTGCTATGATCTATGGCATAAAAACAAGCTGCACATAGATTATTATTTGCGGAAATTGAACATAAAAAATTGAAGGCTTAAGATCTGAAAGCTTCTTATTATGGCCTTCTCTCTTCTTTTCATAGCTATGATTTTTCTTTTTTCTTTTTTCTGTGAGCTATCTCTTCCTTGACATCTGATTCAGATTTTGAGCAAATTAGAACCAGTTTTTCCTCTTTTATGACTCAGAAAATAAAACAGTTTTGAGTCATCTCTCTTTGGAAACTTTGGTTCAGATTTTGAGTTTGTTTGAACCTTAATTTCTATCCTAATCTATCTACTGATAAGCCAAGATTAAACGGTTTGGAAAATCAAATTTACTACCCTATCAGCAGAAAATTGAAAGCTAATTAGTCAAGATTAAACAGTTTGACTAACTAGAAGTGTGTTTTGCAGGAGTGGCATTTAAGCTTGCACACTTTCAGATTTATTTCTCTTTTTGGCATGAGGCTGTGCCTTTCTTGTTTTTCATTTATGCCCTCTTTTCTTTCTTTCTTTGTTTTTGTATTTTTTGATTTTTCATAACTTTGAATGCAATGATGGATGAAATGTTTACAATGGAAAAAAGAAAAAAGAAGGCTTAAAAACATATCATGAATCAAGAGAAGTAATGCTTGAGCATCCTGCCATTGACAGGACCCCCAAACAAATCTGTTCCATCCAGCTCTTGTAAGAAGAATGCATTGTTTCCAACAACTGAATGAATAGAGTAAGGGCCAAGCCATAGATTGTCAAATTTACCATGCTTTCCCTTGTCTTCCCTCTTTGAGTCCCACTTTAAAAATTTGTCCCCAATCTTGAAATTGCTGGCCTTTGTTCTTCTGTCAAAAAGCTTCTTAATGCTGTCCTGTTTCTGCAATGTTTTGTTGTACACTTCCTCTCTGATTTGCTGAAGATGAATGGTATGATTTATTCTTCTGATCATGTCATTATCTTCAGTCTGCAATTCTTGGATAAAATTCATAACTAGTACACCAAGGCTATTAGGAAAGATTGCATCTGTACCATACACAAGCTGAAAAGGTGACATACCAATAGATTTCTTCAAAGTTAATCTGTCAGCCCAAAGTGCATGGACTAGCTTTGTGTGCCAAGAATTTTTATTGTCCTCCAACAGTTTCTTGATTATGTTCACTAAGCTTTTATTGGAAGATTCTGCAAGTCCATTACCTTGAGGGTAATAGGCTGTGGAATGCCCTAGTGTTATCTGGTATTTATGACAGAAGTCAACCATTTTCTTTGATCCAAACGCTGTTGCATTATCTGTGATGATCTTGGTAGGACAACCAAATCTGGAGAGGATATTGGTTTCTATGAACTTTATAATAACTGAATCATTGGCTTGCCTACAAGGAATGGCTTCTATCCACTTAGTGAAATAGTCTGTGGCGGTAAGGATCCATCTATGCTGGGCAGAAGATGAGGGATGGATTTCACCTATGAAGTCAAGTCCCCACTGTTGAAAAGGAGCTTCAACGGTGATTGGATGCAGAGGAAGGGGTAATAATTTTCTCTTGCCCTCAAACAATTGGCATTTATGGCAAGTAGTTGTCATTTTGTGAACATCAGGAAAAAGGGTGGGCCAATAGAAACTAGCCCTCAAAATTTTGTTGGCTATTGACTTCCAGTACAAATGGCCTCCACACTCTCCTTCATGAAATTCCTGCTTAACCTTCTCTGCATCAAACTCAGGCAAACATTTAAGCAATATACCACTAGCATTTTTCCAATAAAGACACCTATCTACAATGCAATAGTTTACTACTTTCAGTTTTAAGAACCTTGCCTTTGTTTTCGACAAACCAGGAGGTGTATTTAAATTAAGCAAAACATAAACGATATCAACATACCAAGGAGAATTCATAAAATGGTTTTCAATAATGGGAGTTGAGAATTCTTCTTGGCTGTCCAAAGCATTAATCATATTAATATCAAGAACTTCAAAATTGGATTCAGCCATTAATCTAGCTAGACCTTGGCCTTTGATGAGTTTAGTGGGTTTATCTCTAAATCATATTCGAGAATAACAACAATCCACTTACCTCTCTTACCATCTGGGTCCTGTGTTAGAATGTCTTTAACAACCGAATTAGGGACAAAGGCAATGATGTGTGAGTGAAGGATGTATACTCTGAAGTCTTTCAATGCTTTAACCAAAGCAAAATCTTGCTTTTCCATAATATTATACTTCAAAGGGGAATCCCTCAATGCCTTGCTAAAGAATGCAATAGGCTGCTCTTGTCCTTGTGGATTTTTCTGTAAAAGGACAGCAGCAATGGTATGTTCTGATGCAAACGAGAAGATATAAAAATCTTTTGAAAAATTAGGGCTTATGAGAACCGGTGTTTTGGTTAATGCTTGTTTCACCAGCTCAAAGGATGTCTTTTCTTCCAAGGTCCATTTTATCCCTTGCTCCTTCTTCAACATGTTTGTGATATTTCTAAGGAGCTCTGCCAAGTTAGGGATGAACCTCCTCAAAAAGTTAATCTTTCCAATGAAAGACTACAACTCTTTGATATTTCGAGGATGAGAGATTTGCAATATAGCCTCAATCCTCTTTGGATATATCTTTATACCCTCTTCTGAAATAATGTGTCCAAGAAGCTTACCTTCTTGGAGACCAAATAGTGTCTTCTTAGGGTTTAAAGATATTCCAAACCTTTTGCACCTCTCGAAAACTTTTCTCAAATGTTCTAAATGTTCTTCATCTGTTTTTGAAAACACAATGACATCATCTAGATAGATAATGATGAAGAAACCCAATTCTTCCGAGAATGCTATGTCCATGGCTCTCTGAAAGGTTGCTCCAGCGTTCATTAGACCAAAAGGCATATTCACATACATGAAAGTGCCCCATGGAGTAGTGAAAGTTGTCTTTAATTGATCAGCAGGGTGAACTAAAATCTGATTATACCCTGAATAGCCATCAAGCAACGAAATCATTTTAGACCCCACCACCCTTTGTAAAATGTGATCCATTTTTGGTAAAGGGTAGTTGTCTTTTAACGAAGCTTTGTTTAAGTCTCTAAAGTCTATACAAAGCCTGATTTCTCCAGTATTCTTCCTAACGAACACCAGATTAGATACCCACTCGGAATATCTAATAGGGACAATAATGCCAGCATCGTGCATCTTCATGATTTCCTTCTTAACCAATAGCAACTGGACAGGGTTTATTCTGCGCAGTTTCTGTTTAAATGGTTTTTGGTTTTCGTTAAGAGGGATTTTGTGCTGTATTATTTCAGCGTCATAGGATTTGAGATCTTCGTAACTCCAAGCAAAAACATCAGAAAATTCTTTGAACAGCTCTATGTATTTGAGTTTAATGTGAGCTGGCAAAGTTTTGGACAGTTTGATCATTTTCGGTTTTTCCTCACTGCCTACATTGCACTCCTCTACTTCAGTCTCTACAGGTTCCAGTTTTGGTTTATTGGCCACATCGTTAAAATCGAACAACTCCTCTAAAGGCGTTAGACCACTTGGCAAATTTTCATCTTTAGAATGCAGAGTTTGTAATTCTTCCGTTTCTAACTCTGCACTTAATTCTGTTTTGTTCCTAAGTTTGCTAGACAATAGGTTAATATTGGCAGGTTGAGGAGACGATTCTTCTTCACCAAGAAATTTTTCTTCACTGCAGTTTGTATCATAATCTAAATCTGAACTTGCAGTTCGAACTCATTTCTGAATTGCATGAAGTCTTCTATTTGTTTGTCATTGTCAAACACTTGCCAATATTTTTCGTTATCAGGCACTGCCGGTCTAAATTTTATCGGAGTTGTGTTGTCTCCAGTCTCATATGGCGTTATACATGTCCTGGCCGCAAAAGCTAAATTGTGGGCCATAATGTTCTTTTTCCTTGGGATGAAACTCAGGTTTGACTCCTCAAATGTTGTCAACAGATCCATGACATCATTTCGATAGGCTCTAAGTCTGGGATGATTTGCATTATACTCCCCATTGACTTGCCTAATGATTAACTCAGAATCCCCGTACACATTAATTCTTCTGGCTCCTAATTTCTTCAAGAGATGCAAGCCTAAGAGAAGGGATTCATATTCTGCCATGTTGTTGGAACACTGAAAGTTTAATTTGCATGAGATGCATTCTGTGTGGTTTTTTTCAGTGTTAATGATCCAAACCCCTGCACCAGCATTATTTCTAGTGCATGACCCATCAAAATACATACTCCATAAAGTACTGTCTTTGGTTTCGTCTGTTTGGCGATTGTCCTTTTTAACTATGGTGCCTTCTGACTGTTCATGATTAGCGGCACCCAATTGAATTTGTTTTGACTCCTCAAATTCTTCAATAGATTGAGGGATGATGTCAGAAACGTTAGGGGTATTTTCTGGGTTGTTAAGTCCTAAAAACAATGGACTCATAACTGGTAAATCAAGACCTATGCTTTGTTTACTAATGTTTTCACATGTGGCAAACTGTTTGGACACTTCTGCATTATTATACTCTTCTTCCCTGTCGGCCTTTAATTCTGTTAAAGTGACTTGCTCACTAGGAGTTTCATTGTTAAACATGATAAAAGAATCAAGGCTTGTATTGACAGAATATATAGGAGAGTTTCGTGGTCTGTCTTGACTTGTAACCGTGTATTGCATATGAGACTCCCTGTAAAGTCTTCTGGTCTGAGTGAAAACCGGGATGGTCGCATATGTCATGTCCATCTGCATAGTCCCCTGTAACTTAGCTCCCCAGGATCTTGATAATAGCATTCCATACTTTGGGGGGACATCAGCCACAACAATGTCCATGAGTAAACATTTGGCTGGAATCCGGGCTAGGTTAACATAGAGGTCTTTGATCAATCCTAGAAATTTTACTCTATTTGAGTCAAAGGAGTATAGGTCTTTGTAGGGTCTGGTAATTTCTAAACCAAGGCTCTCCATCACAGCTTTAGGCATTAAATTATGAGAAGCCCCGGAATCATGCATAGTGTTGTGTAGAATTTTGTCATGAATGTTCAAACTCACATAAAAGGGAGGAACTGGTCCTTCTTGAAACTTCCCTTCAATCTTAGGGCCAAAAATCAACTCTGGTAGGTCGTCACTAAGATTAAATGTATCTCCATTTTCCTCTATATTTAAAGCCTTCAAAATTTGGTTCCTATATACATGTTGGGCAGCTAACTCAGTTAATGGAACAGAGATTTTGATCTTTAAGATTTCTTGTTCCAGGCTGAAAGGAGTTTGATTCTTTGAAGCACTTGTTTCAACCTTATTAGCTGTCACTCTATCAACAATTACAACTTGCTGATTTGTTTTATTCGACACAACTGTTGTAGAAGGAGTACTAGTTGAAGTGTTAGTACTGCTGATGTCTGCACTCTGTTTTTTAGAATTTTGAGTGTTTTTCTCTTTATCCTTACCAGAATTATCAGCCACTGTTTTGTCTTTTTGTTTGGCTATTTTGGGCTTGGTTGCAGTGCTGCTTTGAGAGGATTTGTCAGAGGTTTTGGTGTTGGGGGCTTGTTGACTGGTCTTGCTTCTAAGGTCATATTCTCTTTGAGGTTCTATGACGACATTTTCCATGTCTTGATAATCATTTTCATTATCATCTCTTTTGTCGTCGTAAGGTGTGTAAAGACCTTGTTTATTATCATAATGAACCTCAAAGTCATCATCCTCTTCCCCAAACATGTTGATATCCTCTTCCTCTGTTATGTCTTCTGTTTCTTCAACCTCACTTACATAGTTTTGATGAAAGGGAGGGGTGATCTGTTGATCATCCTCCCTGGGTCTGTTTGGAGGTTGGTTCCTTCTAACATTCTGATTCTGGTTCCTATTTTGAAGAGCAGTTTGATTTTGATTTGCTTGTGCTCTCTTAATTATGCTCATCTCTTTCATCATTTCTTCCATCATTCTTTCCATCTTTGAGCTTGAAGTGGAAGGGGTGGATTCCTCTCTAAAAGATACTCTCTTTTCAGCTTTCATCCTCGCTCTCTTCTCCATAAGGTTAACTTCCACAGAAAGAGCACCTCTTTGCATATCTTCGAGGGTTGCAAAAACTCTTTCTCTGAGTGAATATGTCATGTCTGGATCAAACCCTTCAGGAAATTTGTTTAAAGCTGAGCCCTGAGGAGGTTTTAGTTCAGGGGAAAGTGCATTATAGACGCTGTTAAATCTGGTACAATAAGATTGTACACTTTCCCCAGGGTTCCTATGGAGATTGTTATAGTCGGCAAGGACTTGGAGAGGATTCTTTCTCACTTCCCATTTTTTTAAGAATGTTTGATGGAAGGCTTGGAGATCGTTAATACTATGGGGGGTTAAACCTTTAAACCATTTTCTTGCTTCTCCCCCCAAACTTTGAGCAAATAGTCTCAACTTGACAGAATCATCATCAATTTCGTTTCTATCAAAGTAGTCATTCATCTTGTCCACATGTTGAGATGATGTTATAGTATTACTAGCATCATATAATGGAATTTTGGACTGATAGTCCTGTGGAAGATTGGCTAATGGTACAGGAAGGACTAAGGGAGCATACCATGTTGCCATGGCAGGAGGTGGAGGTGGATTTACAGAAGGGAAAGTGGGCTGAGGTGAAGTGGTTTGAACAGTGGATGTATGGTGAGTAGAAGTGGATGGACCAGGAGTAGACTGTTGAGATGATCTTGGATGAGAGACACCTAAATTGTGAAGGAAATGTAAATCAGGAGGTGTTGTTTCCCTGTTACCAGGATGTTCACTTGTTTCGGGAGATGAAAGTGAAGATTCAGAGTCTAATTGGATTATATCATCAAATGACCTAGTCCTAAATGGGTTCACTAAGTCAGTTTGTGATTGTTGCAGAGCTGAAAGATTTTCGGGGACTGAATTAGCTCTCAAGGGTGATCTGAAAACAGTTAATAATTTAACCTTAGGAGACTTCCAAAGGATACTTTCTAGATTATCAACTATCTCAGGTGGGTTAGGGTCTGGGTGGGCTCTAGTGTGAATCTTTTTAGAAGCCACTATGCTATGTTGTTTAGACCTAAAACAAGAAAAGTTCAACCGGATATGACAATCTTGGAGAGGTTAACCAATCTGTTTTTACAATTTTAAATCCCACAGTCCTCTAACTGAGTTTGAATGATTTTATAATGATAAGGGTTCTTCCCAGTGGAGTCTTAAGGTCTGCTAGGATTGTGGAGTCGCCAAGTGGATATTTTTAGCTCCTTTCAGAGGTAAAAGGTCTTATGGTCCACCACCATGTTTATTTAATTCCAATCTGAAATATTTTTAGGTTTTTCTAAGTCATTTTTCAGTTTTGTGGTTGTTAATAATATCCTAACTTTGTTTCAAAACTTAGCTAAGGTTGCGAGACAAAGGCAGTCTACTCTTATGGCTAAACCAGCTGATTTTTCAAGGTTAGACGAAGTCTTAAGAGAAACCTAGGGTTTACCTAGTTTGTCACTGATTCAAACAAGTTTCATCATAATTACCTATCTTAGGCAGTGCTTGAAAAGGCTGCTTTTTACTCTCAAAGTGTTCTTGAATAAAGGGTTTTCTAAGGTATTAAAAACACTCAGTTCCCCAGCGGAGTCGCCAGAAATGTTAGGTCCTGGTGGCTCAAGCTGGTTAATAAAGCAAGCGCTCTATGAACCCAACCGCAAGCTTCTTTATGAATGGATTTGAATGTAAAATACTCTGAGTTTTGATGTCCCCAGCGGAGTCGCCAGAAATGTTAGGGTAGAGTGGCTCATTCTATAACTAAACAATTGTCATGGAACCAAAGATTTTGAGTTTGGGTTAAAGTCTCCCCAACGGAGGAAGTCGCCAGAAATGTTAGGTCTCTGTAATTTATTAGCAAGATTGGGAGAGTCCAATCACAGAGTTAACATCATTTCAACCAACTTTGGGATTCTAAGATCTAGCCCTCTTGAATCCGGAGAGGGATCTCTCAATATGCACAAAGATGGATATTGTCTTTGAAAAGCTTAAGGTAATGATATTAGGCTAGTTATGAAGGCCAAGGGTTTTGTTTTGTTTTGGATGATTGAGCATGAAATGTTACTTGAGGGGAAAGTCCTAAGTGTAAAAAGTTTCAAAAGTGAGAAGTTGCAAGCAAATAGAACAGTTTTGGCAGATAGATAGATATAACGTTGGTTTTTAGTCCATTGGGGTATGGAGTCATATCTGGGCTTTAATTGAGCAACAACATCAAGAGTGATCCAAGGGGCAAGTCATCTATCCCACAAGATTGTTGAGTTTTAAATGATGGAATGGAACAATAAAGTGTTAGAGGGATGGAAACTGATGATAACTTCTCAGAGGATTTATAGTGAGTCCAAACAAGAAAAAGCCTCTTAAGTAACTGTTTAAAACCAACCAAGGACAGGGCTAACCATAGACTTCTTGGGCAAGTTCTTATTAAAGCAACTTAATTGACAAACAATCCAGTGATCCACATAATCACCTTCAGAAAGTATGAAAACATATAAGAGAAACGAAGTGTAACTTAAGATCAGATAAAGTACTTTTAAACCTAGTATGCTTTCAGTCAACACCAAGGGAAACTTTCAGAATCTGCCTTTGGAGAAAAAGATCTAGGAATCAGGGCAAACCATATCTTCTCTAGTCTAACTTTAATAGCAAATAATGGAAATAACATTCGAGAACAATGTTTGAGCAAACAGAAGGACGAGGGAACGCCAACATTCCTAACTGTTTAAACTGTATTGAATCATTCTCAAATAAACAAATCTGAAGAAAACATTAAGATAAATATTTCTCAGCCAGAGAAGGTTACTGCTATACAGAAAATCCTAACCCTGTTTAAACTGTTCTTTACAGAGGGAAAATGAACAATATGGCATACATAGAAGGAAAACGTTTAACAAAGAAAGAAGCACTTCACCAGTGATAAAGACCAGGATCCCAAGAAACAGCTTTTATATTGATGTCAAACCAGTTACAATCTTCAAGTCCAATGTTTCAGTTCAGCAATCATCTTCACTATTCAACCTAACTACTCTAACACAAACAGAGCTTCAAGGGCCAGTGAACACTATGTACAAATAGAAGTCTCGAGCTCAAGTGTATTTCAAAGTTCTGCAACCAACAATTTCTCATCTTCTTCTGAGGTATTTATAGAAGGATGAGGAGGTGATATGAGAAAAGATCTCTCAGGATAATTAATACAGTTTCAAGACTTCGTGGCCTTTTGAGGGGCTCGATGAAGAAATTCACAGGTGGAACACCGTATTAACTGCTTTACAATTATGGATTAAGCTCGGTGGGAGCTTTATTTGACTTTGAGGCTTTATGTAATGTTTGGAGTAACTCTGCAGATATTTTCTGCATTGATTTCCTTGCAGAAGTAACTCCTTGGCTGCGCTGGAGGCGAATATCTGATTTTCTTCAATAACTTCGGCCTCTGTTTTGAAAGGTTTGAGGCAACAGGTGGCTCGGTGGTAGCTAAGGAAATAATTTGCCTCAAGATGTGGCGGTGGAGGCTTTCTGTCTGATAAAACACTTTAGGTTTTCTTTAAACTGTGTTTTGAGTTGGGGATTAGGCTTTTGATAACCGTCTTAGCCGTAATCCCCGTAAGACTGTCTTCAATCTTCATTCTATTGTACTCTGTCTTCCAACTTATACTCTTTTAACTATTCTTTTGAATAAAAAAATGTCTTGTCGATGTGGAGGCCGCACTGGGCTTTTTAAAGGCATCAATGCCCATGAAGCATTGAGAAAACAATGGAGCGAAACCCCGCAGATGGTTCTCTTTAACAGCTTGAAGGCGCAGGAAACGTCTTTCCCAACCCTCGGCTTTCTTTCATTATACAATGGAAAACCATTAAAACACCTGCAAAACACAAAAATAGTTAAGAAATCCTGCGGAAATAGGTTTAAACTGCTTCAGATGGCGGGGGAGGAGCGTAGCCGTCGGATGAAGGCAACCAACGGTGGAGATTTGCGTAGAAGAGGCGAAAAGGAGAGCGGGGAGATGAACAAGTCGGAGTGATTTTGGACCGTCCGATCTGGACACGTGGACGGTCCAGATTCAATCGGAGGATCGCAATCGGGGGTAGCGAGCAAATGCACCGATTTGAAACATGCGATGCAATTTAGCGCAGACCGTCGATCTAAGATTCAGATCAACGGTGGGAAATGAATCGGGGTAGTCGCAATCGGAGGGATGAGGAAAAGAGTGCGATTTAAACAAAAAACTCCAATGCGATTGCGCAATCGGGAGGGGAGAGGCGATTAAGCGATAGCTGTTGGATCCGAGGATTAGATCAACGGCGGGGAGCGAATCGGAGGAACAACAATCGGGGGAAAAAATAAGTGCATGCGATGGAAAACTCCGATGCGATTAAGCGCTGTCCGTCGATCTGCAGATTAGATCGACGGCGGAGAGCGAATCGGGGGATGGCCGATCGGCGGGAGCAAACAAGTGTATGCGATGGAAAACCCCGATGCGATTGGGCGCTGGCCGTTTGATCGGCTTACGATAAACGATGGAGATTAGTTTTTAGAAAGAACCGGCATAAACCCTTATAACATATCAAAACCCCAAGTTTTTAATATAAACGAAGGTTTAATGGATCAGGGTGGAAATAAAATATATACAAAGGATAGGCGCCCGCCTGCGGGGCCTTCGGATATATGGAACGCAAAGGGCCCGGGGCTTAGTACATCAAAGGCCAATCGCAATCGGAATCGCGGGCCTGGTCTTTCCGATCAACCCATTGTGAATTCTCCGATCGCGATTGCGCGATCGGTCTTTTTAATCTAACCATTTTATTTTTAACATGTGACTTTGGCTCATTAAATCAAAACTTTGGAAAAGAGGGTTTTTGTAATTTACAAAGGAAAAATGGGTCGGAAATGAAATATTCACAAGGTTTAAGCGCCGAGGGCGGGCTCAGGGTTATATGAAAATAATATGATCGGGGGTCTTAAGCAGCAAGGCTAATCGCAATCAGAACTTTTGGAGTATGGCAAAGACTTGCGTCTTTGATTCTTTCCGATGCGATTAGCACCTTAACGTATTATCAAGTGGTTCCAGACCCAAAGCGTATCGTGGGGAAGTGGTTTAGGGCTTAGCCCAAGGGGCTTAGTTCCATAGCAATGAAACTTTGTTTTTTATGAAAAATTTCAAGGTGAATGGAAGGAGAAACTTATGAAACGTAGGGAAATAATATGGAGAAAAGGGGGAGTAAATGAAGGTTAGTCATGAGTGGGAGAAAGGGGAAAAATGATGGTTTCTTCAACAGTTTCTTACAGGAAATCAGCAGAATTAATAGGGAAAGTGATGAAGATTTTGGACAGAGGCATGAGGCCTACAAGGAGTCTTCGAGAGCTAACAAATTTTAGTGATAAAATTTGTTCCTTGGAGGCTCAAAAAGATCTTAGCCACCTTTTGGTATAACAAAATATTATAGGTGGCTAACAAGGTGTATGAAATAACAATGTAATTGCAATCGGAGATCGGGGGTGATCATTGTTGAAACAACACCCCAAAATGTTCCGATGTGATTAGCCTGGGTCCGATGGCAAATACACAAATGGAGCAGGGAAATCCCTTAAGAGTAAAAAAAAAATGATTTTTCGCTTTATACAAAGGGATGAACGGTATTTATTAACAAGTAGAGGGCTAAAGTGGGACCGGGTTCAATCGCAATCGGAGATCGGGAGTGGGGAGTAATCGCAATCACAAAACTTGTGATGTGATCAATCGGAGGGGAAAAGCGATCGGGAGTTGCGATGGGAGTGTTGCGATTTATTGTGGGCCGTCTGATCGACGGGGGTAATCAATGGTGGGATGAGCGATCGGAGGTTTTAATCGGGGGATGTCATGATCGTGCAATCGGAGAAGACTGCGATCAGGAAATCAGGAGGAGACTTGCGATGAGGGGATCGGGGATCGGAGGCATCAATCAGAGGTCGACGCGATCAATCACATTGCAAGTTTTGCGATGCACCGATCGGAACGTACCATATAAAAATTGCGATTGCGACTTGAAAAATTTTGCGATTGTGATTTGAAACTTTATATTATAATGTTTTATTATATGATTGGTGGGGAAGGAAAAAAGGGAAGTGGTTAAAGGGGCGAGGGCTTTATAATATGGAACTTTTTATTATAAATTCCAATGGGTCATGGAGGGGAAGTGGTTTTAATAATAAAATCGCATATATATTTTTAAAAAGTAATTTATAATGCGATTTTATAATTGGAGGGGGGGGGGAAGGGATTTTTAAATGGAAAATCAAAACCTTTAAAAATAAATTTAAAAGGAAAAAAAAGGGGAAATAGGGGGGACTTAGGGAATAGAGAGCTTTTACTTCACTTAAGCATAAAATTCAATTCAGAAGTCAGTTTTGAGAGTGTAGGATACCATTGGAAAGCTCTTTCTGGGCTCTTTCTAATGGATATGCTTTGAAGATGATCTGGTGCTAAACACGCTGCAGAAAACTTCTCTGAAGTCAGGAAAATGAATTTTGTGGAGATGACAGCTTCTGAATTGTGACTTATTACATATGATGATATGAAATTACATAATAAATGATAGTAAAGGAAAAATATCACGTTTTCACCTCAAAACATGGTTTTGAGGTGAAAATTACATCAAGATGAATATAAATATCTCTTTTATTTTCTTTCTGGTGCTGTGACTTTCAGCTTATTGGCATCCTCATGACCTTGCTGATATTATTGATACTTGACTCGCTATTTTGACCATGGTGAGACCCTAGAAACTAATGATACCCATCCTATGACCTACTGACATGATTTTGAGAATTCAAGTGACTAATGACCAAAGACCATAGAAAGGAAAATCAACAAGTACCTCATGAGGGAGAACTGATAAAAAATACTACCATCAATGAATCTATGACCTAGTGGAATGGTGAAATTGATTATTATGGGACTCCTAATATGCAAATGCAAAGAGTAACTTTGATCACTGATGGCAGTATGAATAAACTGACACTAAAAAAGCCTAAAAGCAAGGTTGATGGAGGGAGTACAATAGAGTGTAACATTGGTAGAGAAGATCAACCAAGATTAGTCGAAGTGTCCAAACTCCTTCCTCTGGAAACCTGAACAAAATATATCAAACTACTGAAGGAATTTTCTGATATTTTTGCATGGTCTTATAGTGAGTCGAAAACTTATGATAAGAGTATAATGAAGCACAATATCCCTTTGAAAACAAATGCAAAGCCTGTAGCACAAAAAATCAAACACATCAATCCCATGTTGCTTCCAATCATTGAGAAAGAAATCAAAAAATTACAGGAAGCAAAGATTATTCTGCCTTTGAGATTTTCTAGCTGGGTAGCTAATATAGTCCCAGTCTAGAAAAAGAATGGAGAAATAAGGATTTGTATTAATTTTCACAACCTGAACTGGTTCTTCTTGAAAGATAACTATCCACTGCCCAAGATGCATTATATCTTTTAGAAGGTTGTAGGATCCAAAATATTGCCAATGATTGATGGCTTTTCAGGCTATAATCAGATTTCAGTGGATAAGCAAGAGAGAGAAAAGACATCATTTACTAGACCCTGGGGCACATTCATGTACAAAAAAATGCCATCTGGTTTGTTGAACGCAGGTGCAACCTTTCAAAGGGCAATGGATATTGCCTTTGTGGTAGAAAATGAGAGATTTGCGGTCAGTTATTTGCATGACATCATAGTATATTCAAAATCTAATGAAGACCACTTGAAACATATGAAGCAAGTTTTTGACAAATGTTGAAATTTTGGTTTACCCTTAAACCCAAAAAAGTCATATTTTGTTGTCCAAGAAGGTAATTTATTCAGACATATTGTAAAATAAAGTGGCATCTATATTGATCCGAGAAGAGTAGAAGCTATTTAGAAGATTGGTTTGCCAAGAAATATGATGGAATTGCAGTGATTTTTAGGGAAAATCAATTTTTTGAGGCGTTTTGTTCCTAACTTTGCAGAGATGATCAAACATATAAATGTTTTGTTGAAAAAATATGCAGAATTTAAGTGGCGAGATGAAGCAAAGAATTATTTTTCAGCAATTAAGTCTGCCTTGACTCAAGCACTAGTTTTGATTAGTGCTACTTTTGAAAAGGATTTTCTGATTTTTTCATATGCTTCAAAAGAAACAATTGCAACTGTCTTACTATAGAAGAACAAGGAGGGTTTGGAGCAGCCAGTTTCAATTTTCAATTGTGCTTTAAGGGATGTTGAATTAAAGTACATCTTGACTAAAAAACAACCATATGCACTAGTTAAGGCTTTGAAGTATTTTCGAGTTTATATGTTGCATTAAAAAATAATTTCTTTTGTGCTTGATATCACTGTTAAAGATTTGTTGTTGTAGCTAGATACATATGGAAGGAGAGGATGATGGCTGACCAAGATACTGGAATTTGATGTTGAAACCAAACCAAATAAACCGATAAAGGGTCAGGGCTTGGCTCACTTGATGGTTAAATGTAACTACAAAGCTTTAAATTTGAATGTAGAGGCAGCTGAAGGAGAAGATGGATAAGATTTTGCTAATTATATTGAAATATTTAATTCATATTGGTACAAGGATATAGTTTACTTCTTGTTAAATTTCGACTGTCCACCTGAAATGGAGAAATCTAAAAGAAGATATTTTAAATTGAGAGCTATGAGGTATTTGATTTTGGAATACCAACTTTACTGGAAGGATCCTATTGGAGTCTTGTTAATATGTGTAGATGAAGCAGAATCCAAAGAGATTATGACAGAGATACATGCAGGAGTATGCAGAGGGAACTTATATTAGAGAGCCATTGCAAACAAAAACTTAAGAGCTGGCTATTATTGACCAACCCTTTTCTCTGATGTCTTTGCCAAAGTCAAGAGCTGTTTCAAATGTTAGAAATTTGCTAGTAAACAGAAAATGCTACCATTACCTCTCATTCCTATTTCAGCAGATGTTACTTTCTAGCAGTGGGGGCTAGATGTCATCGGTGATAATCATCCACCTTCATTAGGACAACATATATGGATTCTCACAGCTACAGACTATTTCACAAAATGGATTGAAGTTGTACCAAATATAAATGCTACTGATACGGTAATTATTAAATTTCTGTTGGAAAATATTATGTCAAGATTTGGCTGTCCACAGAAATTAGTAACTGATAATGAAATGTCCTTTAAGTCCACCAAGATGTACAACTTTTTTCAGCAATATGGGATTGAATTGACTCATTCCACACCTTATTACCCTCAAGGTAATGGTTTGGCTGAGTCATCCAATAAAATTTTGGTAAGGATTGTTAAGAAAATGTTGCCTGAAAATAAGAGGAATTAGGACACTTAGCTGATACATGTTTGTGGGCAGATAGAGTAAGTGGTTAAAAATCAATTGGAATTTCTCCATTTTAGCTTGTATATGGTACAAAAGTTGTAATTCCTTTGCAATTATCCCTTCCTATCATGAAGTTCCTACAAGATTAAGTTGAACATGAAAACCCAATCCAAAGGAGAATTCTACAGTTGATAGAGGGCAACACCAAATCAAAGAATCATTGCTGGAAAAAGTTCAGAAGTATCAGGCTAGTGTCAAATCTGTTTTTGATAACAGAGAAAATTATCAGTTGTTTCAGGAGAATGATTTAGTGATGCATTGGGATGCTAGGAGATAAGACCATGGAAAGCATGGTAAGTTCGAAAATCTGTGGTTTGGGCCATTTAAAATTTCTGAAGCTTTGGAGAATAATACTTTTCTGCTCAAACATTTGGATGATGATCAGCTGACTGGAGGCCTAGTCAATGGTCATTTTCTTAAAAGGTTCTTTATTTAGTAAAGTCAGTTGAGTCACTCAATTGTAAATATCCAGTATGATGTGTCAATAAACTCCATGCCCAATGGTACTTAGGTCTATATATATGGTCAACCTTGAGTCCAGTATGTCAATGGTCAATCCCAGTATTTTTAAGAAGTATTATAAGTTTCAAGATTTTTTGAGGCACTGAGTCTACAGTCCTTGAGGCCTCATAGGGAGGGCTTCATCCCCAATAGGAGCCATTGTTAGCACTAAAAATGCTAATGGTGTAATCGCCATTGTGTCATTGTTCTCAAATTTTTATTGTGTCTTAGTCCATGTCCAAAGTTTGAGTCATTTCCAATAAAAGTTAAAAAAGAGTCCCAACATAAAGGTATTTTTAAGTGAATAGGTGTCATAGTGTTTTAGAGTCCTGAAATAAGTTAAAATATTTGTTTTTGATTATTTTAGTGTAGAAAGTTAGTCGATGTTTGGGTAATAAAATTGCAGTCATATAGTCTGGAATAATAGCTACTTTTGTTGCAAATTTATTGTTAAAATGGTAAAGGGTAGCTATTTCTCAAAAATGGAAGTCATATATTCCACACAGTGAAAAGTGCAGCTATTTCACTGAGATTTTGGTTATCTTAGAAAAGAGGCTACGGGTAAACAGATAATAATTTTTTGAAGCACGCAAAATAAGACTTCGTGGCAACTAGAGTCCTTTAAAATCAAAGTGCAGACGGAAGAAAACAGCTTAACCAACAGAGTGGGAGATCTGGAGAAGAGCAGTAGACAATATTTAAAGGAAGCTTTATGGGAAATAGACTAAGGAATGAAGCGACGAAGAAGAACCGTGTGAAAAAGGAATGGATGGCCATGATCTAATCACAGATCCAAAGGGGAGTAGACCAGTGGCTGAGATTAAAAGTGCACATGGAGCGACTTCACACAACACAGTTTTTAAGTTTTATCTTTAAGTCAAATTGCATGGTATTTTAAGTGATTTGTGATGCGATGAGGCTAAGGGGAAAGCAAGGAAGACCATTAGATCTGGGCGTAGATCAACGGTGGATATTAAAGCGCAAATGGAACGATTTCGCAAATCATAGTTTTTAAAGTTCATCATTAAGGATTCGCATGGTATGTTAAGTGATTTTTGATTCAATGAGGCGAGTGACACATGTCGGCGTAGTGCACCAGTGTGATTTCAAAAATCACAAATTTTATGGTTTAGACGTTATGAGCGTAAAGTTAAATTTGTAGGCGGCTGATTTACGATTTCTTCCTATTGGTCAACTGGTTGTGGGGCCCAAGAACCACAATTCCACATGAATGCATATTGTTTGGGAAAAATTGTGGTTTTGTTTAAAGTTCTGATAAAGTTTGTTCACCTCCGCTCCCATCGCACATCGCACTTCACCAAAAAAATGGAAAGGAACAGCAGAAAAATGACAGAGTTTCTCTCAAACAGTTTTCTACCACTACTCTCAGTAGCATCACGTTTTTACCAGACACCTAGTAGCATTCAAGGAACAACCACACACCATTTTCACTGTTGTTTTCAATTTTTATGTAGTTGGTTGCACCAGAACAGAAGAGGATTCTTCAATAAAATTTCCACATCATACAAACCACTTCAAACTATTAGCCTTAATGTTGTTATTTTCATTATGTCATAACACTCCGTATTAAATCTTTAGATAAGCCTCACCTCTTGCATGAGGTTGTAATGACTTTTGAAACATATTTACCTTTTTATGTGGAAGATAACAGTATTATATTTTGTATATATATGCCAAACTGATATGAAGTCAGGGTTGGTTGGTGTTTATATAATTTTGACTTATATGAACTGTAATTTCTTTTGTGAATGAAATGGAATAATACCACTCGGGACTTATTACCATTTTGTTGTGTGATTGCCTACTTTACTTGTGTTTCCATATCTCCTTTCTTCCAGTTCCAGTTTGAAAAACATCATAATGTTATGTGTTTCTATTAGTCTCTTAAGCATGTTATGTGTTTTATCAGTTTTTGTTATTCTCACACAGTGAGCATTCCTGATAAAATATATGTTATAACAGTGGAAGAGCATCACTCATGATAGTTCTTCTTCATGATATTTCAGTGAGAATCTTGTCAGACTAGAAATAGCTTTCTCTCAATGGAATATTGTCAAACTTCTAGTTTTTTCAATTTCTACTAAATCAGTAGATTTCTGTTTTATAGACCTATTGATTTTCCTCTCATATTTCATTTTCCTCTCATCATATACTACAAACTTGCACCTTGTTACCACATCAAGTTACAATACCCTCTTTAGTAGAATTGTGGATTTGACCGAAATCTCTCTTCAGTGAATCAGAGTTTATACCATCTTCCAATCCTATAAAAAAAACATTAAAATTGCCTTAGAGTTTAAGATGTGTCTGGTCAGGCAATTGTTGCAGTCCAAATGCTGATTCTAGCAACAATAAGGTGTAGACCCTAGGCCTAAATGGGTCCATATATTTATTCATACCTTAGGAAAGGTACCAACTTAATGGTACTTGGAAACATAGCTGCGCAGATGCACTAGTGAGTGGTCTGTGTTGATAGATAGTTTTCTTCTTACCTTTAGCATTGAAGGTGGGTTTGATACAGTTGGTGAAGATTTGATCCCAAAAATTTTTAATGTGCCAATAATAAAGACTATGCATTACTGATAATTGGTACTAGTGGAAGTTAGGGACGCGCACGTGCTCAAAGGAATCTCAATCCCCTCGAATATTAGACAAGTGCACTCCATCATGAGCCTTATGGGATATTATAGAACGAGCATTCCGCAGTATGAATTGATAACTGTGCCCATGACCAAATTACTTAGAAGAGGTGCGACATTCAATTGGGATGATGAATGTCAGAGAAGCTTGCAGTTATTAAGGGATATGACGGATACTACTTGGTACATTTCGTTGAATTACCTGGTCAACAAGCCTATGTTGGGGGGTCGGGGGGGGGGGGGGGGTGTGGGGGCGGGTGGGGAAGTTTGTTGGTGGTTATCCTTAGCTCTGGATTATATGTGCAGTAAGGGGCAACATGCACACAATATCTGCACGAGGAGGTTGACTGGGTCGCAAAGGTGTCAAAAAATAGCCATTGGAACAACAAAACTTGATAAGACATATTTATTACCATTTTTGGGAGCATCTAAGATGCATTTAATGAAGGTATTTTCCCATATTTAGGATCATTTTGTTAGTAATGGTGCCTAATTAATGCACAAGGAGTCATTGAAGATGTGCCACAAGTATATATATGACCTATGGGGTCACAATAGTTCCCTTTGCATTCTAAGCGATCATGGAATCATGGAAACAACCTTTAGAGAAACTTTGACAAGAAATATTGAACAAAGACAGATCCATGTCATAAGAAACATTAACAGGTTGACCACAATCCACACTATCATGTGAGAGAATTTTTTTGATGGATGATGTAAAATATTCATTAAGATCCTTCTCTATTTCCACATCATAGATTAAATATTTACTTGAGGTAGGATGTAGTAGTGGAAGTTCAATGGTCAAATTAAACTTTCTTCACTGAGGGTTGAAAAATTTTATGTGAAGAAAATAAGCATCTCTCAGGAGATATTCAACATCCCATGTGAAGAAATAATGAGGAAATTGTGTAAAAGAATCATCAATTAACTGAAATCACAAATACTACCATGGTGATAGGAATGTGACATAGCCATTAGTGTAGGCTGAAGTGTCCTACTCTCTTGACTTAACTTTGAATTTTGAGCAAACATGGTCAGATTCTTATAAAAAAAAAGAGTTATTAATTAAATCATAAGATTAAAAATAATATAGAGTTTTGAGATTACTGTAAAAATCCTCAATGATAGGCATGTCATCTTCTTGATTAAAAGGAGGTATACTTGAAAGAAAATATTCGATAATTGCATCAAACTTCATTTAAAATTATTGGAAATATGAATCTTCTTGTAGGAACAAGGACTCATCCATATTACCTGAACAATCATTACCATATAATTCAAAGAAAGGGAAATCATCAGGGTCATGGTTTTCTGAGGGTTGAATTCGATTAACAAGTAAGGGGTTGACTAGTGGGACATAAAGATTCGAAGATGGTTAATTGACAAGATCATATGAATCACCATCAGGGGAAAGATGTGAAAGGAAAATTAACTCTTCATCAACAAATTGATATTCTGGTTTAATGATCAGTTGAGGTTAAAAACATACAACATCAAAAGGAGAAGGACATAGAACAATGGCATATTAGGTTCTTCCTCAGTATTTTGAAATTCCTTTTGATCAAAAGCAAATAATGAAATTGAATTTAAAAAAAAAATTGCATCTAGACTAAGAAACAAAACTTCTCATCCAAGAACTACCAGTCCACATCCTCATCCGAGAATTCATAACAAAGATGAAGGAACCTATCATCAAAATTTTCAAGAGATTCATTCGATTCCATTCTAAGCTAATTGATTTCATTAAGAACATATTTATATTTAAGTATGAGGGGTTTCCGCAGTGAATTATATTAGATACTATTAACACAGTTCTTTGCTAAGTCATGAGTCCATTTTAAATTTTTTGTTTTTAGGATTAGACTTTGAAAATTTCAAAATAAAGTTGGTCGCTACCGAAATTTCTGGTAGCTCCTTTAAATTTGGAGCTCCTTTAAATTTCTGGTAGCTCCTTTAGTTTTAGCCTTTTTTGGATAGTTTGTAATATTCATGTTTCTGTCTATTTTTATTTTATTATGATGTGACTGGAAATTCTTGTAACTTTCCATGTTTTTTTAAATAAAAATAAAAAGGTGCATATGGTTTTTTTCCAAGTCACATTTTATGGTGTAAATACATTTCAAATCTTTTTTAAATGATTTATATCATGTGATAGGAGTGGTACACGGTTAGTTATGTTCAAGTTATGTCATGGTATACATGTATTGTCTATGTGTCAACCCGCAGTAATAAAGCCAAATGTTAATCCCATCCTGTCTATAAGATGATTTAGTTTAATCTCATCTCAAGGTATATCTTTTTCGAATGGATAAGATTGTGGATCATCAGACTTAATGCAATGACTGTTTGGTTGGTCACACATCGACGCTGCCAAAAGTTTAGGCCAATAATCAACAAAAAAATGGAGGTGACTACCAGTCACAAATCCGCTTGCTTCAAGCCACCTATAGCATGCTATCTGAAATTATGCAACCAACTAAAGATTATGATGTCCATCACATGGTGCATACTACGATAAAGGATATTTTCCATCATGAAAATCTATTACATGGTGCAATAGTTTACTACTTTCAGTTTTAAGAACCTTGCCTTTGTTTTCGATAAACCAGGAGGTGTATTTAAATTAAGCAAAACATAAACGATATTAGCATACCAAGGAGAATTCATAAAATGGTTTTCAATAATGGGAGTTGAGAATTCTTCTTGGTTATCCAAAGCATTAATCATATTAATATCAAGAACTTCAAAATTGGATTCAGCCATTAATCTAGCTAGACCTTGGCCTTTGATGAGTTTAGTGGGTTTTATCTCTAAATCATATTCGAGAATAACAACAATCCACCTACCTCTCTTACCATCTGGGTCCTGTGTTAGAATGTCTTTAACAACCGAATTAGGGACAAAGGCAATGATGTGTGAGTGAAGGATGTATACTCTGAAGTCTTTCAATTATTTAACCAAAGCAAAAGCTTGCTTTTCCATAATATTATACTTCAAAGGGGCATCCCTCAATGCCTTGCTAAAGAATGCAATAGGCTGCTCTTGTCCTTGTGGATTTTTCTATAAAAGGACAGCAGCAATGGTATGTTCTGATGCAAACGAGAAGATATAAAAATCTTTTGAAAAATCAGGGCTTATGAGAACCGGTGTTTTGGTAAATGCTTGTTTCACCAGCTCAAAGGATGTCTTTGCTTCCAAGGTCCATTTTATCCCTTGCTCCTTCTTCAACATGTTTGTGATATTTCTAAGGAGCTCTGCCAAGTTAGGGATGAACCTTCTCAAAAAGTTAATCTTTCCAATGAAAGACTGCAACTCTTTGATATTTCGAGGATGAGAGATTTGCGATATAGCCTCAATCCTCTTTGGATCTATCTTTATACCTTCTTCTGAAATAATGTGTCCAAGAAGCTTACCTTCTTGGAGACCAAATAGTGTCTTCTTAGGGTTTAAAGATATTCCAAACCTTTTGCACTTCTCGAAAACTTTTCTCAAATGTTCTAAATGTTCTTCATATGTTTTTGAAAACACAGTGACATCATCTAGATAGATAATGATGAAGAAGCCCAATTCTTCCGAGAATGCTATGTCCATGGCTCTCTGAAAGGTTGCTCCGGCGTTCATTAGACCAAAAGGCATCTTCACATACATGAAAGTGCCCCATGGAGTAGTGAAAGTTGTCTTTAATTGATCAGCAGGGTGAACTAAAATCTGATTATACCATGAATAGCCATCAAGCAACGAAATCCTTTTAGACCCCACCACCCTTTGTAAAATGTGATCCATTTTTGGTAAAGGGTAGTTATCCTTTAACGAAGCTTTGTTTAAGTCTCTAAAGTCTATACAAAGCCTGATTTCTCCAGTCTTCTTCCTAACGGACACCAGATTAGATACCCACTCAAAATATCTAATAGGGACAATAATGCCAGCCTCATACATTTTCATGATCTCCTTCTGAACCAATGGCAACTGGACAGGGTTTATTCTGCGCAGTTTCTGTTTAAATGGTTTTTGGTTTTCTTTAAGAGGGATTTTGTGTTGTATTATTTCAGTGTCATAGGATTTAAGATCTTCGTAACCCCATGCAAAAACATCAGAAAATTCTTTGAACATCTCTATGTATTTTCGTTTAATGTGAGCTGGCAAAGTTTTGGATAGTTTGATCATTTTCGGTTTTTCCTCACTGCCTATATTGCACTCCTCTACTTCAGTCTCTACAGGTTCTAGTTTTGGTTTATTGGCCACATTGTTAAAATTTAACAACTCCTCTAAAGGCGTTAGACCACTCGGCAAATTTTCATCTTTAGAATGCAGAGTTTGTAATTCTTCTGTTTCTAACTCTGCACTTAATTTTGTTTTGTTCCTAAGTTTTCTAGACGATTCTTCTTCACCAAGAAAGTTTTCTTCACTGCAATCCATATCATAATCTGAATCTGAACTGTGCAGTTCGAACTCATTTTTGAATTGCATGAAGACTTCTATTTGTTTGTCATTGTCAAACACTTGCCAATATTTTTCGTTATCAGGCACTGCCGGTCTAAATTTTATTAGAGTTGTGTTGTCTCCAGTCTCATATGGTGTTAGACATGTCCTGGCCGCAAAAGCTAAATTGTGGGCCATAATGTTCTTTTTCCTTGGGATGAAACTCAGGTTTGACTCCTCAAATGTTGTCAAAAGATCCATGACATCATTCCGATAGGCTCTAAGTCTGGGATGATTCGCATTATACTCCCCATTGACTTGCCTAATGATTAACTCGGAATCCCCGTACACATTAATTCTTCTGGCTCCTAATTTCTTCAAGAGATGCAAGCCTAAGAGAAGGGATTCATATTCTGCTATGTTGTTGGAACACTGAAAGTTTAATTTGCATGAGATGCATTCCGTGTGGTTGTTTTCAGTGTTAATGATCCAAACCCCTGCACCCGCATTATTTCTAGTGCATGACCCATCAAAATACATACTCCATAAAGGATTGTCTTCGGTTTCGTCTGTTTGGCGATTGTCCTTTTTAACTATGGTGCCTTCTGACTGTTCATGATTAGCAGCACCCAATTGAATTTGTTTTGACTCCTCAAATTCTTCAATAGATTGAGGGATGATGTCAGAAATGTTAGGGGTATTTTTTGGGTTGTTAAGTCCTAAAAACAATGGACTCATAACCGGTAAATCAAGACCCATGCTTTGTTTACTAATGTTTTCACATGTGGCAAACTGTTTGGACACTTCTGCGTTATTATACTCTTCTTCCCTGTCGGCATTTAATTCTGTTAAAGTGACTTGCTCACTACAAGTTTCATTGTTAAACATGATAAAAGAATCAAGGCCTGTATTGAAAGAATATATAGGAGAGTTTCATGGTCTGTCTTTACTTGTAACCGTGTATTGCATATGAGACTCCCTGTAAAGTCTTCTGGTCTGATTGAAAACTGGGATGGTCACATATGTCATGTCCATCTGCATAGTCCCCTGTAACTTAGCTCCCCAGGATCTTGATAATAGCATTCAATACTTTGGGGGGACATCAGCCACAACAATGTCCATGAGTAAACATTTGGCTGGAATCTTGGCTAGGTTAACACAGAGGTCTTTGATCAATCCTAGACATTTTACTCTATTTGAGTCAAAGGAGTATAGGTCTTTGTAGGGTCTGGTAATTTCTAAACCAAGGCTCTCCATCACAGCTTTAGGCATTAAATTATGAGAAGCCCCGGAATCATGCATAGCGTTGTGTAGAATTTTGTCATGAATGTTCAAACTCACATAAAAGAGAGGAACTGGTCCTTCTTGAAACTTCCCTTCAATCTTAGGGCCAAAAATCAACTCTGGTAGGTCGTCACTAAGATTAACTGTATCTCCATTTTCCTCTATATTTAAAGCCTTCAAAATTTGGTTCCTATATACATGTTGGGCAGCTAACTCGGTTAATGGAACAGAGATTTTGATCTTTAAGATTCCCTGTTCAAGGCTGAAAGGGGTTTGATTCTTTGAAGCACTTGTTTCAACCTTATTAGCTGTCACTCTATCAACAATTACAACTTGCTGATTTGTTTTACTTGACACAACTGTTGTAGAAGGAGTACTAGCTGAAGCGTTAGTACTGCTGATGTCTTCACTCTGTTTTTCAGAATTTTGAGTGTTTTTCTCCTTATCCTTATCAGAATTAACATCCACTGTTTTGTCTTTTTGTTTGGCTGTTTTGGGTTTGGCTGCGGTGCTGCTTTGAGAGGATTTGTCGGAGGTTTTGGTGTTGGGGGCTTGTTGACTGGTCTTGCTTCTAAGGTCATATTCTCTTTGAGGTTCTATGATGACATTTTCCATGTCCTGATAATAATTTTCATTATCATCTCTTTTGTCATCGTAAGGTGTGTAAAGACCTTGTTTATTATCATAATGAACCTCAAAGTCATCATCCTCTTCCCCAAACATGTTGATATCCTCTTCCTTTGTTATGTCTTCTGTTTCTTCAACCTCACTTACATAGTTTTGATGAATGGGAGGGGTGATCTGTTGATCATCGTCCCTGGGTCTGTTTGGAGGTTGGTTCCTTCTAACATTCTGATTCTGGTTCCTATTTTGAGGAGCAGTTTGATTTTGATTTGCTTGTGCTCTCTTAATTATGCTCATCTCTTTCATCATTTCTTCCATCATTCTTTCCATCTTTGAGCTTGAAGTGGAAGGGGTGGATTCCTCTCTAAAAGATACTCTCTTTTCAGCTTTCATCCTCGCTCTCTTCTCCATAAGGTTAACTTCCACAGAAAGAGCACCCCTCTGCATGTCTTCAAGATATGCAAAAACTCTTTCTCTGAGTGAATATGTCATGTCTGGATCAAACCCTTTAGGAAATTTGTTTAAAGCTGAGCCCTGAGGATGTTTTAGTTCAGGGGAAAGTGCATTATAGACACTGTTAAATCTGGTACAATAATATTGTACACTTTCCCCAGGGTTCCTATGGAGATTGTTATAGTCAGCAAGGACTTGGAGAGGATTATTTCTCACTTCCCATTTATTTAAGAATGTTTGATGAAAGGCTTGGAGATCGTTAATACTATGGGGGGTTAAACCTTTGAACCATTTTCTTGCTTCTCCCCCCAAACTTTGATAAAATAGTCTCAACTTGACAGAATCATCATCAAATTCGTTTCTGTCAAAGTAGTCATTCATCTTTTCCACATGTTGAGATGCCGTTATAGTATTACTAGCATCATATAATGGAATTTTGGACTGATAGTCCTGTGGAAGATTGACTAATGGTACAGGAAGGACTAAGGGAGCATACCATGTTGCCATGGCAGGAGGTGGAGGTGGATTTACAAGAGGAGGTGTGGGTTGAAGTGGAGTGGTTTGAACAGTGGATGAAAGATGAACAGAAGTGGAGGGAACAACAGTAGATTGCTGAGCTGATATTGGATGAGAGAAACCTAGATTATATAGAAAATGTAAATCAGGAGGTGTTGATTCTCTATCCCCAAGAGGTTCACCTTTTTCCGGGGATGAATGTGAAGACTCATAATCTACCTGATCTAAATCACCAAATGACCTAGTCCTAAATGGGTTCACTAAGTCAGTTTGTGATTGTTGTAGAGCTGAAAGATTTTCAGGGACTGAATTAGCTCTCAAGGGTGATCTGAAAACTGTTAATAATTTAACCTTAGGAGACTTCCAAAGGATACTTTCTGGATTATCAACTATCTCAGGCGGGTTAGGGTCTGGATGGGCTCTAGTGTGAATATTTTTAGAAGCCACTATGCTATTTTGTTTAGACCTAAAACAAGAAAAGTTCAACCAGATATGACAATCTTGGAGAGGTTAACCAATCTGTTTTTACAATTTTAAATCCCACAGTCCTCTAACTGAGTTTGAATGATTTTATAATGATAAGGGTTCTTCCCAGTGGAGTCTTAAGGTATGCCAGGATTGTGGAGTCGCCAAGTGGAAATTTTTAGCTCCTTTCAGAGGTAAAAGGTCTTATGGTCCACCACCATGTTTATTTAATTCCAATCTGAAATTGTTTTATTTACGGTTTAGAAGAATGTCCTAACTTTGCCTCAAAACTTAGCTACGGTTATGAAACAAAGACAGTCTATCCTTATGGCTAAGCTAGCTGATTTTCCAAGGTTAGATAAAAACTTAAAAGAATCCTAGGGTTGACCTAGTTTGTCACTTATTCAAACAAGCTCCATCATGATTACCATTTCTTGGTAGTGCTTGAAAAGGCTGCTTTTTACTCTCAAAATGTTCTCGAATAAAGGGTTCCCTGAGGCCTCTAAAAGGTATTAAAAACACTCAGTTCCCCAGCGAAGTCGCCAGAAATGTTAGGTATTAGAAACACTCAGTTCCCCAGTGGAGTCGCCAGAAATGTTAGGTGTCTGTAATTTATTAGGAAGATTGGGAGAGTCCAATCACAGAGTTAACATCACTTCAACCAAAATTTGGGATTCTAGGATCTAGCCCTCCTGAATCCGAAGAGGGATCTCTCCAATATGTACAAAGATGGATATTGTCTTTGAAAAGCTTAAGGTAATGATATTAGGCTAGTTATGAAGGCCAAGGGTTTTGTTTTGTTTTGGATGGTTGAGCATGAAATGTTACTTGAGGGAAAGTCCTAAGTGCAAAAAGTTTCAAAAGTGAGAAGTTGCAAGCAAATAGAACAGTTTTGGCAGATAGATAGATATAACGCTGGTTTTTAGTCCATTGGGCTATGGAGTCATATCTGGGCTTTAATTGAACAACAACATCAAGTGTGATCCAAGGGGCAAGTCATCTATACCACAAGATTATGGAGATTAAAATGATGAAATGGAAACATTAAAATGTTGGAGGGGTGGAAACTGATAATAATTTCTCAGAGGATTTATAGTCAGTCCAAACAAGAAAAGCCTCTTAAGTAACTGTTTTAAAACCAACCAAGGACAGGGCTAACCATAGACTTCATGGGCAAGTTCTTATTAAAGCAGCTTAATTGACAAACAATCCAGTAATCCACATAATTACCTTCAGAAAGTATGAAAACACATAAGAAAAACAGAGTGTAACTTAAGATCAGATAAAGTACTTTTAAACCTAGTCCGCTTTCAGTCAACACCAAGGGAAACTTTCAGAATCTGCCTTTGGAGAAAAGAATCTAGGAATCAGGGCAAACCATATCTTCTCTAGTCTAACTTTAATAGCAAATAATGGAAATAAAATTCGAGAACAATGTTTGAGAAAACAGAAGGACGAGGGAACGCCAACATTCCTAACTGTTTAAACTGTATTGAATCATTCTTAAATAAAAAAATCTGAAGAAAACATTAAGATAAAGATTTCTCAGCCAGAGAAGGTTACTGCTATACAGAAAATCATAACCCTGTTTAAACTGTTCTTTACAGAGGGAAAATGAACAATATGGCATACATAGAAGGAAAAAGATTAACAAAGAAAGAAGCACTTCACCGGTGATAAAGACTAGGATCCCAAGAAACAACTTTTATATTGATGTCAAAACAGTTACAATCTTCAAGTCCAATGTTTCAGTTCAGCAATCATCTTCACTATTCAACCTAACTACTCTAGCACAAACAGAGCTTCAAGGGCCAGTGAACACTATGTACAAATAGAAGTCTCGAGCTCAAGTGTATTTCAAAGTTATGCAACCAACAACTTCTCATATTCTTCTGAGGTATTTATAGAAGGATGAGGAGGTGATCTGAGAAAAGATCTCTCAGGATAATTAATACAGTTTCAAGACTTCGTGGCCTTTTGAGGGGCTCGATGAAGAAATTCACATGTGGAACACTGTATTAACTGTTTACAATAAATATCAAAGATTGGTGGGAGCTTTATTTGACTTTGATGCTCTGTACGTTGTGTGGAGTAATTTCTTGGCTGTGCTGGAGGCGAATATCAGATTTTCTTCAACAACTTCGGCCTTTATTTGAATGCTTTGAGGCAACAGGTGGCTCGGTGGTAGCTGAGGAATCAATTTGCCTCAGATGTGGCGGTGGAGGCTTTCTGTCTGATAAAACACTTTAGGTTTTCTTTTAAATTGTGTTTTAGATTGGGGATTAGGCTTTTAATAACTTTCCTAGCCGTAATCCCAATAAAAACCTTCTTCAATCTTCATCTGCTGTGCTCTGTCTTCAAAACTGATACTCTTTAACTGTGTTTGAATTAAAACAGTGTCTTGTCGATGTGCAGACCCGCACTGGGCTTTACGGCATCAATACTCATAGAGTATTGACGAAACATGGAATAGAGCCCCGTGAATGGCTTCTCTGTAATGAAACGAGGGCATGAGAATCGTCATTCCCAGCCCTTGGCATTTCTTCGTTATACAATGGAAAACCATTTAGAACACCTGCATCAAACACAAAACAATTAAGAAATCCTGTGGAAAATAGGTTTAAACTACTTCAGATGGCGGGGGAGGAGCATAACCGTCGGATAAAAAAATTTAACGGTGGAGATCGGCGCAAAACAGAAAAATGAGAGCGGGGAGAAGAAATAAGGCAGGGTGGTTTTGGACCGTCTGATCTGGACACGTGGACGGTCCAGATCTAATCGGAGGATCTCAATCGGGGGTGGCAGAAAAGGGGACGTGATTGAAACACAGCGATGCGATTAAGTGTTGGCCGTTGATCTGCAGATCAGATCAACGGCGCAAAGTGAATCGGATGGTTTTGAAATGGCGGTAAGACTTGTGATTGGAGGGAAAAAGGACCGTTGGATAGGCGGGAAATGGACGGCGCAGATTTAATCGGAGGATCGCAATCAGGGAGGTCACACAACAATATGCGATTGAAACTTTGCGATTGAGCCCTTTGCGATTGAGCACTGGCCGTTGATCTGAGGACCAGATCGACGGCATGGAATGAATCGGAGGGATCGCAAGGGTGTGCGATGGCCGTCGGATCGCGAAACAGATGGACGGTCGAGATCGAATCGGGGATCGGCAATCGGGGGCACAACAAAAACACATGCGATTGAAAGTTTGCGATGCGATTGAGCGCAGGCTGTTGGATCAAAGGAATAGATCAACGGTGGAGAATGGAATCGGGGAGAAACCCTTGTATTTTATATAAAACCCGATCTTTTGAAATAAACAAAGGTTTTTATGGATCGGGGTGGAAAAAAATATATATAAAGCGAACAGGCGCCCGACTGCGGGGCCTTTGGATGTATGAAAATTGATAGGCTCGGGGCTTTATATATAATAAGGGCCTAATCACAATCGGACCTGCGGGCCTGGTCTTTCCGATCAACCCATTGAAATTTCCCCGATTGCGATTGCGCGATCGGTCTTTTTGATCTAACCATTTTATATTTAACATGTGACTTTGGCTCATTAAATAAAAACTTTGGAAAAGAGGGTTTTTTTAATTTACAAAGGAAAAATGGGTCGGAAATGAAATATTCACAAGGTTTAAGCACCGAGGGCGGGCTCAGGGTTATATGAAAATAATATGATCGGTGGTCTTAAGCAGCAAGGCTAATCGCAATCGGAACTTTTGGAGTATGGAAAAGACTTGCGTCTTTGATTCTTTCCGATGCGATTAGAACCTTAACTTATTAGCAAGTGGTTCCAGACCCAAAGCGTATGGTGGGGAAGTGGTTTAGGGCTTAGCCCAAGGGGCTTAGGTCCATCGCAATGAAACTTTGTTTTTTATGAAAAATTTCAAGGTTTTAAATGGATTTGGGGGTTTCAGCACATCTCAAAAAGAAGTTTTAAACCATGTCAGGAGGATTTTCATGAATGGAAGGAGAAACTTATGAAAGGTAGGGAAATAATATGGAGAAAAGGGGGAGTAAATGAAGGTTAGTCATGAGTGGGAGAAAGGGGAAAAATGATGGTTTATTCAGCAGTTTCTTACAGGAAATCAGCAGAATTAATAAGGAAAGTGATGAAGATTTTGGACAGAGGCATGAGGCCTACAAGGAGTCTTCGAGAGCCAACAAATTTTAGTGATAAAATTTGTTCCTTGGAGGCTCAAAAAGATCTTAGCCACCTTTTGGTATAACAAAATATTATAGGTGGCTAACAAGGTGTATGAAATAACAATGTAATCGCAATCAGAGATCGGGGGTGATCATTGTTGAAACAACACCCCAAAATGTTCCGATGTGATTAGCCTGGGTCCGATGGGAAATACACAAATGGAGCGGGGAAATCCCTTATGAGTAAAAAAAAAATGATTTTTCGCTTTATACAAAGGGATGAACGGTATTTATTAACAAGTAGAGGGCTAAAGTGGGACCGGGTTCAATCGCAATCGGAGATCGGGAGTGGGGAGTAATTGCAATCACAAAACTTGTGATGCGATCAATCGAATGGGAAAAGCGATCGAGAGTTGCGATGGGAGTGTTGCGATTTATTGTGGGCCGTCCGATCGACGGGGGTAATAAATGGTGGGATGAGCGATCAGAGGTTTTAATCGGGGGATGTCATGATCGTGCAATCGGAGAAGACTGCGATCGGGAGATCGGGAGGAGACTTGCGATGAGGGGATCGGGGATCGGAGGTCGACGCAATCAATCACATCGCAAGTTTTGCGATGCACCGATCGGAACGTACCATATAAAAATTGCGATTGCGACTTGAAAAATTTTGTGATTTCGATTTGAAACTTTATATTATAATGTTTTATTATATGATTGGTGGGGAAGGAAAAAAGGGAAGTGGTTAAAGGGGCGGGGGCTTTATAATATGAAACTTTTTATTATAAAGTCCAATGGGTCGTGGAGGGGAAGTGGTTTTAATAATAAAATCGCATATATATTTTTAAAAAGTAATTTATAATGCGATTTTATAATCGGAGGGGGGGGGGAAGGGATTTTTAAAGGGTAAATCAAAACCTTTAAACATAAAGTTAAAAGGAAAAAAAAGGGGAAACAGGGGGGACTTAGGGAATAGAGAGCTTTTACTTCACTTAAGCATAAAATTCAATTCAGAAGTCAGTTTTGAGAGTGTAGGATACCGTTGGAAAGCTCTTTCTGGGCTCTTTCTAATGGATATGCTTTGAAGATGATCCGGTGCTAAACATGCTGCAGAAAACTTCTCTGAAGGCAGGAAAATTACTTTTGTGGAGATGACAGCTTCTGAATTGTGAGTTATTACATATGATGATATGAAATTACATAATAAATGATAGTAAAGGAAAAATATCACGTTTTCACCTCAAAAAATGGTTTTGAGGTGAAAATTACATCAAGATGAATATAAATGTCTCTTTTATTTTCTTTCTGGTGCTGTGACTTTGAGCTTATTGGCATCCTCATGACCTTGCTGATATTATTGATACTTGACTCGCTAGTTTGACCATGGTGAGACCCTAGAAACTAATGAGACCCATCCTATGACCTACTGACATGATTTTGAGAATTCAAGTGACTAATGACCAAAGACCATAGAAAGGAAAATCAACAAGTACCTCATGAGGGAGAACTGATAAAAAATACTACCATCAATGAATCTATGACCTAGTGGAATGGTGAAATTGATTATTATGGGACTCCTAATATGCAAATGCAAAGAGTAACTTTGATCACTGATGGCAGTATGAATAGACTGACACTAACAAAGCCTAAAAGAAAGGTTGATGGAGAGAGTACAATAGAGTGTAACATTGGTAGAGAAGATCAACCAAGATTAGTCGAAGTGTCCAAATTCCTTCCTCTGGAAACCTGAACAAAATATATCAAACTACTGAAGGAATTTTCTGATATTTTTGCATGGTCTTATAGTGAGTCGAAAAATTATGATAAGAGTATAATGAAGCACAATATCCCTTTTAAAACAAATGCAAAGCCTGTAGCACAAAAAATCAAACACATCAATCCCATGTTGCTTCCAATCATTGAGAAAGAAATCAAAAAATTACGGGAAGCAAAGATTATTCTGCCTTTGAGATTTTCTAGCTGGGTAGCTAATATAGTCCCAGTCTAGAAAAAGAATGGAGAAATAAGGATTTGTATTAATTTTCACAACCTGAACTGGTTCTTCTTGAAAGATAACTATCCACTGCCCAAGATGGATTATATCTTTTAGAAGGTTGTAGGATCCAAAATATTGCCAATGATTGATGGCTTTTCAGGCTATAATCAGATTTCAGTGGATAAGCAAGAGAGAGAAAAGACATCATTTACTAGACCCTGGGGCACATTCATGTACAAAAAAATGCCATTTGGTTTGTTGAACGCAGGTGCAACCTTTCAAAGGGCAATGGATATTTCCTTTGTGGTAGAAAAGGATAGATTTGTGGTCAGTTATTTGCATGACATCACAATATATTCAAAATCTAATGAAGACCACTTGAAACATATGAAGCAGGTTTTTGACAAATGTTGAAATTTTGGTTTACCCTTAAACCCCAAAAAGTCATCTTTTGTTGTCCAAGAAGGTAAGTTATTTGGACATATTGTAAAATAAAGTGGCATCTATATTGATCCGAGAAGAGTAGAAGCTATTTAGAAGATTGGTTTGCCAAGAAATATGATGGAATTGCAGTGATTTTTAGGGAAAATCAATTTTTTGAGGCTTTTTGTTCCTAACTTTGCAGAGATGATCAAACATATAAATGTTTTGTTGAAAAAATATGCAGAATTTAAGTGGCGAGATGAAGAAAAGAATTATTTTTCAGCAATTAAGTTTGCCTTGACTCAAGCACTAGTTTTGATTAGTCCTACTTTTGAAAAGGATTTTCTGATTTTTTCATATGCTTCAAAAGAAAAAATTGCAACTGTCTTACTATAGAAGAACAAGGAGGGTTTGGAGCAGCCAATTTCAATTTTCAATCGTGCTTTAAGGGATGTTGAATTAAAGTACATCTTGACTAAAAAACAACCATATGCACTAGTTAAGGCTTTGAAGTATTTTCGAGTTTATATGTTGCATTAAAAAATAATTTCTTTTGTGCTTGATATCACTGTTAAAGATTTGTTGTTGTAGCTAGATACATATGGAAGGAGAGGATGATGGCTGACCAAGATACTGGAATTTGATGTTGAAACGAAACCAAATAAACTGATAAAGGGTCAGGGCTTGGCTCACTTGATGGTTAAATCTAACTACAAAGCTTTAAATTTGAATGTAGAGGCAGCTGAAGGAGAAGATGGATAAGGTTTTGCTAATTATCTTGAAATATTTAATTCATATTGGTACAAGGATATAGTTTACTTCTTGTTAAATTTCGACTGTCCACCTGAAATGGAGAAATCTAAAAGAAGATATTTTAAATTGAGAGCTATGAGGTATTTGATTTTGGAATACCAACTTTACTGGAAGGATCCTATTGGAGTCTTGTTAATATGTGTAGATGAAGCAGAATCCAAAGAGATTATGACAGAGATACATGTAGGAGTATGCAGAGGGAACTTATATTAGAGAGCCATTGCAAACAAAAACTTTAGAGCTAGCTATTATTGACCAACCCTTTTCTCTGATGTCTTTGCCAAAGTCAAGAGCTGTTTCAAATGTTAGAAATTTGCTAGTAAACAGAAAATTCTACCATTACCTCTCATTCCTATTTCAGCAGATGTTCCTTTCTAGCAGTGGGGGCTATACTTCATCAGTGATAATCATCCACCTTCATTAGGACAACATATATGGATTCTCATAGCTACAGACTATTTCACCAAATGGATTGAAGTTGTACCAAATATAAATGCTACTGATACGGTAATTATTAAATTTATGTTGGAAAATATTATGTCAAGATTTGGCTGTCCACAGAAATTAGTAACTGATAATGAAATGTCCTTTAATTCCACCAAGATGTACAACTTTTTTCAGCAATATGGGATTGAATTGACTCATTCCACACCTTATTACCCTCAAGGTAATGGTTTGGCTGAGTCATCCAATAAAATTTTGGTAATGATTGTTAAGAAAATGTTGCCTGAAAATAAGAGGAATTAGGACACTTAGCTGATACATGCTTTGTGGGCAGATAGAGTCAGTGGTTAAAAATCAATTGGAATTTCTCCATTTTAGCTTGTATATGGTACAGAAGCTGTAATTCCTTTGCAATTATCCCTTCCTATCATGAATTTCCTACAAGATGAAGTTGAACATGAAAACCCAATCCAAAGGAGAATTCTACAGTTGATAGAGGGCAACACCAAATCAAAGAATCATTGCTGGAAAAAGTTCAGAAGTATCAGGCTAGTGTCAAATCTGTTTTTGATAAAAGAGAAAATTATCAGTTGTTTCAGGAGAATGATTTAGTGATGCATTGGGATGCTAGGAGATAAGACCATGGAAAGCATGGTAAGTTCGAAAATCTGTGGTTTGGGCCATTTAAAATTTCTGAAGCTTTGGAGAATAATACTTTTCTGCTCAAACATCTGGATGATGATCAGCTGACTGGAGGCCTAGTCAATGGTCATTTTCTTAAAAGGTTCTTTATTTAGTAAAGTCAGTTGAGTCACTCAATTGTAAATATCCAGTATGATGTGTCAATAAACTCCATGCCCAATGGTACTTAGGTCTATATATATGGTCAACCTTGAGTCTAGTATGTCAATGGTCAATCCCAGTATTTTTAAGAAGTATTATAAGTTTCAAGATTTTTTGAGGCACTGAGTCTACAGTCCTTGAAGCCTCATAGGGAGGGCGTCATCCCCAATAGGAGCCATTGTTAGCACTAAAAATGCTAATGGGGTAATCGCCATTGTGTCATTGTTCTCAAATTTTTATTGTGTCTTAGTCCATGTCCAAAGTTTGAGTCATTTCCAATAAAAGTTAAAAAAGAGTCCCAACATAAAGTTATTTTTAAGTGAATAGGTGTCATAGTGTTTTAGAGTCCTGAAATAAGTTAAAATATTTGTTTTTGATTATTTTAGTGTAGAAAGTTAGTCGATGTTTGGGTAATAAAATTGTAGTCATATAGTCTGGAATAATAGCTACTTTTGTTGCAAATCTATTGTTAAAATGGTAAAGGGCAGCTATTTCTCAAAAATGGAAGTCATATATTCCACACAGTGAAAAGTGCAGCTATTTCACTGAGATTTTGGTTATCTCAGAAAAGAGGCTACGGGTAAACAGATAATAATTTTTTGAAGCACACAAATTAAGACTTTGTGGCAACCAGGGTCTTTTAAAATCAAAGTGAAAACGGAAGAAAACAGCTTAACCAACAGAGTGGGAGATCTGGAAAAGAGCAGTAGACAATATTTAAAGGAATATTTCTAGGAAATAGGCTAAGGAATGAAGCAACGAAGAAGAACCGTGTGAAAAAGGAATGGATGGCCATGATCTAATCACAAATCCAAAGGGGAGTAGACCAGTGGCTGAGATTAAAAGTGCACATGGAGCGACTTCACACAACACAGTTTTTAAGTTTTATCGTTAAGTCAAATTGCATGGTATGTTAAGTGATTTGTGATGCGATGAGGCTAAGGGGAAAACAAGGAAGACCATTAGATCTGGGCGTAGATCAACGGTGGAGATTAAAGCGCAAATGGAGCGATTTCGCAAATCATAGTTTTTAAAGTTCATCATTAAGGCTTCGCATGGTATGTTAAGTGATTTTCAATTCAATGAGGCGAGGGACACATGTCGGCGTAGTTCACCAGTGCGATTTCAAAAATCACAAATTTTATGGTTTAGACGTTATGAGCGTAAAGTTAAATTTGTAGGCGGCTGATTTGCGATTGCTTCCTATTGGTCAACTGGTTGTGGGGCCCAAGAACCAAAATTCCGCATGAATGCACATTGTTTGGGAAAAATTGTGGTTTTGTTTAAAGTTCTGATAAATTTTGTTCACCTCCGCTCCCATCGCACATCGCACTTCACCAAAAAAATGGAAAGGAACAGCAGAAAAATGACAGAGTTTCTCTCAAACAGTTTTCTACCACTACTCTTAGTAGCATCACGTTTTTACCAGACACCTAGTAGCATTCAAGGAACAACCACACACCATTTTCATTGTTGTTTTCAATTTTTATGTAGTTGGTTGCACCAGAATGGAAGAGGATTCTTCAATAAAATTTCCACATCATACAAACCACTTCAAACTATTAGCCTTAATGTTTTTATTTTCATTATGTCATAACACTCCGTATTAAATCTTTAGATAAGCCTCACCTCTTGCATGAGGTTGTAATGACTTTTGAAATATATTTACCTTTTTATGTGGAAGATAACAGTATCATATTTTGTATATATATGCCAAACTGATATGAAGTCAGGGTTGGTTGGTGTTTATATAATTTTGACTTATATGAATTGTAATTTCTTTTGTGAATGAAATGGAATAATACCACTCGGGACTTATTACCATTTTGTTGTGTGATTGCCTACTTTACTTGTGTTTCCATATCTCCTTTCTTCCAGTTCCAGTTTGAAAAACATCATAATGTTATGTGTTTCTATTAGTCTCTTAAGCATGTTATGTGTTTTATCAGTTTTTGTTAGTCTCACACAGTGAGCATTCCTGATAAAATATATGTTATAACAGTGGAAGAGCATCACTCATGATAGTTCTTCTTAATGATATTTCAGTGAGAATCTTGTTAGAATAGAAATAGCTTTCTCTCAATGGAATATTGTCAAACTTCTAGTTTTTTCAATTTCTACTAAATCAATAGATTTCTGTTTTATAGAGCTATTGATTTTCCTCTCATATTTCATTTTCCTCTCATCATATTCTACAAACTTGCACCTTGTTACCACATCAAGTTACAATACCCTATTTAGTAGAATTTTGGATTTGACCGAAATCTCTCTTCAGTGAATCAGAGTTTATACCATCTTCCAATCCTATAAAAAAAAACATTAAAATTTCCTTAGAGTTTAAGATGTGTCTGGTCAGGCAATTGTTGCAGTCCAAATGCTGATTCTAGCACCAATAAGGTGTAGACCCTAGGCCTAAATGGGTCCATATATTTATTCATACCTTAGGAAGGTACCAACTTAATGGTACTTGGAAACAGAGCTGCACAGATGCACTAGTGAGTGGTCTGTGTTGATAGATAGTTTTCTTCTTACCTTTAGCATTGAAGGTGGGTTTGATACAGTTGGTGAAGATTTGATCCCAAAAATTTTTAATGTGCCAATAATAAAGACTATGCATTGCTGATAATTGGTACTAGTGGAAGTTAGGGACACGCACGTGCTCAAAGGAATCTTAATCCCCTCGAATATTAGAGAAGTGCACTCCATCATGAGCCTTATGGGATATTATAGAACGAGCATTCCGCAGTATGAATTGATAACTATGCCCATGACCAAATTACTTAGAAGAGGTGCGACATTCAATTGGGATGATGAATGTCAGAGAAGCTTGCAGTTATTAAGGGATATGACGGATACTACTTGGTACATTTCGTTGAATTACCTGGTCAAAAAGCCTGTGATGGGGGGGGGGGTGTGGGGGGCTGTAGGTGGTTATCCTTAGCTATATATTATATGTGTATTAATGTGTGGCACGCTCGCGGTATATGCGCTAGGAGATTGACTAGTGCACAGAGGTGTCAAAAACTAGTCATTGGAACAGTAAAGCTAGATAGGATAGATTTATTACCATTATTAAGAGTGTCCAAGATGCATTTAATGAAGGTATTTTTCCATATTTGGGACTATTTTTTCAGTAATAGAACCTTAGTAATGCAAAAAGAGTCGTTGCCGATGCACCACAAGTATATATATGACCTATGGGGTCACAATAGTTCCCTTTGCATTCTAAGCGATCATGGAATCATGGAAACAACCTTTAGAGAAACTTTGACAAGAAATATTGAACAAAGACAGATCCATGTCATAAGAAACATTAACAGGTTGACCACAATCCACGCTATCGTGTGAGAGAAATTTTTTGATGGATGATGTAAAATATTCATTAAGATCCTTCTCTATTTCCACATCATAGATTAAATATTTACTTGAGGTAGGATGTAGTAGTGGAAGTTCAATGGTCAAATTAAACTTTCTTCACTGAGGGTTGAAAAATTTTATGTGAAGAAAATAAGCATCTCTCAGGAGATATTCAACATCCCATGTGAAGAAATAATGAGGAAATTGTGCAAAAGAATCATCAATTAACTGAAATCACAAATACTACCATGGTGATAGGAATGTGACATAGCCATTAGTGTAGGCTGAAGTGTCCTACTCTCTTGACTTAACTTTGAATTTTGAGCAAACATGGTCAGATTCTTATAAAAAAAAAGAGTTATTAATTAAATCATAATATTAAAAATAATATAGAGTTTTGAGATTACTGTACAAATCCTCAATGATAGGCATGTCATCTTCTTGATTAAAAGGAGGTATACTTGAAAGAAAATATTCGATAATTTCATCAAACTTCATTTAAAATGATTGGAAATATGAATCTTCTTGTAGGAACAAGGACTCATCCATATTACCTGAACAATCATTACCATATAATTCAAAGAAAGGGAAATCATCAGGGTCATTGTTTTCCGAGGGTTGAATTCGATTAACAAGTAAGGGGTTTACTAGTGGGACATAAAGATTCGAAGATGGTTAATTGATAAGATCATATGAATCACCATCAGGGGAAAGATGTGAAAGGAAAATTAACTCTTCATCAACAAATTGATATTCTGGTTTAATGATCAGTTGAGGTTAAAAACATACAACATCAAAAGGATAAGGACATAGAACAATGGCATATTAGGTTCTTCCTCAGTATTTTGAAATTCCTTTTGATCAAGAGCAAATAATGAAATTGACTTTAAAAAAAAAATTGCATCTAGACTAAGAAACAAAACTTCTCATCCAAGAACTACCAGTCCACATCCTCATCCGAGAATTCATAACAAAGATGAAGGAACCTATCATCAAAATTTTCAAGAGATTCATTCGATTCCATTCTAAGCTAATTTATTTCATTAAGAACATATTTATATTTAAGTATGAGGGGTTTCCGTAGTGAATTATATTAGATACTATTAACACAGTTCTTTGCTAAGTCATGAGTCCATTTTAAATTTTTTCTTTTTAGGATTAGACTTTGAAAATTTCAAAATAAAGCTGGTCGCTACCGAAATTTCTGGTAGCTCCTGTTTTAGCCTTTTTTGGATAGTCTGTAATATTCATGTTTCTGTCTATTTTTATTTTATTCTGATGTGACTAGAAATTCCTGTAACTTTCCCTGTTTTTTTAAATAAAAATAAAAAGGTGCATCTGGTTTTTTGCCAAGTCACATGTTATGGTGTAAATACATTTCAAATCTTTTTTAAATGATTTATATCATGTGATAGGAGTGGTACACGGTTAGTTATGTTCAAGTTATGTCATGGTATACATGTATTGTCTATGTTTCAACCCGCAGTAATAAAGCCAAATGTTAATCCCATCGTGTCTATAAGATGATTTAGTTTAATCTCATCTCAAGGTATATCTTTTTCGAATGGATAAGATTGTGGGTCATCAGACTTAATGCAATGACCATTTGGTTGGTCACACATCGACGCTGCCAAAAGTTTAGGCCAATAATCAACAAAAAAATGGAGGTGACTACTAGTCACAAATCCGCTTGCTTCAAGCCACCTGTAGCATGCTATCTGAAATTATGCAACCAACTAAAGATTATGATGTCCATAACATGGTGCATACTACGATAAAGGGTATTTTCCATCATTAAAATCTATTACATGGGAGGATGAACCAGCATTGCTGTTTTAAAACTGCCAAAAAAGAATGAGCATTATCAGTTGTGAGCCCTACTGTTGGAGAATGAATTTTCTAGAGTTGCAGTTTGAGGAGGAGTCTAGATTTCAGACAAGATTTTAGAGGAAGACACAAGAAACACTTGTTAGGTGAGCTCTTATAGCTCTTCCACATATCATTTTTTAGAGACAGAGTTATTAATTTCTGAAGATGACTAAAAGAGGAGGGAAAATAAAACAAATTGAACAATAGGGTGCTGACCTAGTGGATGAAAATCTGAATTTGAGAAGAGTTTTTTTCCAAATAGGGTGGTATTCTTTGTGCACTAGAATATGAAGCTCTAACTTAGGAGTAGCTCAAGATATTTTAAACTCATCCAATGGACAGGAAGCCACAGCCTATGGCCTTACATTGTAGGTTTGACAAAATTCAATTGCAAAGGCATTCAACCTTCCACATGAAGGAGAGAGATGGTTTAAAGGTCAGGTTAGCATTGAATTACAAGAATTTTGAGGTATAAAATGGGCCTCCTAAGGAAATTATAAAATAATATTGGAATTAATAAAATTATATTTGATGACATCATCAAATTTTGGAGGGAAAAAAGAAAAAACTACTTTTTCAACTCATATTTTCAACTTATCTCCCAAATTTTTTACTCAAATTTTGAGTAGGAGTACTCATTGGATGCAAAATTTAATTCCTCATCAAATGAGTACCCATGCTTCATAATTTAGATGGATTATGCTACACGAAAAATGAGAAATACATGAAAAACGTGATTGCAATCACGTTTTTTTATGTATTTCTCATTTTTCGCATAGCGGGGTCGATCGAAAATATGCAACATGGGTACTCCTTGGATGAGGAATTATATTTTTCATCCAATGAGTACTCTCACTCAAAATTTGAGTAAAAATTTTGGAGATAAGTTGAAAATATGATTTTAAAAAGTAGTTTTATTATTTTATCATTTTTTAATATTTTTACCCTTTTACTTAAAAAATGGTGAATCATCCCCATGGTTGGCATCATCATCTTGAATATTATTGGTTCTTATAAATTTTATTTTGGTTGTAAATTTTTCTTAGGAGGCCCATTTTTTACCTCAAAATTCTCCTAATGGAGGACACCTCAACAGTTTCCTCAAGGATGCACATAGAGATCCCAACTGGGCCAAAGGAATTCTAAGAAAATACCTCAAAAATGAATGGGCAGAAGTTGTTAAAATCATCAAGATTTACCTCATTATGAAAGGAGATATACATTAGTAATTATTTATCATAAGTATTTATTTTTTATGTTACAGGTATGAAGACTCTCAATTTTCCATACTTTTTGCTGAAGAGTCTGACACAGATGTCAGGAAGGATCAAAACTCACACTGCTGCTTCACAATACAACTTGTATCATCAAGCTCTCATCAAGATATTAGTTGAAGAAAATTTAAGGAAAATAAATTAGACATGGGACCATTTCTTGTTTTACATGGTAGGCAAACCTACACCTACACCTCCATCCTCACAATAACACCCTTAGCCTACAAAAAGAGCCAAGAGAAACACTAAAAAGGAGAATGTCCATAAAGCCAAAAGATGAAAAGAAAAGATGTCTTCAATCAATGTTAATAGAAATTTGGAGAAAGGAGAGAGCTCCTCAATTAATAAACACAATTATATGAAAATTGTGCCCCCCATTCCTCCTTTTCCTAATTTCTACACTAGATCTCAAAGAGTAAGGTCTGCAACTCCAGAGAAATCTAAAGTACAGATGCTACCGGAAATTCCAAAAGCAGATATTTAGCAGAAAATGCAGAAATAATATCAACCCAAAAAGTCTCATGAAGAACTCCTCAAAGATTCAGGGTATGAGTTTAGTTATAAGAAGAAGAAAGAGGAAGCCAAACCTATTGCTGGTACTAGAAAAATACATACTAGAGAAAGCAAAAATTTCAGGCTTCAGTTCAACGCTTTGCACAATCCAATTTTATTGACAAAGGTCATTAATATAGAAGGAAAATCTGAAGGGTCAAAGACAAAGGAATCTAAGATAAAAGATAAAAGTAAAACCCCTTCAGAGCAGCACTCAGAACCCTCAAAAAGATGAAAGATCCAAAAGGGTTCAAGGGAGGAGAAGGCTGCTGTCAAGGAATCAACCACAAGAACAACCAGATCAAGATCAGTTGTTGACAACAAGACAGACTTGGAAAATCTTGCTAAAGCTGCAACCCACATTGAAGGAAGGTTTAAAGGTTTTCTAATAAAACACCTTTTTGCTTATCAAGTGCAGTTTTGAACAAAACCTCAGATGTCAAAGAATGTAAGTCTGCACATTTTTTTCAATGTTTTCTGTGCATTTTTGAAAAAAAAATAGGGTTCTAGCATAAGTCCCTCTAGCATTATAGTTTATGCACAGTTACAGATTTTTACCGAAATTTCCTGCAGCTCCTATTTTAACTAAATTTTGACACCTGTCAGCAACATTTCTGAGCCAATTCAGGAAGGATAAACACTCATAACCAAATGTATATAACAAGGGATGATGAAAAGTGGTTATGAGGTTGTTAGAGGTAATATTAAATGAATATACATGGTTATTTAAAGACAAAAGACATAAGGAGAAAAGTTAGCAGAAAAAGGGGCATCATGATAGCACACTCAACAGTTCATCCCAGATTTCTTCTCTTCTTTCTTCTACAACTGTCTTTTTAGTTATATTTCGATGGGATATGGTTGTAATTTCCTATGATACCTATGTAATGTGAGGAGTAGTGTTTCCTTATTTTTAGAAGAGATGGAGTTGGTCCCTATATTTCTATATATACCATTTGTAAATAGCATTTCTAGGGTGGATGTTGGTCTACCTGAAGAATGAAAATAATAAATAAAAGTCTTTTTTTACTTCATGCTAGAGGATTTTGTGACTCAAGAACCATCTAATGTATGGTGTGTCTTCTTTATTTGTTAATTTCTTCTAATTATGAGTTGCAGTGGCTAGTAAGGTGTGAGTGATAAACTGTTAAATGATTTAATAGTAAATTACTAGCTTTCAACTTTCTACAAATCATATATGTGTTGTATAACATGTTAGTGAAGATTTCATAGAGGATTTGTGGAATAATTTATGCATGCAATTTACTTTCTGAATGTTGTTTTGTTTGTATAAACAGAGTTTGTGTAAAGAGCCATTATTATAGTTGTGTGATTGATTTAGGATATGAATATTTCCTAAAATAGGTACTAGCTAAATATATCCTCTCATTTGTTACGCTCTTCTCCCTATACTAAAAATTCACCCATACAATTTATACTTTCCACAGCTTTCCAAATGCATGAAATTCTTAAATAATATTAAAAAATCATTTCAAAATCTTTGAGAAGCCTTCCCACCACTCAAAAACCCTTTAAAATTTGAAATGGAGTATGATGTGTAAGTATTACTCCTTTTTCATTCAAGGATTTCCTCCTTGCTCTAACATATTTGGACCATTTTCCGGGAGGAGAATTGAAGTTTATGCCTGGGTGAATGACAAGTTTATAAGTCTAGTTCTGAGGTGTACAGTTCCAACTGTCCTTTTAGATTTATTTACACTTGGTGACTCCATTGTTGAAGTTTTGGCTCCTAAAAGGAATAGAACTAGGGCTAACCCATATTCTCCTTTGAGAATCCTAGTCCCTGACCTTGAAAAGCTAATCAATAAAAAGAGTAAATGAAAGTTTGTTGCCTCTACTACTGTTTTCTCAAAGGTTGTCCCTACATAAATCCTACAAACTCTATCCCATGATTTTGTAGAAAATCATGTACCTCCCTTGTTTTCCAACCAACAAACAGTCTCTACATCAAAATTTGGTGCTTCATCATCTAATTTTCACAATCCACCAATCTTTGTTCCACAAATTCCAAAAACTCACACCATCGTAGGTTCAAACCTACCCCCTAATCGAATGGATGCAATTGTTGCTGCTATGTATGCCCCTTTGGTTTTACCTCAACCTATGAATGTATTACCTGCAGGAGATTATCTCAAGTACATGCCTAGTTTTAGTGGTGAAGGAGAAGTAACAACTGAAGAACACATTGTTTATTTTTATGCCTATGCTGACAATTTGAATATTGAGCATAAATATGTTTGGATGAGAGTTTTTGTTCAGAGTCTTGAGGGTGATGTTAGGAAATGGTTTAGATCTTTGACAACTAGTAGCATCACTAGAATTGAAACCCTATATGAGACATTTTTAAGAAAATGGGGTGATAAGAAAAATTTTCTATATTATATCACTAAATTTGGTTTAAGTAAAATAAAAGAAGGAGAATCAGTTTCTGATTTTTCTAAGAGATTCAATAATATGTATAGCAAAATACCTACTTAAATCAAGCCTACTAAGGTTCAACCAAAATAATTTATGCTGGTGCCTTTGATCCTAATTTTTGTTTATTATTGAGAGAAATAATATCTACAACACTAACAAAAATGTAGGACAATGAATTTGGAAGTAGAATATAATGTACTAGTAGTTGATAGGCCCAGAGGAGGGATTGACAAAGAAAAAAGAAATAAAAAAGCTGAAGTTCAACTTCAGGAACTTCAAACATAGATCTTAAGTTATATGAGCTAACCAAGATGGTCAAGTCATTGAATAATGAGATGTCCAAGCTCAATATGGAAGCAAGAATGACTACTACTATAAACACTTCATTTGATCAGCCTAATAGATAACAATTTAGAAGACATATTGCTCCTCAAATTTTGCAGCGAGAAAGGAGAGATGTTGATGATAAAAAAGGACAACCCCTTTTTCAGAATGTTATATTTGAAGATGAAGAGGAATCTGAAAGGTTGGAGAAATTTGTTTATATCAATTGTATGAGAGATAAAGAAGGGTTGATTCATCTTACACAAACAGAGTATGAAGATTTCATGTCATATACTTATAATAATGAATTTATCTCTAGTCATTCCATGATTTCAGGTGATCATCAAAGTAAATACAGACTCAGATCAAATAATATTGATGATAATTCAAATCCTATTGCACAGCCCAAGAAGAATACGGATGCAGTTAAAATTCCAGCAGAAAATAAGGTTGTTGAAACAAGAAGACCAGAAATTCTGGTAGCAGTTAATCCTCCTTCACTTGAGGTAAAAATTTCTCACAAACTTCCCTCTGTTTTCAATTTTGAGAATGAGATACAAAAGGAAAATTCTTGTTCCTCTTGTAGAGATCATGAAGCATAACAATTTCAAAAAGACTTTTATGAAAGTTCTTAAGCCTTCACCTATTGAAGTAGCTTCTAATTTTGTTAACCTTCAAGATGACAAGCCCATTGTTATTTTAGGTCCATTGATAGAAGACATAGATGAATCTATGCCTCCATTTTATCAATCTCTGAATATTCATGATAAGATCATGCATAATTTCCTAATGAACTTTGGAGCCTCACATAATTTAATGCCCAAGGTAGTCACGGATGAACTAGGTCTTTAAGTAACTAGAGAATATCAAGATCTCTAATCCTTTGATTACCGAAAATTTCAATGCCTTGGCGTCATCAAAGATCTTGCAGTAAGCCTCTTTCAGTTACCCATGATATGGATGGTGATGGATATTGGTGTAGCTAACATTCCGCCTAGGTTTGGCATGTTACTTTCTAGATCATGGATTAGAAGATTTAGAGGAACTTTGCAATTGGATTTCACTTATGCTACTATCCCTGTTTTTGGAGGAGAATAAAGAAGGCTTTATAGAGAAGATCAGTTGGCATATATCATTAGTGATATTAAAGAACCCACTAATCATCCAATTTATGCAAGAACAAATGATGTTGCTTCAATCATTTTACACATTGACAATGTTGTCCTATCTGCGGATTTTTTATATATTTTGAAGTCTCCTAAAAAAAATATTAGTCATGAGGGTTCCCAGCTATGGAAAATGTATTTTGATGGCTCATGTTCCAAAGAAGGATCTGGTTGAGGAATAGTTCTCATTTCTCCTTTGAAAAGGAGCTCCACTTTTTCTTTCAAACTTGAATTTGAAGAAACTAACAATGGGGTTGAGTATGAAGCTTTGTTGATTGGTTTAAAAACAACAAAAGACACAAATATTTCAGAAATTTATGTTTTGGAGATGTTGAACTTATTATTCAGAAAAATCAGAAATGTTTATCAAACTAAGCATCCCAGACTCAGAGATTACCGGAATCCAGTATGGAGTATTGTAGAAGACTCATTCCTGGATTTTAACATTTATTTTGTTCCAAGAGAAAGTAATATTTTGGCTAACTCACTTTCTATTTCAGAAATCTCATTGAATATTCCAATACTTATGAAGCTAAAATATGAAGTGGAAGTTAGATTTAGACCTAGAATTCATGATAATGTCAAGCATTGATTTTTTTTTGAAGATGATCAGGAGATTAGAAGATTCATAGAAGTTGTTGAATATTTTGTTGTCCTAAACATTGATCAATATGAAGATCTCATGAAGGATGATGCTAATTTGCAAGACACCAAAAATATGCAAAAATAGATTGTTGATCAGCCTATCATTCAACTGCCTCCAATCACATTCCCAATAGGTTAATCCCACATGATAAGTTCTTTGATCACAATGATATCTCATTCAAACCATAGTTAGCTGAAATAGAATAAGAATTGGAATATTTAAATTTGGGCACAGAAAAAGAACCAAGGTATGTGAAGTTGTCAAAATCTTTATCAGAAGAAAGAAAGGTTGAATACCATACACTGTTTTGTGAAGCTATTGATGTTTTTGCCTGGAAATATGAGGATCTTAAGACATATGATACAACCATCATTGAGCATAGGATACCATTGAAATATGATAATAAGCCTTTCTAGTAGAAGTTAATACAAAATAATCCACTATTGCTACCATTGATGGAGAAGGAAGTGAAAAAAAATTTGGATGGAAAAATCATCATTCCATTGAGATACTCAAATTGGGTTGATAATCTAGTTCTAGTAAGAAATAAGAGTGGTGAAGTCAGACTATGTGTATATTTCAGGAATCTTAACAAATGCCCCAAGAAATATAATTATCCATTGCCAAAGATGGAGCATATTCTTCAAAAAGTAACCAGTTCAGACATAATTTCCATGTTAGATGGGTTTTCCGGGTACAATCAAGTTTTTGTTTGGCCAGAAGACCAAGAGAAGAAAAAAATCACTAATCATCTGGGAACATTCATGTATGAAAATATTCCATTTGGGCTTATGAATGCCGGAGCTACCTTTTAGTGGGCTATGGACTTTGAATTCATTAGAGAAAAAGACAAATTCTTGGTCATCTATTTGGATGATATTATTTTCTTCAGCTTCAGATCAAGAACACCTTCAGGACTTGAGACAAGTATTTGTTAAATGTATAAAATACGGTATATCATTGAATCCAAAGAAGTTTTATTTTTCTCTCAAGGAAGGTAATATGCTGGGTCACATAGTTTCTAAATATGGAGTGAAAATTGACCCTAAAAGAGTGATTGAAATTCAGGATTTAACACTTCCAAGATCCAAGAAAGAGGTTGAATATTTCCTTAGTAAAAGTAAATTTCTTAAGAAGGTTCATTCCAAATTTTGTTGAATTATTGAAGCATATTACTTTCATGCTAAAGAAGGACAAAGAATTCAATTGGACAATTGAATCCATAAATTCATTTGAGCTGGTAAAAAAATATATCATTGAAGCACCTTAGCTAGTAAGCCCTGAATAATCAAAGTATTTCTTGATATTCTCATTTTCCTCTCATGATAATACTGCTGCTATTTTATTACAAAAATATTCAGAAAATAAGATAGCTCCCATAGCATTTTTCAGCAGAGCTCTTAGAGATGCAGAAAATTGAAGTATGAAATGATGGAAAAGTATGTTTATGCATTAGTTAAAGCTCTAAAGGCTTTTAGAGTTTATGTTATGCATGCTCAATTTATTGCCTATGTACCTTCATCTGTTGTTAGATATATCTTATTTTAGCCTGATATTGATGGAAAAATAAGTAAGTGGGTTACTAAATTTCTTGAGTTTGATTTAGAGATAAAGCCTACTAAACTAATCAAGGGTCAAGGATTAGCCAAACTACTAGCTAAAGAAAATTGTAATGTTTTGGGCTTGAATTTCATGGATGAAAAATTTGAAGGGAAAAATTCTGAGCCTATAGACAACATGGCAGTGGATGCAAAGCTTTCTAAGTGCAGCTAGTATAAGGATATCATCTATTTTTTGCAACATTTTAAACCTCCTCCAAATTATGATAAAAGTAGAGTAAGATCTTTGAAGATGAAAAGTGTTAAATTCTGCATCAACGATAATTGTTTATATTGGAAATATCCTACAAGAGTTTTGTTGAGATTCATTGACCCAGATGAGTCCAAGAAATTTATTTTTGACATGCATATTAGTGTGTGTGGAGGTCATCACTATTGGATAATTACTGCATACAAAATATTAAAAGCTGGTTATTTTTGGCCTAGCTTATTTTATGATGTATGTGTTGGGGTGAGAGCATGTGAAAAATGTCACAAGTTCACCGGTAATAAAAATTTTAAGTATTTTCCTCTCAATCCCATAGTTGTTTCCACAAATTTTCAGCAATGGGGCTTAGATTGCATTGGATAAATGCATCCACCTTCAATTGGACATCATCGTTGGATTCTTGTTGCATCTGATTACTTCACAAAATGAATTGAAGAAATACCTACCAGGAATGCTACTCATAAAGTCATCATTAATTTTTTGGAGGGAATCATAACCAGATTTGGATGTATGCCAAGGTTAGTAGCAGATAATGAAGCTGCTTTTAAAGCTACTCCATTGGTAAATTTCTGTGAAGATCAACTCACTCAATCTACATCTTACTATCCCCAAGGGAATGATTTAGCTGAATCATCAAACAAAATTTTGGTAAGAATCATCACCAAGCTATTGGAGAAAATCGAGAAAGCTTGGGATTCAAAACTGAAGTTTTCTTTATGGGTTGACAGGGTGACCATAAAATTGTCTATTAATACATCACCTTTTCAAATGGTTTATGGAACTGATGTTGTTTTTTCGGTCCAATTTTCCATTCCTGTAGCTAAATTTCTACAAGATCATGAAACTGAGCCAAATTACATGACCAAGAGAATTTATTAGATCATATAAGTGCAACAAAAGTGAGAACAATAATATGATTTAGTGAGAAAATATTAGCAAGTTGTAAAGAAATTTTTTGATAGAGGAACCGAAAAGGAAGATTTTCATATTGGAGATCTAGTGTTGAGATGGGATGCACAACATCAAGATCCAGGTAAGAATTGTAAATTTGATGCTTTATGGCTTAGTACTTTCAGAATCTTCAATATTTTTTAGAACAATACTTTTGAGTTACAACATCTTGATGGGACAAAACTATTTGGAGGCTCATTCAATGGGTGATTTCTCAAACAACTCTTTTACTAAGGCTGTTGGTGGCCTAAGTTCACTGTAAATACCAGTGTGTTTCATAATATGACTCCAAAACCCAACGACAAGGCACTGAAACTAGAAAATATTCTTATAGCCTCGCAGGGAGAGCTCTATCCCCTGTGGAGTCAATGTTAACACAATTCTTTGTTAAGTCATGAGTCCATTTTAAATTTTTGCTTTAAGGATTGGACTTTGAAATTTTCAAAAAAAAAATTGGCCAGTACCAAAATTTCCGGAAGTGCATGTTTTATCCTTTTATGACAGTCTATTATATTCCTATTTCTGTCTATTTTCCTTTTATTCCAATGCTACCAGAAATTTAAGTAACTTTCCCTTTTTTTAAAAAGAAAAATAAAAAGTGCATCCACTTTTTTTTCAAACATGTTATGGTGTAAATACGTTTCAAATATTTTTTAAATTATTTATATCATGTGATATGATTGGTATGTGGTCATTTATGTTCAAGTTAAGTCATGGTATATGTGTAGTGTCTAGGTGTCAACCCACAGTAATAAAGCCAGCTATTAATCCCATCATGTCTGTCAGCCGAGTCAGTTTAATCTCAACTAAAGGTATGTGTTTTTCGAATGGAGAAGATTGTAGATCATCAGACTTAATGCAATGATCATTTGGTTGGTCACACATTGATGCTGCGAAAAATTTAGGCCAATAATCAACAAGACGGTGGAGGTGACTGCCATTCATGTTGGAAATATGATGCAGAGTGTTGTCCTTGATGGAAACCCACTGAATGAAGATGAAGACATGCGATTGTTGACATGTGTTGTCCTTGATGGAAATCCACCTGATGAAGTTATTCTTGACTTAATGGGCTTGGTAAATGATGTAAATTTGATGTGATATGATGCTTGTTGAGTGTTGTCCCTGAAAGGCAACCCACTTGATAAAGATGATGGCAACTTACTTGATGAAGTTGTGCTTTATAGAATATGTTCTTAATGAAGTAAATCTGATGTATCTACAGAGAGTACAGAAGACAATGAAGAAAGGAATTCATCATGTGCTAAATCTATGGTGAAAAGAGTATGTCTCAAGGCATACGCGAATATGTCTAGGAGAAGTCGCGTATGCACGCGGGAAACAACGTGCCAAGTCGCGTATGGGAAAAAGCGCTCAAAAAGTGCAAAACCAGGGGTAACCACCATGGTATTGACCCATTTTATTGGGTAATGATCCGCCCAATTGACCCCGTCTAATGTAGTTTTGGGCTCATGGTATTGGTTTGGCTCATGGTATTGAAAAAGGGGCTCATGGTATTGAAAAAGGGAAAACCTATATAAGGAGAAGAATTTCATTGTGCAAATCATGGGTGTGGTGCAAAATGTCTGAGCTTGAATGAATAATTTTATCTGAAGTATATCTGAATGGAAAGGGTTACACTTGAATGATAAACCTGAATGTATGATGCACCAATGATGAAGAAGGGGATCTAGATCTGAATTTCTCTTGTATCTACTAGATCTGCTGATGGAAGACTTAGATCTGAATTGAGGCGCACATCTGTCTGAAGTAAAAGGGTAAATCTGAACTGAACATCTGATCTGAAGAAGTATGCTGCTTTATAATGATTGAAGATCTATACGCTACTTTTCCGCAGAGGAAGCGCGTATATACGCAGCTTCGCTGAAGAGAAAGCGTGTATGCGCAATGAAATATGTACTGATGTATACGCTGGTTTGTGTGGACGGAAGCGCGTATATACGCGACATCAATGAAGCGAAAGCGCGTATGCAAACTAGGGTTTGCTGAAGCATGGGGTATGAAACATCTGTTCTGTTCTGCTGTATTACTGCTATCTGATCTGTGATGTCTGAATTGGTATGTATTTGTTGGTGATGTATGTTTGAGCTTAAAAGTATGGAATGGGTCCAGTCTGAAAATATGGTGAAATGTGGCACCTGCAAAGTTGTGTTCTATTGAAGTGGTTGGATCCGGTGTGAAAATTGATGAAAACGTGGTCCAAGGTGGTGCGAGGGTTGTAGCCTTCGGTCGGGGGTTGTAGCTCCCTTCCGGAGTGGCGGGTAAGCGGGTAAACGAGTCAGGGGGTCGTAGCTCCCTTCCCGGAGAGGCTGGTAAACGAGCGCAGGTGGGTGCCTGCGTGCTGGTCAAGTCTGCGCCAGCACATATGTTGTAAGATGTTTTCTCTATAATAAAATATTGAAGGCTGAGCAACTGCAGCGGTGGTTTTCTCCCGATTTGGGTTTCCACCTAAAAATCCTGGTGTTCATGTGTGATGCTTTATGTGATGGTTTATTCTGTTCTTACTGCACCTGTTTACTGCTTATTGAATATCTGAAGAATACATGATGGAATGATTTAAGTGAAGATTTAATGACATATCTAAATCTCTGTGTATACGCTAGTTTCATAAAGGGGATCCGCGTATATACGCTGGTTTACTGAAGTAAAGTAGCGTATGGGTTTTTTAAGGAATGAAAAGTAAAAGGATTTGATTATGCAGTAAATATTGATTCACCCCCCCCCCTCTCAGTATTTTTCCCAACAATTGGTATCAGAGCGTGGTCCTTCTGCAGAAGCTTGATCGCTTGAAGGAGATCCGTCGCAATAGGAAGTCAAGAAGGAGTGATGTCTATAAAGCCACCTCTATTCAATGGAAGCAATCTGATATTCTGGAAGGTACGAACAAAAGCATATCTGCAAAGTCTTGGTGCAGATGTATGGGCAATCGTGGAAGAAGGTTATCAATACCCGACAAGTATTCCTACAGATGCAGCTGAAAGAAAGAAGTATGAAATCAATGCCAAAGCAGTGAATGTCTTATTGGGAAGCATGTCTGAATCAGAATTTGCTAAAGTGATGCAGCTACATTCGGCAAAGGACATATGGGACAAAATCATTCTAAGCTATGAAGGAGACACAAAGGTAAAAGGTGCAAAACTCCAAACTCTTAGAATTGAATATGAAAATTTGAAGATGCATAGTGATGAGAGTGTTGCCAGTTTCTTTCTTCGTCTGGATGATATTGTAAATCGAATGAGAAATTTGGGTGAAACCATAACTGATACTACTCTGGTGGAAAAGGTCTTAAGATCCTTGACTTCTAAATTTGACTCTAAAGTTTCAGCTATTTAAGAAAGGCAAGATCTGCAGACTCTTTCTATTGTTCAATTGCATGGTATTCTGACTGCTTTTGAAATGAGACAAGGAGTTCCTTCCCAAATCAGAGAAGCTTCTTTTAAGGCATCTACAAAAGGAAAGGAAAAGGAAGTTGTCAAAGAATCCAGCTATATATCCGATGAAGAAGAAGCGAATTTCGTGAGAAAGCTCCAACTAGGTACTGGAAGATTCAAAGGTAAGCTTCCCTTCAAATGTTTTTAGTGTGGAAAAGTTGGTCATTATGCTGCTAAATGTCCTTATAGAGAAAAGCATGGTAAAGGGAAACAATTTGAAAAGCGAAAGAGTTATTATGCAAAAGAAGATGATGATGAAGTGTCCAGTGAAGATGAAGAAGATTCTTACCATGATCTGAAAGTGCTCATGGCAAAGAAGCAAAAGAAGAAGGTTACTCAAGGAAAGGAGATACCTCAGAAATCATGTATAGCAAAAATTGAAGAAGATGACACAGATTCTGACGAAGCTCTACAAGTGCTCATGGCAAAGAAGAAAAAGAAGAAGGCTACTCGAAGCAAGGAGATATCTCAGAAAATAGAAGAAGATGAATCGGATAGTGATTGGAGTCATCCTTTGCATGATCTTGGTGGTACAAACAATAATGAAGTTTGTGAAAGTAGTGTTTTGGAAATAGAGAAAGCTCTCAAGATCAAAGATGAAGAACAACAAAGAGCAATTGATAAGAAAGATTCTATCAATAAAGAGATGATCTCTCAAATGAAAGAACAAATAGAAATGTTGAATGGTCAGGTGGACAAGTATCAAAATCGTATTAAAGAACTAGAAGCAGAAATCAACGATCTAAATGCAGATCTCGAAAAATCAAGCAAGAAGAATGAAGGACTTGAAGCTGCAATCATCTTTCTACAAACAGATCTTGAAGCATCAAATAAGAATAATGAAGAACCTATGTCATTTGAAAAGGAAGGCCTTGAAGCAGAAATCATCTCTCTCAAAGAAGATCTGGAAAAATCAAATAAGAAGAATGAAGAGCTGCAACAAACATGTGAAGGAAATGAAGATTGGTTGAAAGAAGAGATTCTAAATCTGAAGGATCAAGTTGAAGATGGAAGAAGAAAAGAAGAAATCATGACAAAGCAATGTCAAGCCTTGGAGGTTGAGGTAAACATTCTCAAAAGTAAATTAGAAGAAAAGGTTAAAATTTTGAGGTTTCATGATAGTACTAACATTTTGGACAATATTCTGAGTAATCAAAGGTCTCCTGCTATCAAACATGGTCTTGGTTTCCATGAAACTGTTAAAGGAGAATCTAGCTCACAAGGAAGTGCCAAAAATTCAGAAGATGTCAATGCAAAACTTGATGTGTTGAAAGAAACAAAAGATCAACCAACAATCATGAATTCTCAAAGGAATTCATTCAAGAACGTTGAATGTTTTAAATGTCATAACTATGGGCATGTTGCAGCAAATTGCAGAAGCAGAACAATTCAGCCACAAATAAACAGGTACTTTGGTAGCTTCAAGGGATATTGTTTCTCATGTAACAAGTATGGACATAAAGCAGCTGATTGTAAAAGAAGGAAGATCAGAAATACTCATTATAATTCTTATTACTTTGGACACATGAGATGTTATTCTTGTAACAAGTATGGTCATGTAGAAAAGGAATGCAGGCTGAACAGATATGAGAAATTGGATAACTTCCAGCACACAAATAGAAAGTTTAAACAAGTCTGGAAAAAGATGGAGGGATGGAATAAGAATCAATCTAGAGAAGAAAAGGATAATTTTGTGGATGCTCTAGAAGAAAATGATTTTCTTGAAGAAAACACTCAATTCAAGGACCGATCAGAAACGTAGGGAATTCTGACCCTACTGCAGTCATTCGCTTCTGAAGCTTACTTCTCTGATTGACTGCAGGAATGATGTGAGATACATTATGAGATCTAGTAATGTATCGTCACAGGTGGAGAAATGTATGATGTCTCTCATGGTTGATTTTATTATTCTGGTTATATGTATTTCTAACAGAGCATCTGGTGTGAAGAAAAGACAGGAACAGAAGGTAAATTCTCAGGGGGAGATGAAGGTGTGAAATTTTCTATATTTCACTTTCCATACGTGGTTTCTATGAAACAAAGGCGCGTATACACGCGAGTTCTATCTGACACAGCCGCGTATGCATTGATGATGAGAAAATTTATCTGATAGCTGAAGATCTAGAGCAGAGGTTCAAGGGGAGCATCAGTCTGACTGCTGATGATTGCACTGTTAGCATTATTCTGGTTATACTCATGATAATGAAATGATACATGGGTTCTTGTGTTGAAGATTATGGATGAAGCCTGGTTGCTTTATGATGAAGAGCATTCGTTGTTGAGATGAAAGTCTTATAATTCATAAATGAGGACAGATCATGCAGAGATGGTATTCAGAATTGCCCAAGTTAAGCAATAGCACTGGTTTAGGGGGAGTAGCAGGATGATGATTGCATTGTTGGAAATATGATTGCTTATTCTTTGGTCTTTATGATACTCATGCTCAAATGATGATAACTTGGTACATGGACTATTATGATGAGATTTTGAGCCCTGGTTGCTGATAAGTATCTTTTTTGCTCACACATGGATGAGTTGGATGTCGCAGAGTTTGTTACTATGGTTGAGAACTTTTGCCTACATATGTTACTTCATGTTTAATCTTGAAGATCATGGTGATTTTGGACCACATGGATGATTGCTTGACACATATCTGAAGATGTTGTTCTGGTATGATAATTTCTCTTGGAAATAATGTATTGATGATGCACGGAATATGAAGACTTGGTTACTAATGCGCTTATGCTACCACCATTGGATGATGCTTGAAGACACAACTACTCTGTTCTATCTCTAGTCCAGGGAAGCAGTCAAATATCTCAGAAAGAAGCTGAACACTGGCTTTTCCTCACAGAGAATCAAATCTGGTTGAAATTTAGAAGATGACTTTGGATACGCGGGTTTCCTGAAACACAGTCGCGTATGTACGCGAGTTCCTGCACAGAAAACCGTGTATGTCTGATTGCTGATATTTTCTACTTGGAGTCAGCTCTCTTCAGCACAGCTGCAGTGCTGTTTGGTATATCTGATACTATTTGGTATCTCTGGTGGTGTTCCAGTTCTCATAATTCTTTTCTCATGTTTTGATAAAGATGCCTTGATGATTTGTTGGTGAAAGTGTTCAGGATGCACAAACTAAGGGGGAGCCTTAGTCATATGAAAATGATGCTTGGATGCACAGATGCAGGGGGAGCATTAGCGTTGCTGAGTTAATGCATTGTTGGAATTATGATGGTTCTGAAATATGTTCTCTTTCTTGAGGAGCTTCTGGTGTTGGTTATGAAAAGTCATATTTGTATCTTGATGAAAAGGTCATTGTAATTATCAGTCATGTAAGAACTTGTCAAATTTGTAAACCCACTTGGTTGGGTAGCTGAGTCAAATTTTGTAAACCCACTTGGTTGGGTAGTTGAGTTGAATTGTGTAAACCCACTTGGTTGGGTACTTGAGTCTCATATGTAAATCTACTTGGATGAATCTTTGATGTAAGTATGAGTCATTGGTGATAGGAAAGTCATAGAGTCATGTACTTCATTAGAAAATATGTTTGAAGATTCAGCATGAACTCAGGGGGATCTTGGTCACTTCAGTATATATCAGATCTGCAGAACGCTTCTTCCAAATGAGGAGAAAAGGGGGAGAGTATGTTGGCTTTTGGTCCGCCCTTTGCCCTTGATGTCAAAGGGGGAGAGTGACATGGTGTTTGAATGCAGATAATGGTGTCAAAGAATTGAGAAAGTGACATGGTGTCAATGTACTTATCTGTTGTGGTAACCAAACACCATCGTGGTTGCCATCAAGTCCAAAGGGGGAGATTGTTGGAAATATGATGCAGAGTGTTGTCCTTGATGGCAACCCACTGAATGAAGATGAAGACATGCGACTGTTGACATGTGTTTTCCTTGATGGCAATCCACCTGATGAATTTATTCTTGACTTAATGGGCTTGGTAAATGATGTAAATTTGATGTGATATGATGCTTGTTGAGTGTTGTCCCTGAAAGGCAACCCACTTGATAAAGATGATGGCAACTTACTTGATGAAGTTGTGCTTGCTAGAATATGTTCTTGATGAAGAAAATATGATGTATCTACAGTGTGTACAGAAGGCAATGAAGAAAGGAATTCAGAATGTGCTCAAAGTATGATGAAAAGAGTATGTCTCTATGAATACGCGGATATGTCTAGGAGAAGTCGCGTATGCACGTGGAAAAGAACGTGCCAAGTCGTGTATGGGCTAAAGCGCTCTAAAAGTGCAAAACCAGGGGTAATCACCATGGTATTGACCCATTGTATTGGGTAATGATCTGCCTAATTGACCCCGTCTAATGTAGTTTTGGGCTCATGGTATTGGTTTGGCTCATGGTATTGAAAAAGGGGCTCATGGTATTGAAAAAGGGAAAACCTATATAAGGAGAAGAATTTCTTTGTGCAAATCATGGGTGTGGTGCAAAATGTCTGAGCTTGAATGAATACTTCTCTCTGAAGTATATCTGAATGGAAAGGGTTACACTTGAATGATAAACCTGAATGTATGATGCACCAATGATGAAGAAGGGGATCTAGATCTGAATTGCTCTTGTATCTACTAGATCTGCTGATGGAAGACTTAGATCTGAATTGAGGCGCACATCTGTCTGAAGTAAAAGTGTAAATCTGAACTGAATATCTGATCTGAAGAAGTATGTTGCTTTATAATGATTGAAGATCTATATGCTACTTTGCCGCAGAGGAAGCGCGTATATACGCAGCTTCGCTGAAGAGAAAGCGCATATGCGCAATGAAATATGTACTGATGTATACGCTGGTTTGTGTGGACGGAAGTGCGTATATACGCGACATCAGTGAAGCGAAAGCTCGTATGCAAAATAGGGTTTGCTGAAGCATGGGGTATGAAACATCTATTCTGTTATGTTGTATTACTGCTATCTGATCTGTGATGTCTGAATTGGTATGTATCTGTTGGTGATGTATGTTTGAGCTTAAAAGTATGGAATGGGTCCAGTCTAAAAATATGATGAAATGTGGCCTGCAAGTTGTGTTCTATTTAAGTGGTTGGATCCAGTGTGAAAATTGATGAAACGTGGTCCAAGGTGGTGCTGAGGGTTGTAGCCTTCAGTCAGGGGGTTGTAGCTCCCTTCCAGGTGAGGCTGGTAAACGAGATCGGGGGGTCATAGCTCCCTTCCAGGTGAGGCTGGTAAACGAGATCGGGGGGTCGTAGCTCCCTTCCAGGAGAGGCTGGTAAACGAGTCAGGGGGTCGTAGCTCCCTTCCAGGAGAGGCTGGTAAACGAGCGCAGGTGGGTGCCTGCGTGCTGGTCAAGTCTGCGCCAGCACATATGTTGTAAGATGTTTTCTCTATAATAAAATATTGAAGGCTGAGCAACTGCAGCGGTGGTTTTCTCACGACTTGGGTTTCCACCTAAAAATCCTGGTGTTCATGTGTGATGCTTTGTGTGATGGTTTATTCTGTTCTTACTGCACATGTTTACTGTTTATAGAACATCTAATGAATGAATGATGGAATGATATAAGTGAAGAAGTAATGGCATAATTAGATCTCTGTGTATACGCGAGTTTTATGAAGGATATCCGCGTGCATACGCTACTTGGCTTCAGCAAAGTAGCGTATGGGTTTTAAGGAATGAAAAAGTAAAAAGTTTTGAATATGCAGTAAATACTGATTCACCCCCCCCTCTCAGTATTTTTCCCAACAAGTCACAGATTTTCTTGCTTCAAGCCACCAGTAGCATGCTATCCAAAATTACACAACCAACTAAAGATTATTATGACCATCACATGGTGCATACTACGGTCAAGGATATTTTCCATCATGAAAATCTATTGCATGGGAGGATTAATCAGCGTTTTTTTTTTAGAACCACTAAAAAATAAGGAGTATTATCACTTGTGAGCCTAGCTGTTGGAGAACGAATTTTCTAGAGTTGTAATTTGAGGAGGAGTCTAGATTTCAGATAGAATTTTAGAGGAAGACACAAGTAACACTTGTTGGGTGAGCTCTTCTAGCTCTGCCACCTATCAGTTTTTATAGACAGAGTTATTAATTTCTGAAGATGAAAAAAAGAGGAGGGAAGATAAAATGAATTGAACCACGGGGTGACCTAGTGGATGCAAATTTGAAGGTGAGAATATTGTTTTTCCAAGCAGGGTCGTATTATTTTTGCACCAGACTAGGAATCTCTCATTTAGGAGTATCTCAAGAGTTTTCAAACTCATTCAATGGATAAGAAGCCACATTATATGGTATTACATTGCAGGTTTCAGCAGATTCAATTATTGAGGCATTCAACCTTCCACATAAAGGAGAGAGGTGGTTTAAAGGTTAGGTTATCAATGTAGGAGATCTCAACAGTTTCCTCAAGGATGCACACAGAGATCCCAACTAGGCCAAAGGAATTCCAAGCAGCTACCTCAAAAATGAATGGGTAGAAGATGTTTAACTCATCAATATTTACCTCACCTTTGAAAGGAGATATACAACAATGTTTCTTTATCATATGACAGTTATTTTTCATGTTGTAGGTATGAAGACCTTCAATTTTCCATAAATTTTGTTGAAGAGTCTGACAAAGATGTTAGCAAGGATCCAAACTCACATTATTGCTTCAGAATACAGCTTATATGATCAAGCTCTCATCAAGGTGTTAGTTGAAGAAGAGTTAAGGAAAAGAAATTAGAAATGGTACCATTTCTTGTTTTACAGGGCAGGGAAACCTACACCTACACCTCCATCCTCACAACAACACCCTCAGCCTACAAAAATAACCAAGAGGAAGACTAAAAAGGAGAATGTCCATAAAGCCAAAATTAGAAAAGAAAATGTGTCTTCAGTCAAGGTTGAGAGAAAGTTGGAGAAAAGAGAGAGCTCCTTAGTTAATAAACCCAAGTATATGAAAATGGTGCCCCCCATTCCTCCTTTTCCTAATGTATACATGTTGTAGGGGTAAATCCCCTCTGCAGACAGAGGCGATCCCTACTAGCCCAGATCGGGTCTAGCAACAATCGTATCACGCTAAGGCGCACGTTCCTAATTGCAATAGACCAAATTTCGAGGAAGGCCTACCTTAAGTCCAACGTTGTTGTTCGTAGAAGAGATAGCACTCCCATTTCCTTGCTCCAGCAGATCACAATTATCCCACTTTTCGCGATCAAACACCTGCACACACAAGAAATACAATGAACACACAAGTGTAAACCCAATATATGCAATTATGTATCAGTCATAGAAGACACAACTCATGATCACAATGAACAATATGAGTGGAACCATAACCAAAGTCGCTTATCATTAATTAATACAAAGAAAGATACAACCTGGCTCTGATGCTGAATCTTCCTTCGACGGGTCGACAACGGAATACGTCTCGGTAAAGCTCGTCGAGAATGGGACAGGCCTCTCTCTTCGGTTTTCTTGACAATAATCTCCTTGCTACTGATTTGGCTCTATGAGGACTATCAAGGCTCTTGCAGCATTCTTTAGGCTATGAAGGCTCTTGGAGACTAGCTTGCAAAGGAAAATGGCAAGCTTATATAGATGGTGGAAGGGGGGTTGGGATCCCTACAATCATGGGATTGGCCCTATACTCAAGGAAGCTTCCATGAGAGGTGGAAACCACTTCCTCTACATGGAGATCCGAAGCCAAACCTCCCAACTCAATTTAGAGATCAGTTCAGGAATTGGTTGGAGTCAATCTTCCACCATTTTATTTTTAAAAAACACTCCTTAATAATCCTAGTGTAGGTACAACACTGAGACAGTGCGCCAGATGGTGCGCCCTCTTTGGAGGATTTCCCCCATTGGCACAAGGGTTGAACTGACTAGTCGCGCCAAGGCAAAAAAGGCTATTTTTAGGGTTTTTCACAAGGAATTGTCTTTAGGAGAATGAATGCCCTTGTCTAGGGGGATGCCATGAAAATGGTTTTAGGTCATGTCACTACTCACAGGTCATGGAATAAGCTCTCCAATGTGTAGGACGGGGGATTGCAGGGACCGTGACAAATTATTGTGTAACAATACATCAGAGCTCGAAGAGGAAGGCTTGCAAATTTAGAGAAACCTAAATCACATATGCTACCGAAAATTCCAGAAGCAAATATTCAGCAGAAAATGTAGAAATATTATCATCCCACAAATTTTTATGAAGAACTCCTCAAAGATGCAGGGTATGAGATCGGTAGTAAGAAGAAGAAAGAGGAAGCCAAACCTGTAACTGGTACCCCAGAAAGACATACTAGAGACAACAACAAGTTCAGGCTTAAGTTGAAGGCTCTGCAGAATCCAATTTTATTGACAAAGGTCATTAACATAGAAGGAAAATTTGAAGGGTCAAAGACAAAGGAATCTAAGAAGAAAGATAAAATTAAACCCCTTGAGAGCAGCACTGAAAACCCTCAAAAAGAAGAAAGATCCAAAAGGGTTCAAAGGAGGAGAAGACCATGTCAAGGAAGCAGCCACAAGAACAACCAGATCAAGATCAACTGCTAACTGCAAGACAGACTTCGACAAGCTTACTGAAGTTGTAGCCCACATAGAAGGAAGGTAAAAACGTTTTTGATAAAACACCATTTTGCTTATTAAGTGTAATTTTGAATAGAAGCCGAAATGTCAAATAATGTAAGTCTACACAGGTTTTTTAGTGTTTTATATGATTTTTTGAAAAATAAATAGAGTGCCACAAAAAATTTCAGTAGGTTACAGTTTTTGTGCACTTACAGGTTTTTACCGAAATTTTTGGTAGTGCTTGTTTTAGCTAAATTTTGATAGCTATCAATAAAATTTCCGAGCCAGTTCAGGAAGGATAAAGACTGATAACCAAATGGATATAAAAAGTGATGGTGAAAAGTGGTTATGAGGTTGTTGGTGGTCATATTAAATGAAGATACATGGCTAAATACATAAGGAGACAAATTAGCAGAAAAAGGGGCAGCATGACAGCACACTCAGCAGTTCAACCCATATTTCTTCTCTTGTTTATTCTAAATTTGACCTGTCAGTTAGATTTTTATGGGATATGGTAGTCATTTCCTATGACACCTATATAATGTTATGAGTATTTTTTCCTTCTCTTTAGAAGAGATGGATTTGGTGCCTCTCTTTCTATATATACCATTTGTAAATATCATTTCCAGGTTGGATGTTGGTCTACCTTAAGACTGCATATAATAAAGAAAATCATTTTTTTAATTCATTCTGGAGGATTTTGTGACTCAAGAACCATCTAATTTATGGTGTGTCTTATTTATTTGTTAATTTATTCTAATTATGAGTTTCAGTAGCTAGTAAGGTCTGAGTGAGAAACTGTTAAAGGATTTAATAACAAATTATCTGCTTTCAACTTTCCACAAAACATATATCTATTGTAGAACATTTTAGCGAAGATTTCATAAAGGATTTGTGGAATAATTTATGCATGAAATCTACTTTATGAATGATGTTTAGTTTGCATAAACATAGTTTTGTAAAGAGCGATCATTATAGTTGTGTGACTGATTTAGGATATGAATATTTCCTAGAATAGGTACCAGCTAAATATCTCCTCTCATTTGTTACACTCTTCTCCCTATAATACCAAATTACCCATACAATTTGTACTTGCCAAATGCATGAAAGTCTTAAAGAATATAAAAAATCATTTCAAAATATTTGAGAAACCATCCCTCCACTCAAAAACAATTTCAAAGTTGAAATGAACTATGATGTATAAGCCTTACTCCTTTTGTTGTCAAGGAGTGGCTCCTTGTGCCAATATATATCATTTTTGGGATTAAAATGCGTTAAGTAAGTCATTCATATATGAAAATTTCCATGAGAGGTAGTTGTAACTGACTAATTTCTCATGATTTTTGAATAATCCACTTAACACTCATTTCATTAGGTGATGCTCATAAGGGTGAAGCGGTAAAGACACAACGGAGAAAATTAACCAATTGCTTGAAAGTGGAAATAGAAGTAGTGGGTATAGAATAGAACCATTTCTTCGCTCGACCATCCAATGTAATGGTAAAAAACTATGCAAGGGTTTCTTTGTAATAAATTCCATTCTGAAAAAAAGAAGAACAAAATCAGTTACGTAATTAAGGATGGTTGTACCCTTTCCATTGAATTTAAAATTTGACAATTTATGTAATAAGTCCATAAGGATTGAAATATATAAATCTTTAGAAAAACACCTTCGGATAACGATTTGGGATTTAGCCATTAAAGGTAAGAGATTAACACACGCTTCATAGGCTCAGCTTGTCATGTGGCCCTCCTAGTGCCAAACATGTTGACAGTGTTTGATGCTGCCAACATTGTAAGGGGATCTCCCTGATATGAAGTCCCAATTAGGCCTCGCACTATTTGGTGTAGGAGTCCCATATATGCATAAGGTCTGGCCACCATTGGAAAGGTTTCAAATATATGCCTTGGTTACGATCATGAAAAAGAGAGGGAAGCACCTCTTTGGGGTAGCAAGTATGTAATATCTGTGAGACACCCAATGTAAGGTGTATGTCGGGGAGACTACCATGGATGGTAAGGAAAATGATCCACCGGTTAGAAAATTAATAGTATTATCGAAAAGGAGGACCCGAGAAGGAAGCGAAAGGATTGTTTATTAGCTACATATTAATCTACATAATAAACAAAAATCATTAAAGTATAACAACACTCATTCAATAATAACCATAGCTAAGCAATGAATTAGTTCGTTGACTTAGTATGTGCTTAAAGAAACATATATCATAAACATAACAATAATAGTCCTATTATATCTACATGTTGATGGTGTTGTAAATCCATAAACCAAGGGGTTTCCCTGATGTTAAGTCCAAGTTAGACCTCAGAACATTTCAAGTAGGATCCCTATCTAGAATATCAGCCTGGCTATGACATATTCTTATAGATTTTCCTTGGCTAACAATTTTAGCACAAGAATGTATTGCACAGGTAATATTGGATCAACAATGTGTATGCCTTGTGAAATGTTCAATTGTGGATAATATCAAGGTCCTTATATTGAAAGGGAGGAGAAAGGTGGGCCCTTGAAAGACAAGTAGTAGTAATAGTCTAGAAAAAGCACACGAGAATATACATATGAATGAATTGTTGATAAACCATTGAAATAGTTCACAAGGAAGAAACAATTGTTAAATAAAATACAACATATCTTCAACAAGATAAGTACCAAAGACACTGAAATAGTTCAATTTCCTTTGTACAGATTAAAACAACATACATCGCAAACATTCAAAGAATAGTCTTACAATATTCACGACATATGCATGAAAGCATGCTGGCACAACGAGCTTCTAAATTAAGTAAAAGTTCCAAGATACATCAAGACAGTGAACACCACTAGCCCCAATAGTGGAGCATTAGAGCAGTCAATTTCTCCTCCAAAAAAAATATCTTCCTCTCCAATGCCTAGTAGGAGGAGCCAAGGTGAAAATTCCTTTGCATGAGAAATGAAGGTGTATCTATAACAAATGGCATGACCATTCACCTCCCTTGTGACTCTTGGACTATCCTCGTGATTGCTTGACTTCTCAATGACCTTTCAACTTCCTATGTGACTTTTCGTATTACATGGATGAATCTTGGACTTCCACTTTACATTACATTTCTCCAATATTGAATTTACATAATATACAAATGGTGTGGAAAATAATGACTCATGACCAGACATGACATGACACTCATGACATGGACTACATGATGATGTGGCAGTGCCAAGTTGTCCTTCTTATTTATTTGACTTCATTGAAAGTTGTATCCAATACTTTTTCTTCATGAGACCTTTTTTTTTCATGTATACCCTCTAACGGGTTTTGAATCAGATGGAGTCTCCATGCATTCTAGATCTTTTGTCATCTATTGTAATCTAGTGTTCCTTCGTATTTTTCCCTAATGATCATCTTATCTCCTCATCTCCTTATGTGTATTCTAGCATGATCTCCTTCTCCATCTCCTTCATCATCATATTTTCATGACATATTAGAATACATATGGCTGCAATGCACCCATTACAAGATGGCCTCAGTTCTGTAAAACCCTATCCTAAGATGATTCATGAAATCACTTGTTAGGGCTAGAACTAGTGATTGGTTGAGTGACTAATGTTGAAATTTATATATTACAGAGAAATGTAACACATATATATGTCTTGAAATAAAAAAACAGAAAACATATAAAACAAGAGAGACACAGATATATGTGGTTCACCCAACTTTGGCTACGTCCACAGAGAAACAGACAGTCCTTCCTTTATATTATCCAGCAAAATGAAGAGACACGACCTAAAGCAGATTTGATGTAATATCCTCTACTCTCTCACACAATCTCCTCTTCTCTTTCTCACTCATAATACACTCTCAACACACAGCCCCAATACAATTCCCTCATACAACAGAGGGGTTTCCTTCTAGGAAAAATTTTGGGTCCCTATAATACTACTGTGTACCCTTATTGTTATTGTTACTATAGCCCCCTTATTTTTATTTTATTTCCCATGTAGTCCCCATATTATTATTATTGTGACCCATTGGACTCCTATATATAGAAAGGAAGTTTTGTCATTTTTATTGTTGTCAGGTTATCCCTCACCTTAAGCTATAAGCGAAAATCTTAAATAAATGAAGAAAATATCCCTAAGAGAGAAGCGGGCTAAGTAAGTATAAAGGGTGTATGGCATGCAAACCCCCTCATGAGAAGAGCGCGGACAAAATACTAATGGCACTATACAGTTAAACAAAGGTGGGGCCGCATCCATATTTCAGACAGCTAAAGGGAGAGCGCTAGGTACAGGGATTCCGAGGGTACCAAGGAAGTAAGAAAGAAGGTGGAGACCTACCCCCTGGAGAATATGATTTCACGCGATGCTGTAAAAAGGTTTAAGCTTCCCGTGGGGTGATAGAGTGTTATGGGAAGGTCTCACGGGCTCCTGACAGAACTCTGAGTGGACCCCTCAAGAAAGACAGGTGGTGCTATGAAAACAAAAGGTAAGGTAACTTAGGGAAGTCGATACACGACCAGTACTAGTAAAACCAGCACATGGCTAGCACCTACCCGACTCTTGATAGCCAACAACCTACTGATACGCGCCCCATTATCGACATCATTATGACGTCAGCCCTGTAGTTGGCACCCTAACCTCATTTTCCATAAATCTAGGTCTATTAAACCTATTTTATGCCCACTCTTAGTAAAATATTCATTTTTACGAATCTGTCATGCAACGAAGCTCGAACTCTAGTACCAGGTCGCTTTCAGCCCCCTGCCTCCCTTCCCCCCCCCCCCTCAAGTTTCCTCACTGTTTTTAGGTATTTATTCATTTCTCCACCTCGCCATTTTCCTTTTGTTTTACTTTTCAAAATGGTCATGGGTAAAGCAAAGCCCAGAAAGTCTGAATCTGAAGCCCCACAAGCCCACGAGGTCCGGGCGGTCCTTGGACCTAAACCTCTCATTGACACTCAATCTCATATTCATGACCCATCCTACCCTTTCAACATATCTCATGTCAGACCCAAGTTGTTGGAAAGCCATGTGAAGGGCCAACACCAGTTCAGAGTCATTCAGTCAAGCTTAAATTACTAGATTGCTCTGCCCACCTATCCAGTTCTCAAGTTTATAAGTTGGCTCAGCGAAGCCTATAATGAACGCAGGGATTTATTTCTATCGGTTCAACGAAATAATATTTTCTGCATATCTCCCAAGATCATAAAGGAAGCCCCCTATTTCCCCCACAGAGAAATTTATGTCGAGTTCACCGAGTTATTCCTCTCCCGTCAGTTTTCAAAGTTTCCTTGGAAGAAACAAAGTGAATTCCTCTGTTTTATTTCGGATTATCATCTTATGGCTATCCCACTTTCAGATATGGTTCCCTTGTCCACTTTCAGAGACAATGTCTAGCCTATCCATGCTTTCATTTCAGGGTTACTATTTGTTGGAACAGGGTCTCCTGCAAGCTGCGAAACTGGTCCATTTTCTATATTTTTTATTATACCTAGTCTAACGTAGGGGTTTTGGGGTGGGTCAAAGCCCCTATTGCATTATAAATGGGTCAAGGGTAGACCAAGAGTCTGCAAACCATAGGTTTCGGACCATTGGATGTGTTGTAACTCCTAGAGATAGCCTAGAGTTGTGATAGACCAGTGCCTAGGACATCTTAGCATAGCAAGGATCTTATAATATAATGGATGAAGTTGTCAGCTTCAGCTCTCATGCTATCTCTTGAAAATAGGTAAATTAAATAGAATGGGACCAAACCCTCAGAAACTGACACAGAGAAAAAGATATTGCAAAGGAAAGATGCAGAACTCTAATACAAAAGCAACAGACAATTCAGAGACATTTTACTGCAAAGCGGGCCGATTCAGAAATACTCCACAGACATAAATTATCAGAAGGTGTATGTAGTGAAAGAAATAATGAGAAGATATTAGTCAACATTGAGCTGATACCCAGATATACAATACCACCATGCATGGGCTTACCGATCTAAGAATCCATACATGATAATAGCATTTTAAAAGCACCCTCCCAAAGCAACTAATATAGCAGAAACACAGTTTAGATGAGTAATGAAATAGCATATCATGCATGAGCCATATTTAAAGTGCTTGACTGACCCAAGTATGGGCATCAACTAGGATGAATCCTTACCAGGAATCAATGAGGCACTCACATTCCAAAACATGATACAAGAAAGGTGGGTGAGATGAAATGATATATTAAATAACATATAAAAGAGAGTTACAGACTGTGAAATACCAAAGACCAGAATCCTCTTTGATAGACAAAACTCCTCCTCACTGAGACCCTATGGGCTCTGAGCCTTCATACAAGAGTTTTACAAATTATATACAAAAATCCTTTCACTGCATAATTTTCTGATAGAAATTTGGAACCCTTACAAAGCGTTTTTTCATGGTTTTTATAGAAGAAACCAAAACCTAGCAAAAGCGGTGGGTGCTGAAAATTTAATTGCATCATTAAAAAAAAATGGTGGAGACGTGCACGCCCATACTACTTGACGGCGCTGAAGTGTTGTAAGTACTCTGCTGCCTTTTCTTTGAAATAAATGTGCTAGGTCAAAGCTTCTTGAGGAACATAACGTATGAATGAAATCCCATAAATAATCTATCCTTTCCTGAAGGAAAATTTGGCTGTAAGAAGACCTGGAGGGTATTGTTTTTTTGTAGATCGTACCCTTTGCCGGCTAAACCCTGAATTAAGATTGAAAATCTTCCATATTGGACACTGAATTCCTGGATCTTCTACTGATACTCTTTGCCGCAACATTAATATCTTCATCTGCAAAAATCTGCACTTTGAATAACTTCTGAGGGTTTGATAAATTTTAACTCTACTTCCTTTAATGAGAGTCGTGTCGTAACAGCTTCCCAAATCCTTCTTCCTTAAATTTCGCCTCTGAAAAATTGTCCTTTTCCGCGGCCTCTATCACAGCGATTGATATTGTGAATCATAGTAGTTCTTCTCGGCTCTAACCTTGCAAAATCCACAAACATGTTAAGAAAACAAATGCACGGGAGGGTGGATGCAGTGGAGATGACTGTGTAGCATAGCGATGTGATGAAATGGCAGAACATGCAGGGTGGCAACGCAAGCTACTGTGGAACGATGGAGGAGGGACTGGCGATAGCTTCCAATGTAAAACCTTAAAATATGAATTACAAATGGAGAATATGAATGGTGGAGAAAAATGCGATAAACATGTAAGAGTTGTGACGCGTGGACGTACGATGGACTAGGTGGGGAGGGTGACGTGGTGGCATGAGGTCAACGATGGGCATGTGACTCAATCAGGGCCATCCGATCTCGGCGGAGATCAACAGCTAAAACAACGCCAGAGGATGCTAAACTGCGGGCCCGGGGCACTGTACATTAGGACTAACACTCGCGCAACTTCGGAAAGAGACCACCATCGGATGGAGGCTAACAGATCTGACAGTTCACGTTCATATCGCTCCGTGACTTTGACCGATCGTTAATGTGTGATGGAGGGCAGTATTGAAACCGTACGCTGGGACGCGTGGAAGGCACTGAATGGAATCGCTGGCCCATAGAGATTTATGGCCTATCGCCGAAAGGCGGTGCGATATAAACCACTGGTTTTGAATAGTGGATACGAGCGCGGGGACCACCAGGGCAGACGGGTAGCGAACCGTTGATCCATGATTTGATTGGACAGCTCAGGACACGCCCGATACTCTTTGATAAGCACCCGGTGCTTTTGCTCTCGGTTCTGGCTTTCGGTCCCGTGGAAGAAAGGGCGGGGGCTTGGCTGAAGGGGCTATGCCATAAATATTTTTAAACGTGCATTTCCAGCCTTTGATATGGTGTTTTGGAGGCAGGAAATGATAACGACAAGCTTGAGAATGGTTTTCCAAGGCTGCAAGAGGGAGATTCGAGAGCTTTAAGCCAAATTTCCCATGGAATTTTAAGTGAAAGGGATCATGATAAACAGGATGCGTAGGCTAAAATAGTATAATTAGTTGCACCTTTTTGAGTTGTAAGATAGAATTGGAATAGAGATTTATGCTATGTGCGGATCGATAGATCTGGTTAGGGTTGTTGGGGAAGGACTCCTGCTGCTGTGTGTGCGAAGATTCTCTATCCTACTGCATGCGGACCCTACTACTGTGTGTGCAGGTTGGGTTTTGGGTATTGTAAGTATATCTGAAGCATTAATGAATGCCGAAGTATTGTTGGATGTCTGAGTCTATTGGAATTAATGTGATGTGAATCTTTGATGTTTGGTTGATTAATATATGCTGATGTGTTATTGATTTAAGCTGCGAACATACTTGTGTTACTTTTTTATGTTGCGTTCTGGATCTGTTTTGTTACGTTTCATGCAAGAATGTCTGGAATAGCTACGTTATCGTTATTTGAGTTTATAATCTGTTGATTACTGTGAATATCGTTTTTGTTGCGCATGTGGATGCAAAGGGAATCTGTAGATATAGGCTCTGTGATATAATATTTGGTCACTATAAGATTGAACATAGCTCTGCTTAACTTACCTACCCTCTCCCAAGGTGTAGAAACCTGGTTCTAGCACCCACCCATACTACTTTGGGTGAGACTTTGGACTACGCAAATAGGTCACTGCCGAAAGGGCCAGTAGTATAAGGGTTTTTTGGCAAAACTTTAACCTCCAAACCTGGGTCAAGACCCCTCAAGCCAACAAATGGTTCTATTGCTAGGACCAAGAGAATTTTGAGAGAGGGATCGGGTAATGCCAAGGCCATATTGGAAACCTGAAAGAAAAGAAATTGATGAATGTTTCAAACAACAAGTTCAGGAATTTGTAGTAAAAGAAAACCACAGTACGAAGCTAACCACTGAAGAGTGGAAGAATAAGTATATTTTTAGAGAGATCTAGGAGATTTTCTTTGTAACTATTGTGATCAAGCTCTAGGAGTGGCTTGCAAGGTTGGTTGAATTTTAGAAGTGTTGGAAGGACAAACGGGTCATGCAATGGACCCCTGAATTGATCCAGCAATTAGAGAAGACTGATAATACCATCACTCGCACAGTGGACTACTAGGTGGACAGTGTGCTAGGAGATTTCATGACAGAATTTTCCATCGCTCAGTTTATATCCTACTTTGAAGCAGAGCGAAGATTCTTCAAGGGTTTCTAGGGTAAGTTTCTGAAGACCTTACCATTGCTGATTAAGATATTACTGTGTTAAAATAGTATCTTGTGTAGTCACACCGATTGAATGACTACTGATCCGGATGGAATTTCGATGCGAAGTAGAAAATTCTATCAGGCCAACCTATAAGGAGATAGATATGTCTACAGCCTGGTAAGAGAAGCAGCTGCACAGAATCCTCCTAGAACACCACTTTTGAACCAGCATAGGGGTATGAATTTTCTTACGCCTCCACCACCACTAGAAGATGACATGGCTGTGCACATGAAATTGCAGACTTTTAAAGGTGTGGGGGATGAAGACATGGATTAGTTTTATTTTCTCGTAGAATCGGTATGGACTGCGTAGAACGTAGCTAGTGATGCAGTGAAGCAGGCACAACAATCCCTTGCCTTTGAAGGAAGAGAATTGGACTGGTACATGGGATACATCAGCCAGCATGCGAATGCAACCATTGAGGAGATTAAGAATGCTTTGAAGCAAAAATTCAAGAAGCCTAAGTCCTACTTGCAAATAGTGGTTGATCTAAAATATTTCAAGCAAGGGCCTTCTCAGTCTGTGTGGGAGGTCGATCGATGACTGAGGAAGGTTATTAGAGAAGGGGGATTTCATTATGATGACAGACAACATACATAATGGTTCATTGTTATGTTGCTACCTCACCTGTGCATACCTATGGGTCTTCAAACGTTTGAATCACAGGAAAAAGCCTTGGAAGGTGTTATGAAGTTAGAAGCCACACCTCGAGACGAGACCCTACTGGGCATCCAATAGATCCAAGGATAGCTAGAAGTGATGCACATGGAGATCTAGAACGTGCGAAAAGAGAGAGGAGTAGAGGCTAGCCTAGAAAGATGGTGCATATGATACAGGGTGAATGGTCACACCAAGGATAATTGTCTTCTGTTAGCAGACTATATGCAGGCTGGGGGACCTAGCCCGTTGTGCCCAAGAGAAATTGCGGGGCCAAGTGGGCCAGCATTATGGTGTGATGATTTCCGCATTGCAAGGACAAAAACCACTGCCCCCACCTTGCTGCGTATGTCCCGAAGGTGAAACAGCAATGGTGCAGGTTCTGCAGATCGGTAGGACATGATGAAAAAAACTGTCGGACATACGATTTGATGATCGATTGCGAAAACTTATATAGGGTACAATCAGACCCTGTGTCGCCAAGAACCCCTGCAGGCATATGTGGCTCCCTAGCCAGGGGCAGGGAGGAGGCCGAGGTAGAAGCATAGGTCGGGGACGAGGGCAACTAATCTATTATAACTATGGAGAGACCGGGCACTTTGCGAGAGACTGTCTGAATCTGACGAGGCAGTCCAACTGGTATTGCAAATAGCTGGATCATGCGATCAAAGACTACCCAATATTGATAGCAAAAATGTACGAGAAGCCGCCAACACTTACGCAAAATGTGTAGAGAGTTAAGGCTGAGTTGCGAGACAAATATACGAGCGTAAATGTCGTAATGCATAGTGGAATGGCCACCAGAGGACCTAGGGAGAAGGCTACGACTGAATCTCTAATCTGGAAACCTATTATCAAACAATAGGGTTTGGACCTTAGAAAGGAAAAAGAAACATTTATCGCATCTCACAAAGAATTTGCAAAGGCAAAAGCATCTACTTCTCAGACACCTACGAACCTTAAGACAGACAAGGAGGTCAAGCCCTTTTTACAGGCCTGTATGAAGCTATTATGCAACCCAAAGACTGTAGTGAATCTTCAAGCACTAATATATCGCTGCACAGCATGACCTAGCCTATCCCCAGAAGTCAAGGATGTACACAAACTATACAGATATAAGAAACACACTGGTAGGGAGATGCGGTTTACAGCACAGATCGGTGATTATGAGATGGATCAGGTTATTTTAGACTTGGGGTCGGATGCAAATGTATTACCTAAGCAGAATTGGTAATGAATGGGTGAACCTAATTTGGAATGGTCCACTATCCAGCTGTGCATGGATAATCAACAAAATATTATATCCCTGGGGAGACTATCGAAAATCATGGTGGATATCGCAGGAGTAAAGGCCCAAGTGGGCTTTGAGGTAATTGAGATCGTAGAAGATGCAGACCCCTATCTTGCGCTCCTAGGCTTGGATTGAACCATCGATATGGGAGGTATCATTAACTTGAAGAAGAGAAGCATGGTGTTTGAGAATAACGGTACAAGGGTGATAGTTCCATTAGATCCTATGGAAGGCGAATGATACACTGAGCTGGTGCATGAAAAAGAGGATGTGGATCATATTTATAAGCTGACTACGCAGTACGAAGGTTGGATCAACCCCACGACTGACGGTGTAATCTGCTGGGAAAAGGAAAGTGAATGTTTCTCTGAATCCGATGGGGAAATAGAGAATTGGAAAAACAAACTACATGGTGTCTCTGCGCTGCGATGCTTTCAGGTCACAAGGGACTTCCACTGCATTTCCTCAGAGGTGAGATACCTACCCTACTTTTATGGTTCTAGTAATATCAAGGAATTTTTGCAAGCATTAGAAGCTGAGGTTCCAAAAGGACGAAGACTAAAGGCCCTTAATCTCGCCCTGCGTAAGACACCTGTGAGGTGGTGGGACACACATAAGGAAGCATTCCAGGACTGGGAAAAATGCCAGGATATGATGGTCCTGCAATTCGAACAGCCCGATCACATGCACATCCAAACATACATCGGTCCCAAAGACCCGCACAAGTATTTGTTCACATGGATGAATAAATGGTGTGACAAGACTACGAAAGAATGGGTTCATCTTTTTATTCATGCCTTGGGACCAATTTCCACCACATGGTATTTAGATGTGGAGCTACACTAGTGTACCCACCACTGGGACACATTGAAGGATGAATTTCTGGGAACATTTGGTTTAGTAGGTGGAATGGAGGCGCTCCACGCAACTCTGCAAGAGGTTGACATGGTAGCATGGGGTGAATCACACATGTATGTCACACTTGAAGGACCCACATGGGAAATGTAGGTAGAAATCATGGTCAACTACCACCGTCTAGTATCTAAAGTAGGTAAGGATGATCCAGAAGCTATGTTTGACTTAGATTTGGACGAGATGTGTACAACTACCAGATCACTCAAGCTGTGAATGGGTAGCATTATGATACACCCTACATTGACTAAGAGTGGGGATGTAGATACAGGAGACGAAGTTATCATGACTCCTACAATGAAGGAAACAACTGCGTTCAATCCTCGGTCATGCAGGTTATTACAGGAAGCTTGTTCGATAGTACACATTAATCACAACACCGCTGAGAAACTTTCTTATAAAGGGGGTTCAGTTCTGTTGGGATGACGCATGTCGGAGGAACATGTCTTTGGTTCCAAAGTTCCTAGGGAATGAGCCTGTGTTAAGGGAGGATGCACAAGAGGTGCAGGCATTTAGTCCAAGTGCAGTAGGTACGCTAAGCGCACATGAGGGGAAAAAAGTGACTGTTGGAACAGTAAAATCTGGTAAAGAGGAAAACTTATTATTGAATGGAGTGGGCGCTAGCAATTAATGAGGTGATTCCTTGAGATTTTTTACAGTTTACTTGATGGTAAGTTCCAAGTGACACTTACCCTACTGTTGGACGACTGCCGACACTATAAAGTAGGAAGAATAGCTCAGATAAAGGTTTCGTATCACTTCTGTAACCCGTATGTGTTTTCTCTATGTTGCACGGTTCTCTGGGTCTGTAGCATCTTGTTCATGAAAAATCAACCCATTCTCGCCGCCAATAGTCCCCTATAATTGGGATTCCCTTGTCACGCTAAAATGATAGCTACTAACCCTATGGAAGCTTCGGTACCTACAGAGCCAAAACCTTAGGAAATCATGGTGAGTGGGTTAGGGGACGAAGAAATTGATAGGATAACTGCACTCTGGCTCCCTGCGTGGAGGATTGTCTTCATACCTGGCGAAAAGGGCATCGAAGGGACCTACATGATAGGAGTGACCCCCCTTTTCAAACCTGAGGAGACCATAGGACTGAGCGAGAGGGGATCAGACACAGCCGCAGAAAAAGACTCACAGCTGCCACAGATCGCCGAAAAGGATGCCGAGGCTGGTTCGCAGCTAGAACTGAGCATGCAAGGGATGACTAGCAAAGATACCACCTTCATCCAGGGTATGAAGTGGCTAGGTGAACTTACACAAGAGCCCCGAAAAAATTAGCACACCCAATGCTAGGAATATGATGCCACGGTCACACTAACTGACGGTGACCTCAAGCAAATCACGGACGCACTTACACTGGCTACAGAGGATAGGTGGGTATCCATAGAGGAGCAACAGAAGGCTGCAATTGACACCATTCAGATCGAGCTCTATGCCCTCTAGTCGAAGACAAATACGGCTATGAGACGACATGTTCGAGCTTGGGCTCCTTGAAACCGAGTGGTACGGTGCTAGCTACGGAAGAAAGCTATCTCTACTCTTTGCCTATGTTAGGTCCCTATATTACTAGTATAGTCCCTTATTATTGTTAGTGTAACCCCCTTATTGTTATTATTGTACCCTTGTAACCCCCATATTGTTATTATTGTGCCCTTAAATTATTATTGTTAGGTCGGCTAGGATTACATTGTGGCCCACTAGGATTACATTATGGCCCCATGGACTCCTATATATAGAAAGGAGGTTTTGTAAATTGTATAATCCAAGAATTGTTCATTCATGTAATGTATTGGAGGTTCCCCCCTCGAAGTGGCTTATTTATAAGCCGTGGATATCTCTTTCTTCTCTTTTTGGAGCTGGTTACACAACATTTGGTATTAGAGGTTTTGGATTCTAGGGTTTCGCTGCTCCAAACAGGTCATCGTGGAATTTTCGCTATAACTTTTTTTCTACGAAGTTTCAGAAGCTGAAATTTTTAGGGTGCGAAGCTGAAGTCCTGAGGACGATTTTCTAAAAATTTTAGAGCTTGTTTCACAACATTTTCGGAGATATCATCTGTGGAAGTTAGGTCTTTTTTCAAGCTCCTAAACAGGTCATCGTGGAATTTTCGCTATAATTTTTTTTTTACGAAGGTTCAGAATCTAAAATTCATATGGTGCAAAGCTGAAATCCTGAGGCAATTCGTCAAAACATTTCAGAGCTTGGTTCGCAATATTTTTGGAGATATGATCTGTGGAAGGTAGTGCATTTTCAGGCTCCTGAATTTCATCTCAAAGAGGCGATCGTGGGAAAAGATCAATAACTCTCTCTCTGGTAAGTGGATTTGAGTGTCGTAAAAAGTGGTCACAAGTAAACGGACTATAGTTTCTTGGCTATCAATTTTACAGACAAAGGATGAAACAGTGACACGTGGAAAGTCCTACAAGTTTTCTCTAGTAAACCAGTCCAGAATTAGGTCATTGTGGGAGATTGGACACAACTTTGTCTTGGGGAATCCAAATTAGATCAGACCTGTGGCATTTGAAATAAGATTCATAGGGCTACTACAGGGCTGAATTTCAGATATTGAATATTTTAAATTATAGAGATAATTCAATTTAAATATGGAGCTCCTCAAAGCAAGTAAAAGGTGTGTATTTTTTTTCCGAATTGCATAAGTCTTGAAGAATCAAGTTGAATTGAAGGGAATATTGTAGAATAGGTATCAATATTGGATTCTAAAATGGTGCCTAAAAATAATTCAACACCCATTAAGCCTTCAGAAGGCTCTACCATGACTCATGAAGATGAAGAATTGCAACATGATCTATCAAAATTACAAGAGCAAGCGCAACAAATTTCACTCTCGCAAAGAGCAACAAAAAATGAAATGGAAGTTTTGAAGAAAGGTGTGGAAGTGAAGATGGACGGTTTGAAGAAAGGCATGGAAGCTAAGATGGATGGTGTGGAAGTGAAGATGGACAGTTTGAAGAAGGGCGTGGAAGCTAAGATGGATGGCGTGGAAGCTAAGATGGATGGCATGGAAGTTGGCATGGAAGCTAAGATGGATGATCTAAAATCAAACATCGAATATTTGAAAATTTTGGTACAAGAAATGTTTCCTAATGGTGAAAAGATAGTAGAAGAACCTCATGATGAGAACAAAATAAATGTTAATCATGATTTCATAAACTCTAATGTTGGCGGGAAGAACCACCATATTCCAAAAATGGATATGAGGAAGTTTGATGGAAAGGATCCTTTAACATGGATACTACAAATGGAGCAATATTTTGATCTCCATAATGTGCAAAACACACAAAAGGTACGCATTGAAACTTTACATTTAGAACAAAATACATTTGTATGGTATCGATGGCTTTGCTCCCGTAAAAAAATTGTCACTTGGTCAATTTTTACGGGGGAAATGATAGCACATTATGAGGATACAAAGAGCAACACCTTCTTTAGCCAATTGATAAATCTCAAACAAAAGGGTTTAGTGGGGCAGCACATTGAGGACTTCCAAAAATTGAATATAAGGGTAACTGATATTCCAGAGGAACACAGGATTGATCTCTTCATAGGCACTTTAAAGGATAACATTCAACATGAAGTTTGCGTTCTGAAACCTGATTCATTGGAGAAGGCATTCAGGTTGGCAAGAAAATTTGAATGTAAAATTATGGCAACAAGGAAGCCTACCACTCAATTGTATAAAGAAGGAAGTGTGGCTACGCCTAGATTTCCACAACCTACAAGGTTGACACCACAAAAATTGGAAGAAAAAGGAGCAAAAGGGATTTGCTACAGTTGTGATAGAAAATATACTAAAGGTCATAAGTGTGCTGAGAAGAAATTATTTTAAATAGATTGTGAAGAGGAAGAATAAAATGAACAAGAAGAGGATATACACCAAGAACCAGCCCTAGAAGAGGAAGAAATGAATCCAACCATATCGTGTAATGCACTGGCAGGAATTACCACTCCTCAAACTCTCAAGATGCAAGGACAAATCAAGAAGAAAAAGCTAATAGTGTTGATTGATTCAGGTAGCACTCATAATTTTATTCATTGTAAGGTAGCCAAGGAATTAAATTGTTTCCTATACCCAACACCAGAATGTCAAGTGATGGTTGCAAATGGAGGAACTATAAATTGCTCTGGAAAATGCCATAATATCAAGCTAACCATGGGGGAATATGTATTGACTAGTCCAATGCTTTCCATTCCTATGGGAGATGCTGATGTTGTACTAGGAGTACAATGGTTACAATCTTTGGGGACGGTAGCTTTTAATTTTCAAGAAATTTTCTTGAAATTTTTTTCAGAAGGAAAGGAAGTCGAATTACGAGGTATTGAAGGGAAGCCAGGAAGGATAATAAGCTCTAATGTCATGAAAAAGCTTCTAAATAAAGAACAACGAGGCGTAATTGCACAATTATGCTCACTAGAAGTTCCGACATCAAAATCATCTATTTCTGCAGATCTCCAACAAGTCTTGGACAATCATTCCAAGGTCTTTGAAACTCTCAAAGGACTCCCACCTATTCATGATCATGATCATGCTATTAATTTGATTACAGGAAGTGTTCCTCCAAACATCAGGCCTTATAGATATCCTTACTTCCAAAAGAGCGAAATTGAACGTATGATTGTAGAAATGTCAGAGGCGGGTATAATTCAACCTAGTCAAAGTTCTTTCTCTGCTCCTATAGTATTGGTACACAAGAAGGATGGATCACGGCGAATGTGTCCGGATTATAGAGAGCTTAATAAGCTCACCATTAAAGATCAATTTCCCATTCCTGTGATTGATGAATTATTGGATGAATTACATGGAGCAATTTATTTTACCAAGTTGGATCTTCGTTCAGGATATCATCAAATTAGAATGAAGACTGAAGATATTCCAAAAGCAACATTTCAAACTCATGAGGGTCATTATGAATTTTTGGTCATGCCTTTTGGCCTTACCAATGCACCTTCTACATTTCAAGGGTTGATGAATTCCATTTTCAAACCCTTCCTTAGAAAATTTGTGCTAATATTTTTTGATGATATACTAATCTACAGCAGGTCTTGGAAGGATCATGTTGAACATGTTGACAGGGTGCTCAAACTATTGCAGGAGAAACAATTATATGCAAAAACATTCAAATGTTTCTTTGGAGTACAAGAGGTGGAATATCTGGGTCATATTATATCTCACGAAGGTGTTAAAGTAGACCCTAACAAAATTAAAGCCATTAAGGAATGGAAAGTCCCCACAACCATAAAGCAGTTGCGAGGATTTCTCGGGTTAACAGGGTATTATCAAATTTTTTTTAAGAATTATGGGAGAATAGCAGCACCTCTAACAACATTATTGAAGAAAGATGCATTTTCATGGACTCCTGAAGCAACTAAGGCCTTTGAACATCTTAAAGAGGCAATGTGCCTAGCACCGGTCTTAGCTACGCCAGACTTCACAAAAACCTTTATTGTGGAATGTGATGCCTCAGGAAATGGAATTGGTGCAGTTTTAATGCAGGAGGGAAGACCCATTGCTTTTGAAAGTCGTCCAATCAAAGGAAAGTATTTACAGAAACCTATTTATGAGAAGGAAATGTTAGCAATACTGCATGCACTAAAGAAATGGCGAACTTACTTAATGGGAAGACACTTCAAGGTAAAAACTGATCATGATAGTCTTAAACACTTTTTGGAACAAAGACTATCTTCAGAAGAGCAGCAAAAATGGGTCACAAAGATGTTGGGTTATGACTTTGAATAATCTACAAAAAAGGAAAGCTTAATGTTGTTGCAGATGCACTCTCAAGAAAGAATGAAGAGGTGGAAGCATTGCTTTGTGCCATTTCTATTATCCAACCAGATTGGATAACCGAAGCAAGAGATGAATGGAAGAAGGACAAAGATGTATGGACACTCATTCAAGAGTTGCAGCAAGATCCTAGTACATCTGATACATTTAGTTGGAAAAATGATTCCTTATGGTACAAAGATCGCTTATATCTTTGTAAGGATTCCCAACTAAAACAAAATATTCTTCTGGAATTGCACACTTCTTCTTTAGGAGGACACTCAGGATTTTTAAAAACTTACCATAGGGTGAAGAAATAATTTTTTTGGGATGGCCTTAAATCTGATATTCAAAAGTTTGTGGCGGAATGTTTGGTTTGCCAGCAGAATAAAGTGGAGACAATTAAGACCACGGGACTTCTACAACCTTTATCCATTCCAAGTCAACGTTGGGAGGAGATTTCAATGGATTTTATCACAGGTTTACCGAAGTCTGAAGGCAAGAATGTCATCATGGTGGTAGTTGATAGACTTACCAAGTATGCACACTTTTGTGCATTATCTCATCCATTTAAAGCAAGTACAGTTGCTACTACATTTGTGGATAGAATTCAAAATCTACATGGAAGCCCAAGGGTTATTGTGAGCGACAGAGATCCCATTTTTACGGGAAATTTTTGGACGGAGTTATTTTCTTGTTTGGGTACTAAATTAGCTCATAGATCATCTTATCATCCTCAATCTGATGGTCAAACTGAGATAGTAAATAAATGTTTGGAAGGATATCTTCGTTGTTTTGTATCTGATAAACAAACACAATGGGTCAAGTGGTTACCTCTCGCTGAATGGTGGTATAACACTTCCTTCCATCCTGCAGCAAAAATGACCCCATTTATGGCACTTTATGGATATCATCCACCATCGATCACATCATCTTTAAGGGAAAATTAGAAGGTTCAAGCAGTGGAAGATCACATCGAGCATCGGCAAGAAGTTCTCCAACTCTTAAAGGATAACCTGAATTTGGCACAAAATCGAATGAAACAACAAGAAGATCAACATCGCAGCGAGAGAAGTTTTGATGTAGGAGATTGGGTAATTTTACGGCTACAACCATACAAACAAATGTCCCTCAAGCAAGCTAAGAAGGATAATAAATTATCACCAAAGTACTATGGTCCTTACAAGGTGTTGCAAAAGATTGGTACTATGGCATACAAATTGGAGCTTCCTCCTTCTTCGCGAGTACATCCAGTTTTCCATGTTTCGTGCTTAAAGAAGGTCATAGGTGAAAATCTTCCAGTTCAAACAATATTACCAGAACTTGATGAGGAAGGAAAAATCATATTGGAACCGGAAGCGGTCACGGAAACAAGAACTTGAAAACTACGGAATTGATCAATTTCAGAATATCTCATCAAGTGGAAGAACTTACCCACTGAAGATTCTACATGGGAGGATGAGAATTTTATACAAAAGCACCCAGAGCTACTCAAGCATTGAGGACAACACTTTTTTTGAAGAAGAGGGGCATGTTAGGTCCCTATATTACTAGTATAGTCCCTTATTATTGTTAGTGTAACCCCCTTATGGTTATTATTGTACCCTTGTAACCCCCATTTTGTTATTATTGTGCCCTTGAATTATTATTGTTAGGTTGTCTAGGATTACATTGTGGCCCACTAGGATTACATTATGGCCCCATGGACTCCTATATATAGAAAGGAGGTCTTGTAAATTGTATAATCCAAGAATTGTTCATTCATGTAATGTATTGGAGGTTGCTCCCTCGAAGTGGCTTATTTCTAAGGTGTGGATATATCTTTTCTTCTCTTTTTGGAGCTGGTTACACAACATCCTAGCACTGCCCTTGTCAGAACCCAACTCCAAGCAAGTACAAGGATACAATTAGATCTGGCTAAGCTGCCCCACGAGGCATTACAGGGTCTCCACACCACGGTGTTTTGGGAGATCCACCATCGAGACCTGAAAGTACACCAACAGTTCATTATGGCCAAGTAGACCATCGTATGGAAGAACACATAAATGTCCCTCGCTGTATCGCAGCAGGTTCAGCTTAAACACTGATACACTAGCTCTACATGGAGGTTCTAGACGGTATCCTGGCCGTAGCTACGCCTCAGGCCAAAGTGGAAAAAGTGGTTGTAATAGTAAAAGCATCTAGGACAGAAATTCTAGTCATCAAGACACAGATGGAGTAGCAAATCTCTGACTTACATGCCAGATTGCAGCCTGCCACGCCGCCTGAGGTACGAGCCTAGCACGCTGTGCTGGTAACCGAAGCTACGAACACTATCACAGGGCAGATTGCTCAGGGTGCCCAGTTTCTAGAGTCAGCCATGCAGCTCTGGACCACGGTCCAGTTCAATCTGGTCCTTTGATAAATAAATCAAGACTTACGAAAAAAGGAAGAAGCTTTCGAGCAGTTCGAGGCTACATTGCCCACCTTGGTACCTCCACAAGGTTTATCACATTTGAGGACCAACAATGCTCTCCATGATGAGAGTGAGAAACTCCAGAGCAAGAAGCATGTCATCGAGGAACTATTGAAGCCGTGGGCTGCCACAGCCCTCCAGCTCTCACAAGATGTAGATGGTGCGATCCAATGCCTAAACCAAATACTGGAAAGTGTCAGCGTGGCAACTGAAGGACCACCATCCCAAAAGCTTGTGGACATTGCACAAAGCGCTGCTGCTAAGATTCAAGGAGTGCTACCCCCGCTGAGCTCTCTGGGCTATTGGAGGCCATTTCAGTTAATGGAGCTGAGGTAAGGGAAGAAATTGGCAATAGAAACAGAACTGTACAGAAGAAATTGCAAGAAAAATTGGCTGGATTCGTGAAAAAGTACCATACTCGTCTCACTAACGAGCTAGATATGGACAAAGAATAGCTGATAATCACCATTACAGAGGCATTTCTGGAGCCTAAAGCCGAAGGAACTAGTTACCTAGCTTTGGAATTCACTTTAAGTATGGCTAATGTCCCTTTAACAAACAAGCTCAGTCTACATCAATGTATTGGGGATATGTTGAGAGATGAAGTGGTAAATCTTGCGCTCTCTCTGACGAAGCTAGAAGACAAGTAAAATGCAGTGTTGGAAAATCAGAGGAAAGAAAGGGATAGTGCTAGAGGCATTGTTAGTATGAATCTAATTCCAAGCGTACGAAAAAAGACCACTTTAGCTGTGCATAAAAAATAGCCCTAACAACAAATATGGTTGCCAATATCCTTAGATTTGTAGTTAGGTGATCAAGATAAATGCTGCAAAAATCTAGATCTATGCGTCAAAAGACATTAAGTAGTAGAAAAAAAAATATTTACTCCATGCATCCAATAGACAAGACAAGAATATGTTGAATGAATTTTGTATTAATGGCACCTGGGAGGAAAACACAGAAGGGTGTTACCAATTATCCTCAATGGGATGGGTTCTTGTAAGTCCTCAGCACTTCAGATCTAAAATTCCTCTCTCTTGATGGTGTAGAAAACCTAGACAAAAATGGTAGCAAAATATGACTATGATGGTGGATCAACGTCAGACCAAAAGTATAGATCCAGAGTGATCTTTAGGCAACAAAAGGTAATGAATGAATGGAAAAACCCTTCTATTTATAACAAAATATTGAGTTAGTCTAGATATTGGTGCATAATTAAAATATTATTAACCAAATCAAGATCCAACTTTTATGGAATATTTTATTATATTTGTTGGAGGGAAAAGGAATTTGACTTGGGTCAAATTCCTTTATTTGTAAATAATAAATAAATAAATGATTTATTTATAATTTTAAGGATGTGGTTGAGTAATAATCAAATAAAAAATGATTTATTTAATTATTTATGGGTGATTTAGTCATATTTAACAAAGAATATTATTTAGATAAGGTTTAAATAATTATTCTTAGAAAATAATAAGATAAATAATGATTTATCTAATTAATTTCCTTGTTTTGGGTTAAATATAACCAGGAATATTAATTAAACTATTGTTTAACTCATTAATCCTTGAGGAAAATCAAACAAATGTAGATTTATTTAATATTTCCTCATGGGGTTTCCTGTTTAGACCATAAAAAACTTAATAAAGGTGGTTTACTAAGTTATTTTCATAGTGAAAACAATTTTACTTAGGGTAAAATTGGTCTTACATGGTGTACTTGGTTCCATATAATAATAATAGTTTAGATGACCAAAAAATGGTGTAACAGGCATAAACAACAATCTACAAAATCTCAGGAGGGTAGTAAGGGAAAAAGGGAGCGACAAGGATGCGGTCCGAAAGTAGCTCATTATTGATCTAGAGGCAGAAAACTCCAAGCTAAGGAAAATACTAAATATCCCTGCAGGGAACATGTAAAAACAAAGGAGTTAATCTAGGTGGAAAGAGAGAAATGAGCTCTCGCCAATTCATTGGCGAAGGAACAAGAGGGGAATACTAAAATTACCATGGAAATGGCTGGCCTTAGGCAGAAACTGTCGGATTTACAGGGAAAATGGGATAAGCATGTATGCATAACCCCAACTTCCAATGAGCCTGGCACTACTCTGGAGCAGATAACTAAAGCTTTTTCAGACTTGCAAGTTTCAGAAAATGAAGCCCGAACAACACGCCATAGGATACAGGAACTAGAAGCTAAGCTAGCAACAAACGACAAGCTAGTAATGGCCCTGCAGGAGGAGGTGGAGAAAACAAAAGGGGAGAAGCTGCTACAAGAAAAAACCATAAAATAATTGACCAACTAAATGAAGAGAAATGTGACCCTCCTAGAACCTAGGTGCCTCATCTAGACTGACATCTTATCAGAGGTGAAGAAACATTGGAAATATCTCACTCTGATGGATGACAAAAATATCGTGGTTCGGTTGTTCCAATAAACATTACAGGAAGGTCAAGAGGAAGCAGAGGAAAAAGTGGCAATGGCCAAAAGGTATATTACTTACCTGAATGGATTGGACTCTCAAGAGCTTCTCACCCAGGGAATTAAAGATTGTTTCAAAGGAGTAATGGAGGTAAGGAGGGTGATATAATGGGATGTTGTGTGTGAAAATGCGCTGAGTGGTTTAGAGTAGGCTGCCAAGGGAGTGTAATAGGTTGATCGAGATTGGGATGAGCTGGTAAAGGCAGGTCTTCCATCATGCTGGGAGCTTGTAACCGCTATGTTTTTAGGGCTAACGGACTATGAACAGAAGCTGACAGTCATCATGAACCAAACTGATCTACCCCTAGATAAAACTTCCCACCTAAAGATAGAAACAATAATCGCCGCCCTAAGCAAGGAATTCTCCCTTCTCTGCTAGATTAAACAGCGCTTGAGCATCCATGTGGATTATACCAAACTGACAGATATTCAGGCTCTAGTAGAGAATTTTGTCACTATGCCGTCACCAGGGGTGAACATATGGAAAAAATCCAGTGAGTAATTTAACACCCCTTCCTCCACATCATCTCACCAGTCGCTACCTCCTCTCAGATGCAAAATTGGTTCGTTCGCATCATCAACACTTCCAATTCACCTGGCAACAAGCACTCCTCTTCGTCCTAAAAAATTACACTCATGTTCTGGCCCAGGTGGCCAATTTACTTTTATTTGTTTTGTATTTTAAAATCGAGTGAAATCTTCATTTCACCCTCTACACTTTTATTTTCTATCTAGCTGTTATGTTTTTAGTTAGTGCCTTCATTAAGGCCACTATGCAGATGATGAGAGGCGGTTTTCCTCATCATCAATTTTGATTTTGATAGAGACCCAAAATAGAAAGATATTTTGAGGGGGAATATTTTTCGAAAAATATATTTTCGCAGAGCTCAGCTTAAGGCTATAAAAGATGAAATCTAAAGCTGAGAAAGGGTTCGCGATTTTTCAAAGCAGAGACTGTTAGTCGTGAATTTTCTTTTTTGTAAAGTTTTGAGGCATTTTCATAGTGAATATTGGAATATCTTGTTGGGAACGAGAAACAAAGTTATTCTATTGTGTAACGGATTCCAAGTGAGATGAGTTATAGTTTGTAATTCCTTAGTTATGCTTTAATACAAATGTCCATGGTATTTTCATCACTTTTCTTGTATCGTAAGCTTTTGGAATGCGAGTGTTGATTATTTAGATGTGAATTTATCTGTGAAGGTACTCATATCTATTTGTCTGTTACACTTTAAATGTGGCTCGAGGCACGATATTTTGTTCATGCTCTATTTACATTACCATATCTCTTCTGATATTAGTTGGGTGGATTCTTATGCTACTATAAGCCTACCTTCTGCTAATATTTCTTTTCATTTTCTGCCACTATTTTCATACTCATTGATTTCGGTAACTGTATACTGGTTTCATGTTCGACCCTCCTCACAGCAGTTAGTTTCAGGTCTGCTTTTGATGTGCGCTTACAGACCCTTATGTTCTACTATTGGATGTCATTATTGTCAATTTTCTGTCTCTGAGGTCCCAATCCCATACTAGAAAGTTCTAATTCATTTTCGTAACAAGAGGTTTTGCATTATCAACTGTTAAATGCCTTTATGAATCCTCTTGTATTAAGATGTCTTAGGCACTGGTCCCTAACAACTCGAGGTTGTCTCTAGGAGTTACAACATGTATCATCCAAACAAATTTCATTTATGTAATGTAAAGGAGGTTTCCCCCTTGAAGAGGCTGATTTCTAAGGCGTTAATCTATATTTTCTTCTATTTTGTGAGCTGGTTTCATAACATTTGGAATAAGAGCTTTGGATTCTAGTGTTTCGTTGCTCCAAATGGGTCATCGTGGAATTTTCGCTATAATTTTTTTTATAAGAAGGTTCAGAGGCTACCAAAAAAAACCCATTTGAGCCGAAATCCCGAGGAACATCATGTAAAAATTTCATATCTTGGTTCACTATATTTTAGGAGATATGATCTAAGGGAGTTAGGGTTTTTGCATGCTCCATAATTTCATCTCAAACAAGTGGTTGAGGGACAATCGTCATAACTTTCATTTTAGACATATGATTGGAATTCTGTAAAAAGTGGTCGAAATTGCACAAAATATAGTTTTTCTGGTATCGATTTTAGAGCTGAAGGAGGAAACAATGATACATGGAATGTCGTACAAGTTTTCTCTACTGAACCATACCATAATTAGGTAATTGTGGGATATTGGACATAACTTTGACTTGAAGAATCCAAATCAAGTCTGACCTATGGCATTGGAAAGAAGACTCAGAGGGCTACTATAGGACTAAAGCTAGAATATTGGGGATTCAAAATCGCATGTATACATCAGTATCAATATAGATCTTCTTAAAAGAAAGAAAGAGGTGTGTATTTTTTTTTTTAAATTGAATATACTTTCTTTAAAAAATCAATTTGAAGTGATTGCAAGGGCATATTCAATCATTTTTATCAGTATTGGGTTCTATAATGCCTCGCAAAAATAATTATACATCCATTAAGAGATCATAAAACTCTTCTATGACACATGAAGAGGAAGAATTGCAATATGATAAATCAAAATTAAGGATCCAAGTGCAACAAATTGTGATCTCACAAAGAGGAGCCAAAGATGACATAGATGGTTTAAAAGTAGACATGGAGGCTAAGGTGGATGGTTTGAAGGATGACATGAAAGATAATATGGATGATCAAGTAGTTGAATATCACATCGCTCATCAACAAAAGGTTATCCAAATCTTAAAGTATAACCTAACTTTGGTGCAGAATCGAATAAAACAACAGGAAGATCAACATTGCAACGAAATAAGTTTTGATGTAGGTGACTGGGTATTTTTATGGCTACAACCATACAAACCAATGTACCCCAAGCAAGCTAAGAAGTATAATACATTATCACTAAATTAATATGGTCCTTACAAGGTGCTGCAAAATATTGGTACTATGGAATACAAATTGGAGCTTCCTGCATCTTCCTGAGTGCACCCATTTTTCCATGTATCATGATTAAATAAAGTTATAGGTGACAAACTCCCAGTTAAAACAATATTTCCAAAACTTGATGAGGAAGGAAGAATCATATTGGAACTTGAAGCGATCACAGAAACAAGAACTCGACAACTATGAAATTGATCAATTGAAGAGTATCTTAGCAACTAGAAGAACTTACACGTTGAAGATTCCACATGGGAGGATGAGAATTTTATACAGAAGCATCGAGAAATAATCAAGCATTGAGGAAAACAATTGTTTGAAGGAAAGGGGCATGTTAGGTCCCTATAATACTAGTGTATCCTCTTATTGTTATTTTTAGTATAACCCCATTATTGTTATTGTTGTTCCCATGTAGTACCCATATTGTTATTATTGTGCCCCATAGAAGCCCACTATTGTTATTGTTGTGCCCTTGCATTGTTATTGTTATGTCGGCTAGGATTATATTGTGACCCATTGGACTCCTATATATAGAAAGGAGGTTTTTTCATTTGTATCATCCAAGAATTCTTCATTTATGTAATTTAAAGGAGGTTTCACCCTCGAAGAGGTTGATTTATAAGTTGTAAATTTATCTTTTCTTCTAATTTGTGAGTTGGTTTCATAACACAAAAACCCTAAATTAAACATAACTTCTACCATCAAATCATCTACCTAATGAACGACCCAGATTGAATACAAAATTACAATATTTTACAAGGAAATTTTACATCTATTATTAGTTTCGAAGGTATTGTCCCTGAACCCCTGTTGGGGGACTGCTGGCCCCCAGATGCCCAAACCGAAGGGGATGGGCCCCCCCAAACCCCCGTGGGGTGGAAAGGTCACCCCCATGTGGAGGGGTGTACAGTATTCCTGGGGTATACATCCATTTGGAACAAAGACCTATAAATCAGGGTGATAACCAAGCTCCAGACCCAACAACTAACTCATATATTACGCAGTTCCAAAGGCCAAGGTCTGGGATTGAGGCTTGAGAGTGCATAATGCATAGTTCAGGATGGTCAGGGTCAAAGGATTATACAGTTGAGGGATTCAAGGACTTAGGCTGGAAGCTTGAGCCTTCAGACTGCATGATTTGCACTTTTGAAAGCCTAGGCAGAGGGACTACATAGTTGAGGGACTCAAGGGTTCAAGCTAGAGGCTTGAGGCTTGATACTATGTAGTGCACATTTTTGAAGGCCTGGGCTGAGTGACTGCACATTTGAGGAACTCAAGACATCAAGCTTGAGGTTAAAGTTCAGATAGGGGAACATGTTGGGAGATTTTGTAGTTGAGGGGTTCAATGCCTCAAGCTTGAGGCTTGAATATTGAATTTTCCCAATGCATAGTTGTGGAGGGTGAAAGGCTAAGTGATTGCACAGTTGTGTCATTCAAGAGCTCAAGGTTGACGCTTGACACATGAGACTACACAATGCACAAAGAAGGTTAGTTGGAGGCAAGGATTGTGATGTTGTAGAGCTTAAGGATTGGGACTAAGCACTGATACTGCGTAGTGTGTAGTTCCAAGAGGAACGTTCAAAGCTTTAGGGTTGAGACTATGCAATCTGCAGTTTAGTAAGGTTAAGTGAAGTCATGTTGCCTAGGAACAAAATTTTTCGGATAAGGTCAAGTGTGGGATAAATCATTATGGTAATTTTGAGGTCTAAAATGGGACTCCTAAGGAAACTATAAAATAATAGTGGAAATAATAAAATAATATTAGATTACATCATCAAATTTTAGAGAGAAAAAAGACTACTTTTTCAACTCATATTTTCAACTTATCTCCCTATGGGTTTGCTCAAATTTTGAGTGGGAACACTCGTTGGATGTAGAATTTGATTCCTCATCCAAGGAGTACCATGTTGCATACTTTCGATGGACCCTGCTACACAAAAAAAATGAAATACATGAAAAATGTTATTACAATCACGTTTTTTCATGTATTTTTTATTTTTCGTGTAGTAGGGTCCATCGAAAGTATCTAGTCTAGGTACTCCTTGGATGAGGAATTAAATTTTGCATCGAATGATTACTCCCGCTCAAAATTTGAGTAAAATCTTAGAGAGATAAGTTGAAAAAGTAGTTTTATTATTTTATTATTTTTTAATCTTTTTACTTTTTTACCCCAAAAAAGATGAATCATCCCCCATGGTTGACATCATTATCTTGAATCCTATTGGTTCTTACAAATTTTATTTTGGTTGTACATTTTTCTTAGGAGACCCATTTTAGATATCCAAAGTTCTCTAATGGAGGCTCAAGTGAGTAAAGACAAAACTAGATCATGATCAAAAACTTGGAGTAGTCGATGACACAACATTGATCACTAAAAAAAAATAACAATATGATGCCCTCAATGTGATAGCTATGCAACATACCTCTCCAAGTGTGACACAAAATATACATTTTGCGATGAAAGTGACGACACTTGTGCGAAAATGCATGAAACTCAAGGAAAGAGCATAAAACATGTCTACATGACTAGTAGGATTCATCAGCACCAAAGTTACCCCTTGAAACATTCTAACGCTCCACATTTCATGATAACCAACACTTCCCATGCCAAAAGACAACATTTTATTTATAAATATAAAAGTGTGGACGACACTTGCGATATGAAAATGACGGTGAAAAAAACACATGTGAGAGCCATTGTAACATGAAAATGACATTAATTGAGATGAAATCAAGTGAACCCGACTGTCAGAAACATGAAAGAAACACCCAGGAAAGTGAAGAAGTGTAAAAGAGATAGTTTGGAAAACTCTCCAAAAAAAAGTACAATCACCGTCAAAAGTGAGAGATTGTCAAAGAAATTTTGCATTAACTGTTGACATGAGTAGATAATTACATACGAATAGTCTTGATGGACTGTGCTAGGTCTGTAGAATCTTGCATAAAATAATGCGCTCATGAAATTGCTGCAGACTAAGCATGTATGAGCATGTGAATTTGACACTTATAATCCAAGAGGGAGCTCAAAGACTTAACAAAGCATCAACTAACCAAGAAGCGACTATGGAATGACCGATCAGAAGATCCTCTATAGACTCCAGAATTCAAGGGAAGGAAAAATTTTGGAGGGTGTTTGTCGTAGCGATAACACTTGGCAACACACTAGTAGAACTCCAGCTTCTTTTCCTTGGTCAAATATTTTGTGTTGGTTCTAGTTCCTCAGGGAATATTGAATCATTGTTCAAATCACTCTGGTCTCCCCACATATCCCATTAATAAACATAGTCCCCTTTGTCCCTTCTTGTTTGAACATAAACATAAGGCCAACAATATCACAATGTTTCGGATCAGTAAAGGGTAGAATAATTTGATATATTTATATTTTAAGAGTATATTTTTTCATCTCTGGTGTTTCTATATTGCCAACAGTCCTAGACAGTACATCGGTAGAGTCGCTACAGGAACACAAGCATTGCTCCATTTCCAGTGAGCCTGGATAGTACCCTGATGGAGTTTCTTGCTTCACCTCTCTATGTATGAATCCTTTCTCTTCTTTTTCCTTTATTTATATATTTATATAGGACTATGCATAAGAACTTATTCATTTCATGGGTGAAATAGGCATCATGACTTATTGAGAGCATAAGAAATTTTCCTTCAAATAAGGATATAATACCTCTGATTTAGGTTTGGTCATTTAGATTTCCCCCTTTTCCTTCTCTACTTTATTGGATAAGCGTTGAAAAACTAAAACATAAGAAATTGAGCAGGGGCGTAATGTTTCTAGAATAGACAAGTGTGTCATGGTTCAACACAAAATTGTCCTTACCAAGGGATTTTATTTTCCCTCAGAACATCATTGACCAAATTTGGAACCAAAACAAAGAAGAAGGATCGAAGGTTATCCAAATGTTGTAGTTTCACAAAGCCATTTTTTATTTGCCACATTTTATTTTGAGCCAAAAGGAACATATTTCATGTGAAGTATTATAAAACATGAAATAAAATAAAATACATAACAAGAAAACAAAACCAAAATGGAAAATTAAAAGGAGGCTAGACCGAAAACAGAGTGCAAAACAAACATCAAAAACACAAAACAAACTACAGAAAATGAGTGCAGGAAGAATGTGAAAGTAAACTAATATGCAGCTAGACTGACTCCTAAACTAACTAGCTAGAAGGTCAGGGTTACATATAATTAAGTTTCCAATGTAACCACCGTAGTTGCTCTTGACCTGCATCCACAAATATATGAGAAATCAAAATTAATGTAAAAAACCGTGCAAAGGAAAATATAAGAGCTTGAATAAATAGCACAAAAAATTGAAGGTATTTCATGCTATAATAATGTGTCATAGGCACTACCTCTAACTAGTTTGTGATCTTACCTCTTTGATGAAAATTACAAACATACAAACCTCAAAATTTTCTTGTGAATGTGCCTTTGTTTGTTCCACCCTTCTGATAAAGCATGAGAAAATACTGAAACTTGTTATTTGTGATAGATCTTGCCAAGTAGGATTGCTCCAAAAATTCTGTTATTGGATCGTGAAATTTGAAATAATCCTCTTGAGAACCCTGAAATATTTGAAAATATGAATCTTCAATTAGAGTATCAGTGTCAAGATGAGAATCTGGTGGGGGGGAATGGATCTAATCATATTCATTTGGCATATTAATACAATGAGGACTTGACATAACCATCAGAAAAGGATGAAGTGCCTCAATTGCTTGAAAAGCATCTGAATAGTAAGGAAAACCATAAAGATTAATCGATGTGAAAAAATTGTCATCATATATATTGGTAGGAAAATGATAAAATGGATGACAGTTAATATTATGATCAGGTGGACTATTTGTGGCAGGATATTCTTGGTTAGAAGATAACAAATATAGATCAGTTGGAACATATTTACGGATGGATTGAACAATTGAATCATCTTCCTTGCATGATGAATATAACAAATCATTTCCATTTAAATAACGACACATTGCACTAGCATCATCAACATCGAAAGAAGTGAAAAGGAATTCTAGTACAAGAAACACATGAGACCAATAAAGATATAGTGAACAAAGAAAAAATTGATTCGCACAATAACTCATGCATTTGTTAGAACTTAAGAGGATTTCAGGTGTGATGAAGAACATGATTCAAAATATATAATTCATAAGAAAACCATGAGGTTATTATTATGAAATGAATCTGATAAAAATGAGTCCTTCAGCCAAAGATGATCTTTGAGGTGATCACCTTCACAATCCAATGACTCTATGAGAGATACACATTCCACAGTTAACTTTGATACCAGAGCTTTGCAAGGAGATAAATCATCTAAAATAGAATCTTGAATCTGATTAGAAACTGAATCTCAAAAGTTTGTGTTAGGTCCCTATATTAATATTTTAGTCATTATTTTTATTAGTGTATCCCCCTTATTATTATTTTTGTACCCCTGTAACCCCAATATTTTTATTGGTGCCCTTACATTGTTATTGTTAGGTCGGCTAGGATTATAGTGTGGGCCCATGGACTGATATATATAGAAGGAGGTTTTGGTCATTTGTATCATCCAAGAATTGTTCATTTATGTAATGTATTGGATGTTTCCCCCTCGAAGTGGTTTATTTCTAAGGCTTTGATCTCTCTTTTCTTCTATTTTTGGAGTTGGTTTCATAAAATTTGACATCAGAGCTTTGGATTCTAGGGTTTCATTGCTCCAAACAGGTCATCGTGGAATTTTCGCAATAATGTTTTTTCTACAAAGGCTCAAAAGCTGAAATTTATACCGCACAAAGCCAAAATCCTAAGGAACCTCCTATAAAAATATCATATCTTGGTTTGCAATATTGTCGAAGAGATAGTATGGGGAAGTTAGGGGTTTTTCAGGTACCCGAATTTCAACTAAAACAGGTCATCGTGGACGTTTCACTATAAATTTTCATATACGAAGTTTCAGAAGCTGAAATTTTTATAGTGCCAAGAAGAAATGATTAGGAACCTCCTGTAAAAATTTCAGATATTTGTTCACAACATTTTTTGAGATATGATCTTTGGAATTTAGGATTTTTTAAGGCTCTCGAATTTCATATCAAAGAGGTGACCGTGGGAAAAACATCATAACTCTCTCTCTGAGTGTCGGATTGGGATTCTGTAAAAATTGGCCACAAATACACATTTTTTTTTTTGTTATATCAATTTCAGAGCCAAAAGAGGAAAAAATGACATGTGGAAAGTTGTATAAGTTCACTCTACTAAACCAGTCCATAATTAGGTCATCGTGGGAGATTGGGCATAAATGTTTCTTGAAGAATCCAAATCAGGTCAGACCTGTGGTATTTGAAAGAAGATTCAGAGGGCTACTTCAAGGACGAATTTTTGATATTGAAAATCCAAAATCATAGAGATAATTAAGTTTCAATATCGAGCTTCTCAAAAGCAAGAAAAAGGTGTGTATTTGTTTCGAATTACATAAGTCTTATTTGAAAAAAAAAATAGTTTGAATTTATTCCAAGGGAATATTGAAGAATAGACATCAGTATTGGGTTCTAAAATTCCCCCTAAAAAGAATTCAACACCCATTAAACCTTCAGAAGGTTTTACTATGACTCATGAAGATGAAGAAACACAACATGAGATATCAAAATTACAAGAGAAAGTGCACCAAATTTCCCTATCGCAAAGAGAAACAAAAAATGAAATGGAAGTTTTGAAGAAAGGCATGGAAACTAAGATGGATGGTTTCAAGAAAGGCGTGGAAGTTAAGATGAATGGTTTGGAAGCTAATATGGATGGAATGGAAGCTAAGATGGATGGCATGGAAGCTAAGATGGATGACCGTGAAGCTAAGATTGATGAAAAAATGGAAAACATGAAGAATGATCTAAAAGTAGACATCGAAGGTTTGGCAAAGTTGATACAAAAAATCTTTCCTAATGGTGAAAAGATAATAGAGGAAACTCATGATGAGAACAAAATAAATGTTAATCATGATTTCATAAACTCTAATGTTGGATGGAAGAACCACCATATTCCAAAGATGTATATGAGGAAGTTTGATGCCAAGGATCTCGTAACATGGACACTACAGATGGAGAAATATTTTAATCTAAAAAATGTGCAAAACACGCAAAAGGTATGGATTGAAAATTTACATTTAGAAAAAAGTACATTTGTATGGTATCGATGGATTTTCTCCCATAAAACAATTGTCACTTGGTCAATTTTTATGGAGGAAATGATAGCACATTATGAGGATACAAAAAGCAACACCTTCTTTATCCAATTGATAAATCTCCAACAAAAGGGTTCAGTGCTGGAGCACATTTAAGACTTCCAAAAATTGAATATAAGGGTAACTGATATTCTAGAGGAACATAGGATTGATGTCTTCATAGGGAATTTAAAGGATAACATCCAACATGAAGTTTGCATTTGGGAACCTGATTCATTGGAAAAGGCATTCAGTTTGGAAAAATAAAATTGAATGTAAAATCATGGAGACAAGGAAGCCTACCACTCACACATATAAATATGGAAGTGTTGTTACTCCTAGACTTCCACAACCTACAAGGTTGACACCACAACAATTGAAAGAAAAAAGAGCGAAAGGGCTTTGTTACAGTTTTGATAGCGAATACACTAAAGGTCATAAGTGTGCTGAGAAGAAATTATTTTACATAGATTGTGAAGAGGAAGAATAAAATGAACAAGAATCTTCAAAGGAAGAGGATATACACTAGGAACCAACCCTAGAAGAGGAGGAAATTAGTCCTACCATATCATGTAATGCATTGGCAGGAATTACCACTCCTCAAACTCTAAATATAGAAGGACATATCAAGAAGAAAAAGGTAATAGTGTTGATTGATTCGGGTAGTACCCATAATTTTATTCATTGTAAGGTAGCCAAGGAATTGAATTGTTTTCTATACCCAGCACCAAAATGTCAAGTGATGGTTACAAAATGGAGGAACCATAAATTTCTCTAGGAAATGCCATAATATCAAGCTAACCATGGGGGAGTATATATTGACTAGTCCAATGCTTTCCAGTCCTATGGGAGGTGTTGATGGTGTACTAGGAGTACAATAGTTACAATCTTTGGGGATGGTAGCTTTTAATTTTCAAGAAATTTTCTTGAATTGTTTTTAGAAGGAAAGGAAGTCGAATTACGGGGTATCGGAGGGAAGCCAGGAAAGATAATAAGCTCTAATTTTAGGGAAAATCTTCTAAATAAATAATAATGAGGCGTAATTGCACAATTATGCTCACTAGAAGTTACAGCATCAGAATCATCTATTTCTGTAGATATCCAAAAAGTCTTGGAAAATCATTCCAAGGTGTTTGAATCTCCCAAAGGAATCCCACCTGTTTTTTATCATGATCATGCTATTTATTTTATTCCAGGAAGTGTTCCTCCAAACATCAAGCCTTATATATATCCTTATGTCCAAAAGAGCGAAATTTAATGTATGATTGTAGAAATGTTAGAGGCTGGTATAATTCAACCTAGTCAAAGTGTTTTCTCTGCTCCAGTAGTATTGGTGTACAAGAAGGATGGACCATGGCACATGTGTCTGGATTATAGGGAGCTCAATAAGCTCATGATTAAAGATAAATTTCCCATTCCTGTGATTGATGAATTATTGGATGGACTACATGGAGCAATTCATTTTACCAAGTTGGATGTTCGTTCAGGATATCATCAAATTAGAATGAAGACTAAAGATATTCTGAAAACAACATTTCAAACTCATGAGGGTCATTATGAATTTTTTGTCATGCCTTTTGGCCTTACCAATGCACCTTCTACATTTCAAGGGTTGATGAATTCCATTTTCAAACCCTTCCTTAGAAAAATTGTGCTAGTATTTTTTTATGATATACTAATCTACTACATGTCTTGGAAGGCTCATGTTCAACATGTTGACAGGGTGCTCAAACTATTATAGGAGAAACAATTATATGTAAAAAAATCCAAATTTTTCATTTTAGTACAAGAGGTTGAATATCTGGGTCATATTGTATCTCACGAGGGTGTTAAGGTAGACCCTAACAAAATTAAATCCATTAAGGAATGGAAAGTCCCCACAACCATAAGCAGTCGCAAGGATTTCTCGGGTTAACAGAGTATTATTGCAAGTTTGTTAAGAATTATGGAAGAATAGCAGCACCTCTAACAACATTATTGAAGAAAGATGCATTTTCATGGACTCTTGAAGCAACTAAGGCCTTTTAACATATTAAAGAGGCAATGTGCCTAGCACTGGTCTTAGCTACGCCAAACTTTACAAAAACCCTTATTATGGAATGTGATGCCTCAGGAAATGGAATTGGTGTTGTTTTAATGAAAGAAGGAAGACCCATTTCTTTTGAAAGTCATCTAATTAAAGGAAAGTATTTACAAAAATCTATTTGTGAGAAGGAAATGTTAGCAATACTACATGCACTAAATAAATGGCGACCTTATCTAATGGGAAGACACTTCAAGGTAAAAACTGATCATGATAGTCTTAAACACTTCTTGGAACAAGGACTATATTTAGAAGAGCAGCAAAAATGGGTCACAAAGATGTTGGGTTATGACTTTGAAATAATCTACAAAAAAGGGAAGCTAAATGTTGTTGCAAATGCACTCTCAAGAAATAATGAAGAGGTGGAAGCATTGCTTTGTGCCATTTCTATTATCTAACCAGATTGGATAACCGAAGCAAGGGATGAATGGAAGAAGGACGAAGAAGTGTGGACACTCATTCAAAATTTACAGCAAGATCCTAGTACATTTGATACATTTAGTTGGAAAAAATATTCCTTATGGTACAAAGATCGCTTATATCTTTGTAAGAATTCCCAACTAAAACAAAATATTCTTTTCGAATTGCACACTTCTCCTTTAGGAGGACACTCGGGATTTTTAAAAAATTACCACAGGGTGAAGAAAGAATTTTTTTGGGATGGCCTTAAATCTGATATTCAAAAGTTTATGGCAGAATGTTTGGTTTTCCAACAAAATAAAGTTGAGACAATTAAGACCTTGAGTCTTCTACAACCTTTATCCATTCCAAGACAACGTTGGGAGGAGATTTCAATGGATTTTATCACAGGTTTACCTAAGTTCGACAGAAAGAGTGTCATCATGGTGGTAGTTGATAGTCTTACTAAGTATGCACACTTTTTTGTATTATCTCATCCATTTAAAGCAAGTACAATTGCTACTACATTTATGAACACAATTCAAAAGCTACATGGAAACCCAAAGGTTATTGTGAGTGACAGAGATCCCATTTTTACTGGAAATTTTTGGACGGAGTTATTTTATTGTTTGGGTACTTAATTAGCTCATACCTCATCTTATCATCCTAAATCCGATGGTCAAACTGACATAGTGAATAAACGTTTGGAAGGATATCTTCTTTGTTTTTTATCTGATAAAAAAACACTTTGGGTCAAGTGGTTAGCTCTCGTTGAATGGTGGTATAACACTTCCTTCCATATTGCTGCAAAAATGACCCCATTTATGGCACTTTATGGATATCATCCACCATCCATCACATCATCTTTAAGAGAAAATTATAAGGTTCAAGAAATGGAAGATCACATCGAGCATCAACAAGAAGTTATCTATCTCTTAAAGGATAACCTAAATTTGGCACAAAATCGAATGAAACAACAGGAAGATCAACATCACAACGAGAGAATTTTTTATGTAGGAGACTGGGTATTTTTATGGCTACAACCATACAATAAAATTTCCCTCAAGCAAACTAAGAAGAATAATAAATTATCACCAAAGTACTATAGTCCTTACAAGGTGTTGCAAAATATTGGTACTATGGCATACAAATTGGAGCTTCCTTCTTCTTCGCGAGTGCATCCAATTCTCCATGTTTCATGATTAAGGAAGGTTATAGGTGAAAACATTCCAGTTCAAACAATATTTCCAGAACTTGATGAGGAAGGAAAAATCATATTGGAACCTGAAGCGGTCACGGAAACAAGAACTCGACAGCTACAAAATCGATCAATTTTAGAGTATCTCATCAAGTGGAAGAACTTACCCACTGAAGATGCTACATGGGAAGATGAGAATTTTATATAGAAGCACCCAGAGCTACTCAAGCATTAAGGACAACACTTTTTTGAAGGAGAGAGGCATGTTAGGTGTTTGGTCAATTTAGTGTGTCCTAAATTGCTGCATTTAATTTGTCAATCCGGGATTCGTAAGTTGATGAAGTGCGGCGCACTATATGTGCAAGATAACCTATTTCTTAACTTTTTGTCGTTTTTGGTTTTCTAAGATGAAATGGAAATTCTAAAATGAAAAAAAAATATGGTTATGTTTGTTCAAGGAAATGATATCCTCTATAATGATTTACCAACTTGAAACTTAAAAAGGAATTTGAAAATTACAATGACAAAACTTGAAAGGAAATGAAAATGTGTTGCTGAAATGAAAAGATGCTGCTAGTCTAATGAATCAAAACAAAGGAACTAGTGAGCATGAAACCAAACTATTCTACACGACCTAAACACAAAAGAAACTATGGCCGAAGAAATCCAAAATAAGATCAAAGTAAATCTAAATCGATTACATCAACTGTTTTCCGATCCCTCATCATTAGTCCAGCTATGATTTTCGGAAGTAACCATGAACAACTTGAGTAACTGACATCTAACTTGCAGAAAGTAAACTAATATCAAACCATACATTCATAATTCAATCCCTCACCATCAGTCCAGCTGTGGCTTTCGGAGGTAACTGAAGATTTCATGTACAATTTAATATATCTAATTTTGCAGAAAGGAAACTAATACCAAACTACACATTTCATAATACAATCCCTCACCATCAGTCCAGCTGTGGCTTTCGGAGGCAACTAAAGATGTTATGAGCAGTTTAATATATCTAAATTTGCAGAAAGGAAACTAATACCAAACTACACATTTCATAATATAATCCCTCACCATCAGTCCAGTTGTGGCTTTCGGGGACAACTGAAGATGTTATGAGCAGTTTAATATATCTAAATTTAACTACTGAAGCAAATGAGCAAAACTGAATTAAACAAAGCAGTACTGAAATTAAACAGAAACTAAGAAAACAAATTAGCAGCAGAACAATGTTAATTCCATGTCATTAGTCAAAAAGTTATGCAAATGCCCGGGCTGCCTATCTATAACCTGAAACAAGAACACTGATCAGTGATTAATAACATAAAACATGAAAGACGGAAGTGAAATGGAAAGCATGAAAGTTTATAAACAGAAATGAAGCATATGTATCATGAAAAATGCAATGTATAAACATGTGAATGGATTATGGCACAATGAGCTTTAAAGAAATGAAATAAGAACTATACACTAATGAACAAAACCTTAGCTGAGCAGGGGCCCTCTACACCAGCCTTGGCAAACGATCTTCAAGTACAAATTAAGTTGGAAAACAGAGTCTTCTTATATTAAAATGAAGTCATAATAGTATGGTAGTATTACGGCACAAAGGCAGCGTAATTACATTACAGAGCAGACTAATAAAAGATAACAGAGACTGTTTATAAATCCAATAACTCATAAAAAGGTATGCAAACGCGTTATTTATAAATCGAAGGTAATGCAACCGATTTCAAATTTTATGCTAATACAAACACGTAGACCATTAGAACACGTAGACCATTACGTCCACAGATCTAGGATCATGGCCGTATTGAAGAGTAAATCTATGAGGAGTGGATGTTTGAATTCGGCTATGGAGCCATGTACAGATGTTGATTTGTCCCCCGCAACTCAGAAATGGCCATATGAACCTTCACGTGACACGAAATAGAGTCCTGTCACCGTGGGACTCTACGGTTGACTTCCATTTGGACACCTTTGACCGCAACCTCTTTAGATGAATTTGCTCGAGCCAATAGGACACGATCCATGTCCACATCATTTCTGACTTGCCCATGTGGCTCGTTTTTCCTGTAGACACCTGTAACATAGAGTTTCACAAAATAGCTGTGGAAAGTTGCAGCAGCTGCGGAAAGTGGAAAGATTCCGCAACTAAATGAACAAAATCTAAATCAAACAGCAGACACAAAAATTTAGTTAAAAACCATGTTAGATGCTCTTTTGAAATTAACATACAATGATATTAACAACTTGGGAGGTTTAGGTGAGTGAAAAAGGTATAGAAAAGTGTATGGAAAAGATGCAGAATTGAGACTCAACATACCCCCACTATGAAGGTGTTGCATGTCCTCATGCAACCAAAATTTTGATATTCCTTCCTTAGTTCATGTGCCTTGACACTTCAGCCAGCACATCCAATCCTCTCCTCCTCTCCCTTGGTGCTGCCAACATTCTGGGTTTCTTCATTAAGCACCTAAATTTAATATTAACCAGTGCTCTGCTCAACTTCTGACATTTCCTTTTCAATTTCTTGTTCTTCTTCTGCCATATTCCCAGATGTAGCATGGTATTATCATGGATGATTTTGTCCAGTTTGCCTTGTTCTTTCAATGTCTCATTTTCATTTTTGATGTGTCGATTTAAAAGCTCTAGCTCAAAGATTTCTTGTTTTAGTGATTGGATTAAATCATCCTGTACTGTATGAGGCTGAATGGACGAAGTACTGGGACCTGTAGTTGCCTTTTCCAAAGATTCTATATAGTCATATACTTCCTGCTTCTTGGGGTCTATTTCAGGTGTCATTTTTGTTGGGCTATTTCCAAAATGCAATGAAGGAGAGTTATCTTCAAAATCTGGCTAAGAATAACTCACATCAACATCTTGCTGAGAATGGGATGGAGTATGTTCAATGTCTGACTGAGAATGAAATGAACCAGGTTCACTAATTGACTGAGATGGACTATGGTCAGCTGTGGACTGTTCAGATGTTTCCTCTCCCAAGTCAATGAAATGAGGACCCTTCATTTGCGTTTTCCTCAATTTCCCCTTAAGTCTGCTGCTTCTTCTCACACACTGTGGTACACTTTCCTTTTGTTTTTGTTTTCCTTTCTCTGTCTTCTTGGCCAAAGATGACTGTTTTTGAAGATAACCTAATCTTTCAGATAACACTTGATTATCTTCTTCTTCAGAACAAGGGGTTTTATGTATAGCTTCAATATTTTTTCTCTCTTTTGGTATTATTGGCTTCTTACCCTTGATTTCTTTCTTCTTCCTCTTTGACAGTCTCTCTTCCCTATCAGTTCTTTCAATTGTAGTAGTAGGAGTATTTTGAATTTCATCAATTGTTCTTTTTCTCCTACTTATTCTTGTTGTGCTACCTTCAGGAATTTCTTGAGTAGGAGTAATTTGGGTTTCATCATTTATTCTTTTTCTTCTACTCCTTCTTGTTGTACTACCTTCAGGAATTTCCTGAGGTCCCTCAAAGAAATTTCTAACCAGAAATTGTTCCCATGTGTCTTTCTTTTCCTTTAACTCCTTTTCAATCAAAATTTTTACAAGGCCGTGGTGATATAGATGGGGTTCTACATATCCTAAATGTTTCTGAACAGTCACGGACATTTTCTTCAAACTATTGAATAGAAAATATTGGAGATTGAGAGTTTGATTATCTATAAAATTCATCAGTAACTTGGTATGGTACATATACATGGACCCAAAATGGCCTTCACATGTAATAAATTTCTGAACAACTAGCAGCAAAGTAGCCCATTCCTCTTTCAATGCATGCACAAGAATTCCTCTTTTAAAAAAAGTTATGTCCATACCTTGATTTCGTAAGATTGTTCTCCATGCTTCATCACTGATTCTTTTATTTTTAAACCAACGCTCACCCTCTTGAAGAAGTTCCGTGGTTGTTGCTATAGATGCTTCATTGACCGCAAACTTAAGGTCTCCAATCTCTGCTTCCAAGCCATCAAACGACCTTGCGAATGCTTTTGTAACTTCTTTATGATAACCTATGAATTTCTGGATAAACCGTAGCCAATTTGCTTTCTTCAATATCCCCTTTACTTGCGGATATCCCTCTATAAACTTAGGTCCTTCCGGCTCTGCTCTTAGCAATTTAACCATTTTTCTTTTCTGCTCTTCACAAATTTTGCCTGCGTGAGGGTTTAATGGAAATAGAACGACTGTATGCATGGAGATGAGCACAATGACTGTGGGTAAATGTCAGAGAGTGGGTATACATACTATAGCATAATAGAGAGCGGAATGGAGTGAACAGAACAGAGAGGGGTTTTCGTGAGCACAACAGAGATACGGCTGTGAGGTTAACAGAGTATAACACATCCGGCAGCGTTTTGAATTTTGGTGGCTGCACAATAAATATGACCACGTTTCAACAACGGTTATGGATTTATGCCGCTGTAAGAGTCCGTGGTCAAATAAATTATGTCTCATTGTCACCGGTGGAATATTGGAACATGAGTGAAGATCGGGGGTTTAATGATGGAACCGTTTGAGAATGAATGCGAGAGGGTAATATGGAGATCGTGAAAGGTTACAGAATTGTCAATATAATCATTGCACATAATGGATGGAGCTTATGGTTCAGAACTATATAAAAATGTGTTTTTCAATGCTATTTGAAATAAATTTTATTCATACCTTTGGAATCTTTGCCTTTTCCTTGGTCTTCAACTAGTTTCTCTTTATTGGTGTCTTGAATGCTCCATGTCTTCATTTTTGATCCTCTCACCTGCATTTTATTTCATGATTATGGAAATAACTTCTGACTGTACATTATTTTGAAAACATAGTAGTAGCTGCGGAATCTGCTTCTGGCTGCGGAAACTGGAGTCAGCTGCGGAAACAGATGTCAGCTGCGGAAACTGACACAGCTATTACTTGGATGAATGGAGATGAACAGATGACAAATGACCAGATGGAAATGGTCATGAAAAAGATTTTTATTGATGAAATGGAATGAAACAGATAAAATGAAATGGAATGGAGTGAAATGAAGTGAAATGAAATGGAATGAAGTGGAATGGAATGGAGTGAATGGTCACAAGACTTGTGAAATGAAAGAGAGATTTTTTTTTTGGAAAATATAGAGTGTCAGGTGTTCCTGATTTTCACCCTATATTTTTTGTATAAGACTGCCAATCAGTGATTGGTTTTCAGGCTTATACAATTTTATTATTATTATTATTATTATTTTTATTTTATTTTTTTTAAACTGAAAAGAACAAAAGCTAGGCTGGTGGATAAGAAGAATTCTTTTGTACCAGCCTGATTGCAGAAATTTCTTGAAACATTTTGACAAAATCCTCTTTTGAGAGTGGCTTATGATAAACTTTCAATCTATGTCCATTCACAATAAGAGGAGTTTGAAACTCATCAATGGTCTTGATTCTTACCGCTCCATTGCTAAAGATCTTGTCAATCTCATATGGCCCAAGCCAATGAGTCTGAAATTTTCCTTGAAAATCTTTAAACTTGGAATCAAATAACAAGGCCCAATCTCCTTCTTGAAACTTCTTCTCTTTGATGTACTTGTCATGCCATTTAGCTCTTTGATATTGAACTAGATCAATTCTTAAAATTGCTTCTTGTCTGATCTCATCTAGCTCATTCAACTGCTCCATTCTATGCTTTTGGGCTTCTGATAAGTCCATCCCCAACTGAACTGCTATCTTGAAGGTCTTGACTTGGAACTAAATGGGGAGCAAGACTTCTTTCCCATAAACAAGTTCATAGGGAGAATGTCCTGTTGTATTCCTCCATGTAGTTTTGTAGGCTCACAAGGCTTCTGGAAGCCTTTCTGCCCAATCTCTTCTATGTAGATGAACAGTTTTGGTGATGATACTTTCAAGAACTTTGTTTGTGGACTCCACTTGACCATTTGCTTGTGGATGGTAAGGAGTAGATCTTCTGTGCTTGATTTTGTATTCTTCCATCAACTTCTCCACCAAGTTGGATGTAAATTGGCTCCCCTGATCTGTCACAATTTCTCTTGGAACACCAAAGCGAGTAAAAATATCCTCATAAAGAAAATGAACAACTGAATTTTCAGTAGCAGATACTAATGCTTTAGCTTCTACCCATTTAGTAACATAATCAGTACAAACCAATATATACTTTTTTTTCTTAGATGGTGGATTAATAGGTCCAATGAAATCTAAACTTGACTCTAAAAGGTTCGGTAGGTACCTTAGTTCAAATCAGCATTTCACTCGAAAAGGTAAGTTCCCACTACTCTTTAGCGATTATCTGCAACACTACAACATATGTTTGCATCTTTGAAGAGGGAAGGCCAATAATATCCTAAAGAGAGGATTTTATAGGCCGTCCTTTTGTCTGCAAAGTGTCCGCCGCATGGTTCATCATGACGTGCCTTAAGAATATCAGGCATTTCATCTTCCCTGACACATCTTCTGATCACAAGATCTGGCCCTGTTTTAAACAATTCGTTAGAAATCCATGAATATCTTGAACTCTCCTGAATAATTTTTCGTTTTTCTCTTGGAAATAAATGTGAAGGTGGTTTCCCTGTAACCAAATAGTTAGCAATATCTGCATACCAAGGGGTCTTAATAGTTACTGCAAACAAATATTCATCAGGAAACTTATCTTCTACAGGAGAATCTTCTTTAGTATTCTGAATCCTAGACAAGAAATCAGCTACTGTATTCTGTTTTCCTGGTCTATCCAACACAGTAATATTGAATTCTTGCAAAAGTAAAAGCCATCTTGTCACTCTGCCATTAGTAACATGTTTGTTCATCAAATATCTAATTGCAGAATGGTCAGTATGAATAAAAGTTTCATAGCCTGTTATGTAATGTCTAAACTTATTAATTGCATGAACAACAGCTAAAAACTCTTTTTCAGTCACAGTATAGTTCAACTCCGTGGGAGTCAAATTTTTACCGGTGTAATAAATGGCATAAGGAACTAAATCTTTTTGACCCAACACAGCTCCTAGAGCTGTATCTGAAGCATCCGTAGAAATATGAAAAGGGAGTTTCCAATTTGGTCCTCTCAAGATAGGTGCTTCAGATATTCTTGTTTTCAAAGTTTCAAAGGCTGATTGACAATCAAGATCCCATTTAAATTCACAGCCTTTTGTAAGCAATTTGAAGAGTGGAGATGCTATTTTAGTGAATTTTTCTATAAATATTCTATAGTAACCAGTAAATCCTAGAAAACTTCTAACATCTCTTTGACAATTTGGAATAGGTAACTTGGAGATGACTTCAACTTTCGATCTATCAACCTTAATCCCATCTCCCGAAATATGATGTCCTAAAACAATCCCTTCAGTAAACATCATAAAGCATTTTTCATGGCTTAATAAAAGGTTTGTTTCTTTACATCTTATAAGAACTTTTTCCAAATTTTCTAATGCCTCTTCAAATGAATTACCATAAACCGTAAAATCATCCATATAAACCTCTACACAATCATGGATTAGATCAGAAAAAATTCCTAGTACTGCTCTTTGGAATGTTGCTGGTGCATTACATAACCCAAAAGGAAGCACTCGGTAGGCAAAAGTTCCTCATGGACAAGTAAATGTGGTCTTATCTTGATCTTCAGGTGCTACCTGAATTTGATTATAGCCACTAAAACCATCCAAAAATGAAAAGTAATTTTTACCTGCTAATGTGTCTAATACCTGATCGATAAAAGGCAAAGGAAAGTGATCCTTCAAAGTTGCTTTGTTCAATTCCCTATAATCAATGCATACCCTCCATTTACCATTCTTTCTAGGTACTATAACCAAAGGAGAAACCCATCGGCTATCTGAAATTGTATAAATCAAGTTTACATTGAGAAGTTTTTGGAGCTCTTCTTTCACTATCTCCCTAAGATTTGGATTCATCCTTCTTTGAGGTTGTCTGATTGGTCTACTGTTTTCCTCAATATAGATGTGATGGATGCAAGTCTTAGGATCAATACCTTTCATGTTAGTATACTCCCATGCAAATGCAATAGAATGTTTTTGCAAGATTTTGGTTAGTTCTTCTTGTTGTGACTTTTCCAAATGTTTGTTGATATTCAATGTTTTTCCTGGAAAAATCTCAATAGTAGAACTACCAAACTCTTCCATGGAGTAAAGAGACATTTGTCTTGATGATAAATATTCTATGTCAGATTCCAATTGAAATTGTGTGGGGTCATATTCTGAAGATATCTCAAAATTTTCTAATGTGTTTAGAATTTGACTATCCTCACTGATTTCAGAAATGGTAAAGACAGGTTGTATAGTTTCCTCATCATCAACCCATTCATTGTCTCCTACTTCTGTGATTGCTTTTGCTGGAGGATACAAATTGAATTTCTTTGTCGAATTACCATTAGAAATTTACATATCCCCAGATCTACAACTAATAAAAGCATCAGCTGTGGCTAGCCAAGGTCTTCCTAAGATAAGTGGGTGCCCTCCTAGATTACTCTTGGGAGTCAAAATCATAAAATCTACTTGATATTCCCAAGAATCTAAGGAGACTGAAATATCTTCTAATACACCATCTGGTTTAATAATTGATCGATCTGCAAGTTGCAGTAAAGTAGGTGTAAAAAGAAGGTTAGGAAGTTTTAGCCGGTCCATAGTCTGTCTACTCATAATGTTGATAGCAGCCCCTAAGTCAATCAATGTGTTTGGAATTTCTATCCCATTTATATGTGTCTTGACAATTGGACTTCCTGGATCTACATACTTCCGCATGGTAATTTTTCCCATCATAATATCTGCAATCTTTCCTACCAGGTGGATTCTTCTTGTGTCTTTTAGTTTCCTTCCTGGTCTTTTGAAACTCAACTCCTTTATGGTTTTTGCTAGAATAGGAATCTCTCGAATGGCTTGTAACAAGGGAATCTTGATACAAACATTCTCCAATTCATCTAGAAAGTCATAGTTAGGCAACAAAATTTGTTTTTCCACCCCCTTGTCAATTTGTAGTCTTTCAGGAAAAGGAGGTGTAGATAAAGATGCAGGTTGCTCAACTATAGGAGTTGTGGGTGTTGTCTTTTCTTTTTCTTTCTGAATTTTTGAATTTTGAAGAGATTCTTCCTCAGAAACCTTATTGACTTGAAGAGAGTCCTCCTCAGAGGTATCTTGCTCTTGAATATCTATAGAAGGTTTTTCTAAAACTCTACCAGATCTGAGTTGTACATCGTTGAGAGGAACAATCATATAGGTAGGAAATTGTTGTCCTTCTACCATGTAAGTATTCTGAGGATTCTTATTATTAGGATTTGGAAATGGCTGAGCTGGAAGTTGACTTGTCTTTTGTTGGTATGGGAGCATGAGTTGAGGATATGGATTTTGTTGAGAAGGTTGTTGTTGTGGAAATGGCAATGAAAGTTGTGGATTTGGGTTTGGAAGTTGTGGAGCTTGTTGATTTTGAAAAGATGGAGGATATTGATAAAATTGAGCAAATCTCCCATAAGGATTTTGCATCCCTTGTACCCATGGATGATATGTATTCTGATGTTGGGGCAAAGGTTGTTGACAAGGATTCCAATTTGGTGGGGTTTGAAAATTCATAGGGTTGTTAAACCCTTCAGTTTTTTGCCCCTGCCAATGTCTCCTTGCAACAAAACAGAGAGATTCTACTGAATTTGGGTCTTCTTGAAAAACAGCTTTGAGTCCAGGAATTGAAGGAAAATCCTTGATCTCATGATTCTCTGAGAAAATCATACATGTTTCTACAACTTTTGCATCCAAGGGACATTCCCTTAAAGCATGCTTCTTCCTACATTTCAGACAAAATATGGCTAAAGCATCTGTTTCTGCTTTCTTCTTGTTTTGGATTTTAAGGGTGTCTAGTTGTTCACTAAGGCTCCCTAAGATATCATTTTTGAACTCATCAAGCATGTTACCAATCTCTTCCCTACTTACTGATCCAGTTGCAGATTTGTTAGCCCTAATAAGAGAAGGATCCCTAGGCCCTTTTCCCATTTTATATTTTCTTCTTGAGAGATGGACACATAGTTCTGTTATGTCACGAAGTGGAAGTTGAGAAATGTCTCCTTTCCCCACCATGTTTAAAATATCTATCCATTCATCTCTAATGGCTTTTAATATGAGGGCTTTCAAGGTTTCATCATCTAAGTTGCTCATCTTTGCTCTTTTCAAGTTATATTGAAATCTTTCAAGTAAGTCTTCCAAATTTTCATCTTCTTTTTGCATCATTTTGAATACCTCATCCTTGTGATTGGTGGGCATACAATAGTCCAAGTATCTATCCAAAAATGTTTGTTTCATATCATTCCAAGTCCTAATAGATTGAGTGGCCAATCCCATGAACCATTTCAAAGCAGATCTCTTCAAAGTTGAAGGAAACAGTTTGAGTTTTTGAGAGTCTTCCATATAATCATAGGTTCGGCACACGACTTCAAACTCAAACAGAAATGTTTCAGGATCCTCACTTCGCAATCCATAAAAGTTAGGGAGGACAGATGGTGAGATATTTTTCATTGTTGCATGAGTTTCCTCATCAACTATAGGGAATCCAAACAAGTTATCTCCTTCCCTATTTCTACCATTATTTCCTTCACCATTGTTGTCTCCATTGTTTCCTCCTCTTCTACCTCTACCTCTACCTCCATATATTACTTCCTCTGCCATGATAGTTTCTTTAGAGTCCTTAAAGTCCTCTAGTTCTTCTATCAAGGGAGGATGAGAGAGAGTCTCTTTGTTTTCTAAATGGGATTTAGTAGATGGTATAGGAGAATCCTCTAATTCAGCTGCTCCTTGAGTTCCAAAAATCTTAAGGCTAGGGGTAGATGGTGGTGAATCTGGTCTATGCCTTGAAGAAGATGGAGTTGTGAAAATCGAACTCTTGACTTTAGCTATAAACCTTCCCCTAGAATCTCTTGCTCTATGCATGTCATTTTTTTTTATTTTTTAAAGTTGGGCTAATAATTCTCTTTCTGATCTTCCAGGTCACACTAGGTGCAAGAAGAGAGCATACTTAAGAAATTACTAAACCAATAACTCTCTTTTCTGATCCTACAGATCACACTAGGTGCAAGAGGAGAGAATACTTCAAGAAGTTATCAAGTTTTCCCTTATTTTATGATTTTGTGTTTTTTTTTAAGAAATTGGCTACCTAGTTACACTTCCCCGGCAACGGCGCCAAAATGTTTGGTCAATTTAGTGTGTCCTAAATTGCTGCATTTAATTTGTCAATCCAGGATTCGTAAGGTGATGAAGTGCGGCGCACTATATGTGCAAGATAACCTATTTCTTAACTTTTTGTCGTTTTTGGTTTTCTAAGATGAAATGGAAATTATAAAATGAAAACAAGTATGGTTATGTTTGTTAAAGGAAATGATATCCTCTATAATGATTTACCAACTTGAAACTTAAAAAGGAATTTGAAAATTACAATGACAAAACTTGAAAGGAAATGAAAATGCGTTGCTGAAATGAAAAGATGCTGCTAGTCTAATGAATCAAAATAGTGAACTAGTGAGCGTGAAACCAAACTATTCTTGTTGCTGTCTAAACACAAAAGAAACTATGCTGAAAGAAATCCAAAATAGCATCAAAGTAAATCTAAATCAGATTACATCAACTTGTCTTCTGATCCCTCATCATTAGTCCAGCTATGATTTTCGGAAGTAACCATGAACAACTTGAGTAACTGACATCTAACTTGCAGAAAGTAAACTAATATCAAACCATACATTCATAATTCAATCCCTCACCATCAGTCCAGCCGTGGCTTTCGGAGGTAACTGAATATTTCATGTACAATTTAATATATCTAATTTTGCAGAAAGGAAACTAATACCAAACTACACATTTCATAATACAATCCCTCACCATCAGTCCAGCTGTGGCTTTCGGAGGCAACTGAAGATGTTATGAGTAGTTTAATATATCTAAATTTGCAGAAAGGAAACTAATACCAAACTACACATTTCATAATACAATCCCTCACCATCAGTCCAGCTGTGGCTTTCGGAGGCAACTGAAGATGTTATGAGCAGTTTAATATATCTAAGTTTAACTACTGAAGCAAATAAGCAAAACTGAATTAAACAAAGCAGTACTGAAATTAAACAGAAACTAAGAAAACAAATTAGCAGCAGAACAATGTTAATTCCATGTCATTAGTCAAAAAGTTATGCAAATGCCCGGGCTGCCTATCTATAACCTGAAACAAGAACACTGATCAGTGATTAATAACATAAAACATGAAAGACAGAAGTGAAATGGAAAGCATGAAAGTTTATAAACAGAAATGAAGCATATGTATCATGAAAAATGAAATGTATAAACATGTGAATGGATTATGGCATAATGAGCTTTAAAGAAATGAAATAAGAACTATACACTAATGCAAAAAACCTTAGCTAAGCAGGGGCGCTCTACACCAGCCTTGGCAACAATCTTCAAGTACGAATTACGTTGGAAAACAGAGTCTTCTTATATTAAAATGAAGTCATAACAGTATGGTATTATTACGGCACAAAGGTAGCGTAATTACATTACAGAGCAGACTAATAAAAGATAACAGAGACTAACATAAACTAACTCATATGCGTATGCAAACGCGTTATTTATAACTGAAGGTAATGCAACTGATTTCCTAAAGTTTATGCTAATACAAAACACGTAGACCATTACGTCCACGGATCTAGGATCATGGCCGTGTTGGAAAGTAATTCTATGAGGAGTGGATGCTTGAATTCGGCTATGGAGCCATGTACAGATGTCGACCTGTCTTCCGCAACTCAGAAACGGCCATATGAACCTTCATGTGACACGAAAGAGAGTCCTATCACCGTGAGAATCTATGGTTTACTTCCATGTGGACGCCTTTGACCGTGGCTTCTTTAGATGAGTTTGCTCGAGCCAATAGGACACGAACCATGTCCACCTCATTTCTGACTTGCCCATGTGGCTCGTTTTTCCTGTAGACACCTGTAACATAGAGTTTCACAAAATAGCTGCAGAAAGTTGTAGCAGCTACGGAAAGTGGCAAGATTCCGCAGCTAAATGAACAAAATCTAAATCAAACAGTAGACACAAAAATATAGTTAAAAACCATGGTAGATGCTCTTTTGCAATTAACATACAATGATATTGACAACTTGGGAGGTTTAGGTGAGTGGAAAAGGTATAGAAGAGTGTATGGAAAAGATGCAGAATTGAGACTCAACATTAGGTCCCTACATTACTATTTTAGTCCCTTATTGTTATTAGTGTAGCCCCCTTATTGTTATTGTTGTACCCTTGTAACCCCAATATTGTAATTATTGTGCCCTTACATTGTTATTGTTAGGTCGGCTAGGATTATAGTGTGGGCCCATGGACTCTTATATATAGAAGAAGGTTTTGGTCATTTGTATCATCCAATAATTGTTCATTTATGTAATTTACTGGAGGTTTCCCCCTCGAAGTGGCTAATTTCTAAGGTGTTGATCTCTCTTTTATTCTATTTTTGGAGCTAGTTTCATAACATTTTGAAAGACCACATCTGAAATTTCAAACATCTTTCAAGAAGGAAAAGGATTTTGCAAGAGAAACTAGATCTGATTCTGTTTGAGGACCTCATCAGAGTTGCGAGAACCTGACATCACCATCAACGAAAGTTGAGGTGCCTTGACTTCCTGGCAAGTCCTAGACTTATCAAGGATTGTAAAATCGCATTTTGAATATGGATCAAGATCATGCATGGTGTAAGGATATATACCACCACTACTGATCATATGACATCCATCTCTATCACTGATTTTATTATATTTTACAGCTTCAACAACCAGATTACTCAAGTTGAAATATTCTTCCGGTCATGAATTCGAAGATGTATGAATTAGGAAAATTTCATGAGTAAGATCACTTGAAGAGTTTCCTTCATGGAAAAAAAGATATGATGAGGTATGGAAAGAATAATCAATGATTTGATTGTTCTCATTTTCTTCATGGATAACCTCACCACCTTGTGTCAATTAAAAATTCACCACATGATAAAAGGAACTTGAAGATCATGGAGTATCTTCATCGTAGTTTGATTCATCGCAAACTGTGGGACACAAGGGATAATGAGGTGAAGAAGAATTTTCCATAAGAGCATATTATTCAACTGAATCATATTCTAGATCTAAATATTTCATATCAAAATATTCCAGAGGAACTGGAAGATTGGTTGATGCACTTGGGCATTCATCATTGCATATAACAATAGGTTCATCGTCATTAGAATGATTTTTTCCCAAAACTATGGATCTAAACAAATTGATTTCACTTGACTCACCACTGGGATCAGTAGATTGAACATTATCCAAGAATGGAAGAGCAACATATTGACATGGGTGAATTTGAAAAAGAGAATAAACATTGAAATATGCTTCACTTTTATTATCCTATACCTATGCAATGTGACTTCCTTGTACCAAACTAAAATTTGAACCAAAAACCTGAAGGTCAAGAGAATGTGAAGAGCTATTTGGTGGAGAATATTGATCAAGAAAATCACAGTAAACAAATTCATGGAATGTAGATTATATATGATGACAGATTTCCCTTGAAGAAGTATCACTTTCAATGGAAACAGATTCAAGATTAAGGTTAAGAGTTCTAATGTCATTTTGAGGAATGAAAGGATTAGTCTTCACCATGGGCTTCATGAACCATTTCGGGGTTTCCTCAATTATTTTTGAATCATTAATAGTGAAAGGAGGATGAGAAGATGGATTAGTAATTTGAGTCATAGATTTCCCAACTTCAACATTATCACAGGGAGGCACCTGAATTGGTACTGGAAAAGGAGGAGGACAAGGAACAAAATAAGTAGTAGGTTTCTCCTATAAAATTAGAGGTGTAGCATGATCTACAAGAGTTGGGGAAGTAAAAAAATCAAGGGTTTAATATTCATCGTGTAAATATATATGAACCAAATACTTAAAATTTTGTTTAAATAAATCCCAATTTGTGTCTTCTCCAGGAAATCCATAACAAAGGTGAAGGAACCGGTCAGAGAAATCCTCAACTGATTCATTAAGCTTCATTCTTAGTTAATTAATTCTTTTAAGAAAATTTTGGAAATCATTCGTATCAAATGATTTATGAATCTCCTTCCTAAGTTTCTCAAATGAATGGATAGAAGCAACAGGTAATGTATGACACCATCTCTTAACACGACCTTCAAATCTAAGGGTGAGAAATATAGCCATGACATCCTAGCAATGTATTCCATTAAAAAGGAAAAAATGGACAACTTGAAATATATATTCATGAAGAGTTAATTCACCTTCGCCATCAAACTTAAATTGCGGAAGATTATGAATAAATTTCACGGGGATGATAAGATAAAGCTCTTTAGAAGAACAACCCAAGATTTTGATTTGGGAAAGAGTCATTTTGAATAATATATTCAAAGTAGACTCAACGGGCATTTTTTTTCATCTGGCCCTCCTTCTAGTGCCATTTTGTTGACGGTGCTAGAAATTCATCAACCAAGGGGGTATCCCCAATGTGAAGTACCAATTATACCTGTTATAGGTCAATTTGGGCACCATTCCCAATGAACTGGTTAACTGGAAATCATCTCCATGACCAATGATCAAGGTTCTATCATTCCCTATAATTTCATTTGCTACATGCCCTAAGACAAGAAACAAGAAAAATCAAGAAATACTTTCATCAAGCAAAGGTTTCTAAGGTTTGAAGCTTATTATATAGCATATGAGAGTTCACCAACGTGGGCTCTAAGGGGCCTAAGTGCGTTGCATATGCAGTTAGCCCCATTCAATGCTGCTCTGCAAAGCACTTCTCGACATTCACAGGTGTGTTGGTCACTTTGGGAGCGAAATTATCATTGTTCCGGAGTCTCCACTTGGCCAGTGCCTTCTAGAAGAGTTCACATGTGTCAAGCTTCGGATCCAAGTGTCCATTTGACATCTACATGATTGGAAACATGTCTTGCCTATTATTGGAAATTCATTTATTGAAAAACAACCTATAGTTCATCTATAAATTGAGCACAGATATAAGTTCTTGAAGAAGAATAATTTGAGTAGAGAAATGCTATAAAATTTTCAATTGAGAGCTAGATTTTTGTAGCTGTTGTTGGAGAGATTTATACTGTGATGAGGCTTGGGAACATTGCTGGAAGGTCACTTTAAATTAGTCACTAGGGTGTAACCTCTCCTTCTATAATCAATAAAGAGTACTACTTATTTTTCCCTATATGCATTTGTATTGACTTTGATTTTCCATATTGCAAGATCTTAGTTGATATGTATGTTTTATGCTTTAATGATTTAGCTAACTATCTTGAATAGATATATATATTATTGCATCTTCTGCTGTTTTAGTGTTCTTTCTTACAAGAAGCATTCAGCCCAAAAACCTCTTGAATTTGAAGCTGCAACAGAAGCGACAGAAGGAGACATTTGGAAGTGACTGAACAAGTAAGCCTCCAATCCTCTCTATGTATCTGTTCTGAGTTAGGAGAAATAGTTGTATAGTCTTTCACCTATTGATCTAGACCAGCACCTATCTAGGGAAGTCTGATTTATCCGTAATTCAAAATTCTGGATGAACAATACCTCACATTGTTTGGAGTAGGATCCCCATCCAGAATATCAACCCAGCTGCCATATATTCTTATAGATTTTCCTTGTTAAAAAGTTTAGCATAAGAGAGTAACGCACATGTAATCTTGGATCAGCAGATGAGTATGCCTTATGAAATGTTCAACTATGGATAGTATTAAGGTCCTTCTATCGAAAGGTAGGAGAAAAGTGGACACTTTAAAGACAAGTAATATTATTAACCTAGAAAAGGAACATGAGAATATACATATGAATGAATCGTTGATCAACCAACAAAATAGTTCACAAGGAAGCAACGATTTTTAAATCAAATACAACATACCTTCAACAAGATAAGTACCAAATCCACCAAAATAGTTCAATTTCCTTGGTACAAATGAAAAAACCATATATCACAAACATTCAAATAATAATGCTACAATATTCATGACATATGCATGAAAGCATGTTGGCTCAATGAGCTTTTGAATAAAGTAAAATTTCCAAGATACATCATGATAGTGAACACCACTAGCCCCAATAGTGGAGCATTAGAGCGGTCACTTGCACCTCCAAAACAACTATCTTCCTCTTCAATTCCTTATAGGAGGAGCTAAGGTGAAAATTTATTTACATGAGAAACGAAGGCGTATATATAATAAATGGTGTGACCATTCATCTCCCTTGTGACTCTTCGACTACCCTCATGATTGTTTGACTTCTCAATAACCTTTCAACTACTTACATGAATTTTCGTATTACACGGATGACTCTTGGACTTCTACTTTACATTACATTTACCAAATATTTAATTTACATAATCCACATATGATGTGGAAAATAATGACTCATGACTAGACATGACATGAACTTCATGATGATGTGGCAGTGCCAAGTTGTCCTTATTGCTACTTTTTCTTCATTGAAAAATGTATCCAATACTCTTCATGAGAGATGCTTTTTTTTCTTCATGTATTCCCTCCAAAGGGTTGTGAATTAGATGGAGTCTTCATGCAGTCATGATATTTGGCCATTTGTTGTAATACATTATTCCTTCAACTTCTTGCCTAATGATCATCTTATCTCCTCGGCTCCTTAGGTGTCTACTAGCATGGTCTCCTTCTTGATATCCTTCATCATCATCCTGTCATGACATAATAGAATACCTGCGACTGCAATCCACCCTTGACAAGATGAAATCATTCCAATAAACCCCTAGCATAAGATGCTTCATGAAATCACTTTTTAGGGCTAGAAATGGTTACTGATTGAGTGTCTAACTCAGGGATTGCGTAGTTACAAAGGAAAAGGTCTAGGCCTGAGGCTTGAGACTGCGTAATGTGAAGCTCATGTTGGCCATGTTTAAAAGATTGCATATTTGAGGGACTCAAGGCCTCAGCTAGAGGCTTAAGCCTTGAGACTTCTCAATGCATAGTTATGGAGGCATATGGAGAGGGCTCAAGGGCACAAGTTGGAGGCTTGAGGCTTGAGTTTTTGAAATACATAGTTATGAAGACCTAGGTTGATTGAATGTGTAGTTGAGGAACTCAAGAGGTCAAGCTTGATGCTTGACATCTTCCAATGTGTTATCCCTCTAATAATTCTCAAAGTTGTGAGATTTTTTTACTATAGTTTAAATAATATCAGAGGTAACCACAAACCTACTTTTAAGACTTAGGATCTAGCCTTCCTAATGCTTAGAGAGGGCTTTCTCTATATGATTTAACTTTTTTTATTATATTTGATTTTAGGCTAGTTATATAAAGCAAATTGGTTTTGGGGTTTTGAATTTATTTGGTGGGAGAATCACTTACTCAGATGGATAGCTATAGATATGTATTTCATTGGGCATATGGATTCGATTTTTCAAGCAATCAGATCAGGATCAAGGTCTAAAGGTAAATGTTTACAGGGAAAGATAGCAGAGTCACTTCAGATCTTCAAAGGTTGATGGTGAAATGGTTTTTATTGGGATAAAGAGAAATTAAGGATTCTTAAATCTGAACAAGGAGTGAAAAGGTAGAGTTCAATCGAAATCAGGGAGAAATTAAGGGTTCCCTAGTTTGGATAACAGTAGAAAACATTTAAATGATAGTCAATCAATAATAGTGCTTTTAACAAATTTTGAAATAAAAATTCCTATTTATCATTAAAATTTAGAACACATTCATGAATAGATGGAAAACATAAGAAAATTGACAAGATGACAAGTGAAATACTTCATTGTAGTGGCCCAACACATGAATCCTGTAATATGATGCTTTATTTCCTGTGATCCGCTCTGTTGACTTGAACTTGATACAAAAAACCCTTAGGTTCAGAATATTACAACTATAGAAATGTTCAGCAATTAATCCACACTCAATACTTCAAATGATGAAGTATTTATACAAAAACTAGTACAAAATATCCTAGAATAATCTTAGGAATTTTTCTTGGAAAATAAAATATCTTCATGCAAGAAGATAGTGACAACTGCATAACTAATTGCTAGTTGTCCTATTTGTTGAAATAAAATAGCTTACTGTTTTGATTTAGGCTACAGCTGGACAACTGAGGTGTCCCTCAAGCAAGCAGGTTTATCTTCAATCTGTTTTGATCCTCATATTTCATCTGATACACTTTTTAACGGATACATTTTCAACTAGTACACTTTCAATTGCATAAAAATTGTTTACTGCTGATGTAAAAAACAACAAACTCTGTTTTACCTTTCATGCTATGTCCTCACTATAATTTGATCTTATAGTATACCAGTTAAGTTCTCCCAGAACTCAGCTTTTGGCAATTTAATATTCATTAGCCTTCTAAAGTTTTCACAGCTTCAATGTACTTGGAAAATGTTGGCTTGTTTACAAAAAAAGGTGTTTTACTTCATACTACAAGTAAAACAGAGTTTCAAAATTCTTATACAAAACTTTCCCTGTTGGGATTCCCTGCCAATCTAATTAGTTTACATGTTCTTTAGAAAAATATCTTATCTTTTTGTCATAATCCTCCCGTTTCATCAATTTTTCATTGATTACTAGAGGATTTGGAAGGCCCTTTTTCCTCAAAATATAAAATTCGATCCTAAATCTTGTGATTTCCATATTCATGTTTTGGCACTTTTCCTCTAATTGTTTCATCAAATTCTTTTTGGATATTACCTTCCTTAATTCAAGGATGGTATATGTTCTATCTGTAATTCCAATTTCATCCAATTCTTTTTTATTTTTGGAATTGAGAAATGTGATAATTTCTAAGGCCTTTTCAGGTTCTTTACCTAGCTCCTCTTTGGTCTTCTTTATTTCTTATTTTGTTGCTTTTAGTGAATATTTTTGCTCATAAATTACTGATATAGATTTCCAAGTATCATTGACTGCTTCAATGATATTGGACCTTAATTGGTTTTTAACATGTGCCATAGGTTCTTTCATAGTCAATTTTGTTTCTAATTTCTTGAGTTGTTCATTCAACCTTTTGGCCTTTTTCTCTTCATTCTTGGTATTAATTTGTGCAAGCTTTTTGGCATCTTCAAGATTCTTAATATGTTCCTTTAACCTGTTTATCTCATTTGTCTGTATGTACATGCATTGCATTTATTTTACCAATTTACTTCCATCATATGATTTATGGATTGTTGTAGTGGAAGACTCAGTGGCAGAAGTTGTTGATGAAGTTATTGGCACTGCTATAGCCAATCGAACATTTGGAGCCACTATTTCTTCCAGAGTAGATGGTGTTGTTGTTGTCACCACAAGAATTACAGTGGCAAGAACTTCTTGTGCTTTGGTGGCTTCTTTTTCTTGGACCAATTTGTCCATCTCAATCTCCATCTCTTTAATCCGGCCTGTCATCTGCAATATGAGATTCATCATCTCATCCTTTTAATTAGATTCCTATAAAATCTCCTTGGCCTATGGATGCTTTATAGGAGGAAATTTCAACTATTTATTATGTGCAGCAATATCAACATTCTTCTTATTTTATCATTTCCTCTGAAACTTTTATGTTTTGAGGATCATAACCTACCTGAATCACTGACTCCTCTAAGGATCTAATTCTGATATCCTTAGCATATGATGATGCTTTCTCTAGCTTGAGTTGATCTCTTACATTAATCAAAGTATTTTGAAGATTTTGTGCACTCATTGCTTTTGTAGTCATTGTGGAATAAAGCATCTCTCCTGCTTTTTTATGGAATTCAATTTGGTCCAACGGATGAATGTCTTGGAATGGAACTTCAAAATCAACCTTTTTATACTCATATGTTGTTTTAGGAGTTGGTATTGTAGGCTGAAGCACTGTCATTAGCATCTTCTTGTTCTTGTAATCAAAGACTGAAAGAAGCCTGTTTTGTATGCTAGGAGTCTGCTTTAAGTACTGGGAATATATTTCATTCTTCATTTCTTCATTTTTATCCCTAATCTCCTTATACCTTTCCTTGATATCCATATATTTTTCTTCCATTTTATTTGATGATGAAAATTCTATACTATGTTGTTTTTGGATCAACTTTGTATTAGAAGTAGTTGGTTGCTGTTCATTTTCAACTATTGTAGGAGGCTCAATATCTTTCTTTGGAATCTCTGTGTCAATGACCTCAACTGTATCTTTTTCTTTTCTTTTAGGATTAATATTTGGCTTTTTGTTGTATCTGAGTTTAAATGTGGTCTCTGTAGTGGTCTCAGCAGTGTAAGAACCTTCTTCCCTATTTATTTTCATACTTCTGTCTTCCTGAGACGGAGTCTGCAAAATGTGACTCGTATCACTTTGCTTATTATATTCTACTAGTGTATTCTCTAACCATTCTATTTGGTTTGAGAATTCCTCAATATCAGGCTTCTTTTCATGAATTTCTAGAGTTAATTTACATTTAAATCTCATTTTGTTGATTATACCAAAGGGATCATAATACCAAAGAAAACTAGAGTTGAATTTGTACTCTAACAACTTCTTTTCTACCTCTGAACCTGCTTCTATATTATTACATATGAATCGACCAACTTGATTCTTAAATTTAAATTGGGTTTTCTTCTTTGCAGCCAAAAAATTTACAGAGCTTGAGTTCAAAATATGCCTTATATACTCTAAAGAAAACAACCTCATAGGGAGATATTTTGGCAACTTGTAAGGAATGAGGTTTGACCCATAGACTCTGATTTCATTGTGATTTTGGTATAAATACCAATCACCTGTCCTGATTTGTTCAGAAATATGTAAATTTTTCTTGATTTCATTGTTGATCCTAGGTTGCACACTATTGTTTAGCAGATTTACCAATGGATGGATGAAAGAATCTGTAAAATATGCATAAGTGAATTCATCTGACTCCTTTCTGATCAAGGAAGTATAGAATACAACAGATTGTGGATTTCCTTCCACATCCATCTTCTAAAGAGTTATAGTGAACTTTTCAAATTGGAAATAAAGAAACATGTGGAAAATAAATAAAGTATACCCAAAGACGCATTCAGTAGGCAATTTGACTACTTGTTCATGGATGTTATCAGCAATGTATTGGGAAAAATTGAAGATAACTGCAGGAGGCTAACCAGGTACAAAAATGGACAAGAAACCAAGTACTGATGAATTAACATGTTCATCTATGAAATATCCAAGGATAAAAGACAGCATGGAAACAATGTGTCTGGTTCTTTCTCAAAATTTAGAAGAGTATGGAGGGTTGAGCTTAGGAATTTCCACATAGGATGGCAGGAAAGTTTGACAATTTTGAAATCTCTTTGGAAAATCGAACTCCAAATAGAACTTAGTGAGGCCTTAAATTGATAAATGAACTACATTAGGCTCAGGCTGCAACTGAAGCATCTGGTTGATAGATTCAGTTGTTATGGTAAACGATACTTCCTTTTCAAAAATGACAATGGCTCTTTGATCTAGAGAATAATAATATTGGCATAATATGATAGCTTCTAGGCATTGATGAGTGTGAGGAACAACATACTTAGGAAAATTTGATTCCCAACTAAACATATCATTTGCTTGATCCAAGGATTTCTCTTAGCTCCAGTAGTGGAGCTCAAGAAGGTTAAACTCTATCACAGGATATGTGATTTTGAAGTCTACATCTACCAAGGGAGTATGTTCTACATCTACAACAGGGGGTTGTGGAGGGTTTATCACAATAGTGCTTTTGGATGTCATTGATAGATTTGATTTATCAGTTTAAACACTCTTGACCTTTAAAATACTAATTTAGGCATGTGAAAATTCTTCTGTAAGTTTAAACAATTTACAGAAAGATTTTAGATGTAATAGGGGTTTATCTTTGGCTTGCAAAGTGATATTTCTGATAAATTTGACACAAAATTGAAATTCTGTATAAAAAAAGAGCAATTTCTTGACCTTATAGCTTTAACAAAAGATATCAATGGTTTACAGTACATTTTATGTGGTAGAAAAAGCTTAAAACCTTAAATTTTATGCATAAAGGCTTCAAAGTACTATAGAAAAGGCTTTGAATGTCTCAGAGGGCTTTTTAATTCTGCATCTGACTAAATTCACTCCAAAATTTCTTTTAAAATAGGTCAAGGCTTTCAGAAATTGAAAAAATGCTCAAGGTTTGTATATCTGAAGAATTTCTGAAGTAAATAGATATTCTTTTAAGCATACAGGCTTATAAGGCTTAAATTAACAATATGATTCTTTTAGAATGATGGATGAATCTATTTTTCTAAAGAATACCTATGAAATTTGGAATATATGCTGTGAAGAAGGGTTTGCTGGGGTTTGAAAGCTTTCAAAATCTTCTTATGGCCTTTATATGCACTTTGGTGGCTCTTGCAATGTTGTAGCAGTTGATTTCGATGATTTCTATTTGTTTTTGAGCTAAAACATAGGCGGCAGCATATTTTTTTTGTTCTGGGAAGGTTTTGTGAGAAGAAAATGGTAAAAAAAGCTTGAAATTAGTGCATTCAGTTGTTTTTATAAACAATTTGCTGAATAGTGAATACATTTAATTCTAGTCAATTCAAATTATGGACAGTTTGGGTGCGGGGGAGGGAATTACTTCCGAGTAGTTTTCGTACGATCGAAAGATGGTAAGCAGTTTTGATTGAATCAATGTGATCCAACAAAAATGGGACGCGTGGAGGAGAGATAAGGAGTTAAAAAAAAAAGTTATCGCAAGGTATAGAATTTTTTAACAATCACCCAATCAAATATGTGGTAGGGGATCTGCAACGTTAGATCTGGCAGGCAAGAGCAAACGATCGTGATCTTACGATGAAGCTGTGGGGTTGAGAGTTGTGGGGCCCAGGATATATATGCAGAGGGAATGTAAAATGTATTGAAATATTAGGTTTTAATACATAGTTTATATATAGAATATGATAGATGGGTATAGTGTTTTATTAACAAATAAAACACTTATAAGTGTAATATTAGCATTGGGCAGGGTTACTATGCAGTAGGGCTAGTTTTAACCTATGGGAGCGGAAATGTAATAATCACGTGGGTAAAATGAACCATAGGTTAAAAATATAATATGGATTTGGGATATATATTTAAAAGGATTTTAATATAATAGGGGACAGAGAGGTTAATAAGGAGTTAATATATAAAATTAAAGTGTTAATAATTAAGTGCGAAGAGCGATAAAAATAAACTAAGTTTAATGTAAAAAGTAAATAAAGGGATAATTGTTAAGAGTCCCAATATAATATCTTTATATTTAAACTTAGGATAAACAAAATTTTGAGTTTTTTGGGTATTTTTGGGGTAAAAGGGAAATTAGTCAAGGGTTTTACTTTCCCTAAGTAAAATTATTTTTACACCTAGGAAAAGGGGATTTTTGGAAGCGAAACTGAATGATAATGGGAAAAGGGAAAATGAAGGGGAAATAATCAAAATGGAAGGGATGAAGTATTTTTACAAGGGAATTAATTTTTGAAGGAAGTTAGTGACTGAATTGAACAATTTCTTCTTATCCATGATTGTAAAAACTGCTTCTACCTACCCTTATGTTACCCTAACATTTTTTCTTCATTTACCTAGGTGCATTTGAGCTTGCAAACCCTTGTTCATTTTTATTTTAAAACAAAAAAATAACTAATTCTATCGTTATTTCTTCCAAGGGCTTAGATTAAGCTGTTGAGCTCCTTATTTATTCTCTACCTAACTATTGATCTGCCAAGATTAAACTGTTTGGCTAGATCTCTATTCTCTATCTAATAAAATGAAATTTAAAGCATGAAAAAGTCAAGATTAAGCTATTTTACTTATCATGGATTATGGAATTTTGAACAAGCTACACATAATCTTTTATTTTGCAGAAAAATTAAATAGTAGTGGCATTTGGATTTTCATCACTTTCATGTTTTATTCTAATCTTTTTTTGTTTGGGGTCCATTTTCTATTCTTTTTGATATTTTTTCTTTCAACTCCTTTGATTTTTATTTTAGGGCTTTTACCCTCTTTACATTTTTTATTTTATTTTTCTAATATGGGAAAAAAATTTGCAGAAAGAAAATTATGTACATATTATAATACTAATCAAAGTCAATTAAAAAATTATGAATCCTATTATTATAGGACCCTAGTAGTGGCTCCACATGGGGATGGCTTTTCCTGGTGAAATGTCAAGAACTTTGAGACTAGTAGCCTTTGAACTTTGACTGTGATGGCCTTGGAAATGTTTTTTGAGCTATGCAATTATTCATACTTATGATATTTTATCCTTCAAGGCTCAGGACCTTCTCTCCAGGCTTCAACTTTTCTAGGATAAACATCCAATCCAATCTAAAATCTGCAATGTTATGTAAAATGAGTAAAGTAAACAAAGTGAACTATTTGTTATTCTGAGGAGTAGTAATGCTTCAACATTCTGCCATTGACATGTCCACCTAGCAGATTTGATCCATCCAAATCCTTCAAAAAGAAAGCATTGTTACCTCGGTAACCATAAATAACATAAGTTCCTTTCCATAAGAAATCAAATTTCCCATGTTTACCTTTCTCTTCTCTCCTTGAATCCCACTTTAGAACTTTGTCACCTATATAGAAATCATCTTCCTTAGTCTTCTTTTCAAATATCTTTTTAATATTTTCTTGGACAACTTGAGACTTAAGATAGACCTACTATTTGGTTTGTTGCAAGTGCATGGTTTGGATAATCCTTCTTTGAATATAATTGGTTTCAACTTGTAGTTATTGGATTATATTCATCACTGGTACTCCTAAAGAAGATGGAAAGACAACATCCATCCCATAAACAAGCTGGTAAGGGGATGTACCAATATATTTCTTTGTGGTAAGTCTATCAGCCCATAAGGCATTTACTAACCTCTTGTTCCAAGTTTTCTTGTTGTCTTCTAGTAGTTCCTTGATGATGTTCACAACGATTTTATTGGAGGACTCAGCAAGGCCATTACCTTGAGGGTAATATGCAGTATAATGGCCAAGGGTGATGTGGTATTTATGACAGAAGTCAATCATCTTCTTAGACTTGAATGCAGCTGCATTACAAGTGATGATCTTTTGGGGGCATCCAAATCTTGAGAGTATATTGTTTTCTAAAAATGAGATTATGATAGTGTCAGTGGCTTGTATGGAAGGTATGGCTTCTATTCACTTCATTAAATAGTCTTTGGTTGTCAGAATCCACTTGTGTTGGGCTGAGGATGGAGGGTGAATTTCACCAATGAAGTTAAGAGCCCATTGTTGAAAAGGAATTTTTGTTGAGATGGGTTTTAAGGGAAAAGGTATCAAATTTTTCTTTCCTTCAAAGATTTGGCACTTGTGACAGGAGATCACATACTTTTTTACATTTGCAAACAAGGTAGGCCAGTAAAAACCAGCTCTCAAGGTTTTTTCTGTAGTAGTCTTCTAGTAGAGATGTCCTCCATAGTCACTTGCATGAAACTCTTCCAAAACTTTATCAGCTTCTTCTTTAAGCAAACAATTCAATAAAATTCCACCACGATCTTTCCAAAACATTGCATTGTCTATGATACAAAATCTTATTGCCTTTAACTTTAAAAATATAGCTTTACTTCTTGATAATCCAGGAGGAGCTTGTAAATTTAGTAATACAAATATAATATCTGCATACCATGGTGAGTCTGAAAAGGCTTCACTGATCTCTGGAGTCACCATCTCTTCCTGATCATTTATTTGGGAAATAAAATTAATATTTAAAGAATGAAAATTTGATTCAGCCATAATTTTGGCTAAACCTTGACCTTTTATGAGTTTGGTGGGTTTTATTTCTATGTCATATTCCAAAATGGTGGCAATCCACTTGCCTCTTTTACCATCAGGCCCATTCTATGTTATAATTTCCTTTACAACTACATTTGGAACATAATCAATGATATGTGAATAAAGGATGTACACTCTAAAGCCTTTGATGGCCTTTACTAAAGCTAGAGCCTGCTTTTCCATTATGGTATACTTTAAAGTGGCATCGCTGAGTGATTTTCTAAAGAAAGCAATGGGTTGCTCATAGCCTTGATTATTTTTCTGTAGTTAAACTGCGGCAATAGTATGTTCCGAAGCAAAGGAAAAAATAATGAAATATTTTTTAAAGTCAAGACATATAAGGACCAGTGTTTTTGTCAAGGATTTTTTAATTGATTCAAATGATTTCTTGGCCTCCACAGTCCATTTAAATACTGAATATTTTTTCAACATATTGTTAAGTTCTCTAATTATTTCATCTAGATTTGAGATGAATCTTCTAAGCAAGTTAATTTTAACTAAGAAAGCTTATAATTCTTTAATATTCCTAGGAGGAATAATGTTTATAATGGCCTCTATTCTTGTTGGGTCTATCCTAATTCCCTCTTTAGATATGATATGTCCTAATAATTTACCTTCTTCCAATCCAAATAAAGTCTTTTTAGGATTTAAAGAGATGCCACATTTCTTGCATTTGAGAAAGACTTGTCTGAGATGGTCTAAATGTTCATTTTCAGTCTTTGAAAATACAGTAATTTCATCTAAATAAATCACAAGGAATTCATGAATCTCTTTAGCAAAGGCTATATCCATAGCTCTTTGAAAAGTGGCTCCTGCATTCATTAATCCAAAAGTCATTTTCACATACATGAAAGTGCCCCATGGAGTAGTAAAAGAAGTTTTAGGTTGGTCTTTTGGTTGGAATAGAATCTGGTTATATCCATATAATCCATCAAGTAACAAAATTCTGGAAGAACCAACCATTCTCTGTAGAACATGATCCATCTTTGGGAGGGGGTAGTTTTCTTTTAAGAACACTTTATTTAAATTTCTGAAATCAACACATAGTCTAATTTCTCCTGTTTTTTTCCTAGTGGGAAGTGGATTAGAAACACAATAAAAATATCTGATTTGTGCAATTATTTGGGCTTCATACATTCTCTTGACCTCTTTCTCAATTAAAGGTATCAAAACATGATTGATCCCACTAAGCTTCTATTTAAAAGGTTTTTAGTCTTCTTTTATAGGTATTTTATGTTGTATTATGCTAGTGTCATAAGATTGTAAGTCCTCATAACTCCATCGAAATACATCCTGAAATTCCTTGAAAAAAGCTATGTATTTTTATTTTTCTTCATGAGCTAAGGCTTTTGAAAGTTTAATCATCTTAGTTTTTAACTATGTTCCTATATTACATTGCTCGATATCAGATCTTAATGGCTCCATATTAGGTTTCCTTGCAACATCATTAGAGTCAAACAGATCTTCTAAAGGGGCTAATCCCTTCAGTAAAAAGTTGTCATTGAGATTTAAAATATCAGATTCATCATCTGCTAACTCTTCAATCTATACTTTCTCTAAATTATCTATGTCTACTTGACTAAATTTAGTGGGTTTAGCAAAATTTAAGTTATTTGTTTCTACATTGTTTATGTCAAACTCACTATCTAAGTTTTGATCTACTGCATAATCTGTGTCTATATTATAACCCTAAAATTCTCCTTCATTGCTCATGAAATGAGAAATCTATTCATCCTGTGAAAATATTTGCCAATATTGAATATTATCTAGGATTGTATTCCTATGTTAACTTCTGCATTATATCTATGATTTGGTTGAAATGGTAGATTACAGGTACTAGAAAAAGTTGCTAAGCTATGGGCCTGTATATTGTGTTTTCTTGGGATTGTCGAAAATTCACATTCCAATAGTTTCTTAATCAGATTTAAAACAATATATCTATTTCGGTTTAATCATGGATTATATACAGAATATTCTCCTGTTATTTGTTTCACAATTAACTCAAAATCTCCCATGATTGACACTCTTTTGGCTCCTAAATTTCTAGAAATCTACAGTCCTAAAATAAGAGCTTCATATTCAACCATGTATTTGTACATTTAAAATTTAGTCTAAAAGCATGACCTTCTACATGATTGTTTTCAATATTGTGTATCCAAACTCTAGCTCCTGCTCCTAATTTTTTAACTGATCCATCAAAATCTAGGTGCCACAATGATTGATGAAAAATGTTTTCACTATCTGGTGCTTTCTTTTCAAGTTTTAGTTCATTATTGTTCTCAATGACAGTTTCAAAATTACATAAAATAAATGAGTCCATGTCAGATGGTGTAGAGTAAATAGGATAGTTTCTAGGTTTTTCTACACTATTAACTATGTACTTCATTAACGTTTCTATGTAAAGTTTCTTTGGTTGGCCAAAAACTGACATTGTTGCATAAGACATATCAAGTTGTAGAGATCCCTACAATTTAGCTCCCAATGAGCGAGATAAGAGCATTCCATATTTGGGAGGGATGTCAACTACTACATTGTCCATGACTATGATTTTTCCATGGTATTGAACAAAAGTAACACATAAATATTTTATCAAACCTAAACATTTCACTTTATTGGAGTCAAATGAGAAGAGATATTTGTAAGGCCTAGTGAGGTCTAAATTCAGGGTTTCCATTATTGATTTTGGCATCAAATTGTGTGAGGCCCCTGAATATGGCATTGCATTATGTAAAATATGATCATGAACAACTAAGATAATGTACAAAAGGTGGAACTGCTCCATCTTGGTGTTTCCCATTAACATCACGACCAAATATTACTTCTGGTTGATCATCACTCAAATTTATTAAATCTTCTCCATCATTCATATTCAAAGTTTCAGTGATATTTGTTTTATATAGCTCATGTTTTACCAATTCTGTCAAAGCAATTGGTATCTTCAATTTGGAAATTTCAGCTTGGATATTAAATGGAGCTTGTGATTTTCCTAGCTGAATTATTTTTTCCTTTGTAACTGTAGTTTCGGTGTGTTTGTCTTATTTTTCTACATTTGGTTTCTCATTATATGTTTGTATTTCTACTGTCTTGCTGCTTTTGATTTTATTTTTAGGGACAATTTGAGATGCAGTAGAAGTCCTTACATATTTTGTATTTTCAGTAGCTGTTTTAGCAGTGGTTGCTTTAGGATCAATTGATTTTGAATCAGCAATAGGTTTTTTTGAGAATGAAATTGATGTTTTAGTAGAATTTTTTTCTTGGCAGAAACAAATTTTTGAGAATCTGTTGATGTTTCTACAACATCATCTGTGATGTCAACAATTTTGGGACTAGGTGAAATTTTAGGACTTGAAACTTTCTGAGTTGAACTAGAGTTTTTCTTGGTTCCCCTAGGGAGAATTTGAAAAACTTTAGATGTAGTAGCATATATATATATATATATATATATATATATATATTTTGTGTTTGAGAAGTTTTCTTAATATAAGGCTCTACATTTTTCTTACTCCTAAGGTTATATTGCTTATGAACTTCATTGATTGCAAACTCATAACCTTGCTTGTAATCAAAAGACTCACTAGAATCTAATTGTAGTTGTTGTAATTCATATAACTCCTGTTATTCTTGTGTAAGAAAAATAGTGTTATCATCATTAATACCCATTAGATTAATGGTGTATTCATTATCTTCATTTTTGTGAGAAATTTCAACATAGTTCTCTTGGAAAGGTGGTCTTATTGTTTGGTCAGGTGCTGATTATCTAGATTTTCTAGTGTTGGTGTTTTTCCTTAAATTGGGATTTCTAATCTGAGGTCCTTGCTATTGGTTATCCATTGTGGCTTCATTTCCATATTATCTAACCTATCCATCATTCTCTCTAATGTTTTTACTAATTTCTCTATTTTCAAATCTGAAGTAGATGCTTCTTTTTTTATTGTCACTCTCCTTTCATTTCTTAATCTAGATTTCTTTGCTAATAAGTTTGCCTCTACACTAACAAAATTAATTTTCATATGCTCTAAGGTTTCTGGATTTCTCTCTCTTAGTTGATAGGCTATATATGTATCAAATAAATCAGGGAATTTGATAAGGATAGATTCTGGATGAGGCTTAAGATTAGCAAGAATTGCATTATAAATATTGTTATCTCTAATAAAATAATCTTGAATTGTTTCATTTGGTGCTCTTTTTATGCTTTCAAATTCAGATAAGATTTGTAGTGGATTTTTCTTATTTTCCCATCTATTAAGATATAATCTATGAAAAACTGCGAAATCAGCAATACTACCAGCATTTAAACCTTTAAACCACTTTTTAGCCTCACCAGTTAAAGTTTGAGCAAAAAGTCTCATTTGGACATTAGCATCATCTATTTCATGTAGTTCAAAATAGTCTATCATGTTATTAACATGTTGTTGGGCAGTATAATGAGTGGTTGCATCAAATTGAGGGATTTTTCTTTTATAACCTTGGGGAATGTCATGTAACTGTGCTGGTAGGACCAAAGGAGCATATCTAGCAGCCATGGCTTGAATTCTAGCTTGGCTAGGAGGTAAGTTGGAAGTACTTGGTGAAGAGCTAGAAGTACTTGCTGATGTAGTTAAAGAACTTGCAGATGAGATTGGGATATAAGAAGTTGTACTGGAAAATGTGTTTGAGATACTAGAAGATGAAGTTGGGATATGTGAAGAAGTGCTTGGGAATGATAATGATGTATTGGAAAATGCAGCAGAAATACTAGGGGATGAACTTGAGGTCGTATATGATGGAAATAATATTCTAGGTTGAAATGGTTGTTTAGGAAAAAATGAATCTGTGGAATGAAGTGTGGTGGAAATAATGGATGAAGTGGTAGTGAATAGGGATGAACCTACAAGTTCTAAAAGGTTGGTATCTAAGTGGTTGGTAGAAGGCTTAGGGGTATAGGTTGATAAAGCTCTCAATTCAACTGAATTTTGTAAATAAGCTTCATCTATTTCTTTAATCAAAGTAGCAATTATGGAATCAAGCTTATCATAAACTTCAAAAATATTTTCCTCAGAATCAACTGAAACAGTTTCCTTCTTATTTTTGATAAATGAAATAAAATCAGGATCTATAACAATATTATGTAAGTCACTTTCTAAATTATTTCTTAATAAATATTGTTCAAAATTTAAATCAAATTCTATGTCTTGTACACTTCATAGTTTTTTTGGAAGGGAATTTTGTTTAACTAATGAAACTTTATTACCTAAATCTTCTACTTTTTTGTTTTTCCTTCCAATTCGATCAGGATTATCTACTATGACAGCAAGTTGTGGATCTGGATTTGACCTGGTATAGTAGACTCTTCTAGAAGCCAGAATTACATTTTTTATGAAAATATACTCACAACTTATTAAAACAGTATTAAGGTGCAAAGATAATAAAAATATTTCCTTTAAGATATATTTTAAAACTAAGGATTGGTTAGTTCCCCAGTGGAGTTGCCAGTATGTTATCACTTTAATAATTCTCAAGGTTGTGAGATATTTTTATTATAGTTTAAATAATATAAGAGGTAACCACAAACCTACTTTTAAGCCTTAGGATCTAGCCTTCCTAATGCTCAAAGAGGGCTCTCTCTATATGATTTAACTTTGTTTATTATATTTGATTTTAGGCTAATTATATGAAGCAATTTGGTTTTGGGGTTTTGATTTGGTTTGGTGGGAAAATCACTTACTCAGATGGATGGCTATATATCTGTATTCCATTGAGAAGATGGAGTCAATGTGTCGAGCAGTCAGATAAGGATCAAGGTATAAAGGTAATTTTTTACAGGGAAATATAACAGAGTCACTTTAGATCTTCAAAGGTTGATGATGAAATGGTTTTGATCATGATAAAGAGAAATTAAGGGTTTTTTAATTCGGACAAGGAGTGAAAAGGCAGAGTTCAGTCAAAATCAAGGAGAAATTAAGGGTTCCCTAGTCTAGATATCAATAGAAAACATTTAGATGATAATCAATCAATAACAGAGTGATTTTAACAAATTTTGAAACAAAAATTTCTTGTTTATCATTAAAATTTAGAACACACTCATGAATAGATGGAAAACATAAGAAAATTGACAAGATGACAAGTGAAATACTTCACTACAATGGCCCAACACATGAATCTTGTAATATGATGGTTTATTTCCTGTGATCCAGTCTGCTGACTTGAACTTGATACAAAAAACCCTTAGGTTTAGAATATTACAACTACAGAAATATTCAACAAGTAATCCACACTCAATACTTCAAATGATAAAGTATTTATACAAAAACTAGTACAAAATATCCTAGAATAATCTTAGGAAATTTTCTTGGAAAATAAAATATCTTCATGCAAGAAGATAGTGACAACTGTATAACTAATTGATAGTTGTCTTATTTATTGAAATAAAATAGCTTGTTGTTTTGATTTAGGCTACAGCTAGACAAATGAGGTGCCCCTCAAGCTGGCAGTTTTATCTTCAATCTGTTTTGATCTTCATCTCTCATCTGATACACTTTTTAACTGATACACTTTCAACTGCATAAAATTGTTTACTGCTAATGTAAAAAACAACAAAACTTTGTTTTACCTTTCATGCTCTATCCTCACTATAATTTGATCTTATATTAAATCAGTTAACTTCTCCCTGAACTCAGCTTCTGGAAATTTAATCTTCATTAGCCTTCTGAATTTTTCATCAGCTTCAGTGTATTTGGAAAATGTTGGCTTGTTTACAAAAAAGGTGTTTTACTTCATGCTGCAAGTAAAAAAAAAATTCAAAATTCTTATACAAAAATTTCCTTGTTGGGATTCCCTGTCAATATTATTTGTTTACCTATTCTTTAGCAAATTCTCTTATATTTTTTTCATAATCCTCCTATTTCATCAATTTATCATTGATTACCAGAGGATTTCGAAGGCCCTTTTGCCTCAAAATATCAAATTTGATCATAAATCTTGTGATTTCCATATTCATGTTTTGGCACTTTTCCTCTAATTGTTTCATCAAATTCTTTTTGGATATTACCTTCCTTACTTCAAGGATTTTCTTTATTCTATCTGTAATTCTAACTCATCCAATTCTTGTTTATTTTTGGAATTGAGAAATGTGATAATTTCTAAGGCCTCTTCAATTTTTTTACCTAGCTCCTCTTTGGTCTTCTGTATTTCTTCTTTTACTGCTTTCAGTAAATCTTTCTATTAATAAATTATCTATATAGATGGCTAAGTATCATTGACTGTTTCAATGGTATTGGACCATAATTGGTTTTTAACATGTGCCATAGGTTCTTTTAAAGTCAATTTTGTTTCCAATTTCTTGAGTTGTTCATTCAATCTTTTGGCCTTTTGCTCTTCATTCTTGGTATTAATTTGTGCAAGCTTTTTGGCATCTTCAAGATTCTTAAGCTGTTCCTTAAACCTGTTTATCTCATTTTTCTACATGGACATGTCTTACATTTATTTTACCAATTTACTTGCAACATCTGATTTCTGGATTGTTGTAGTGGAAAATTTAGTGGCAAAGGTTGTTGATGAAGTTACTGGCACTGCTGTAGCCAATGGAACATTGGAGCTAGTGTTTCTACCAGAGTAGATGGTACTACTGTTGTCACCACAGGAATTACAGTGGCATGGAATTATTATGCTTTGGTGGCTTCTTTTTCTTGGACCAATTTGTCCATCTCAATCTCCATTCTTTTCAATCTAGGATGTCATCTACAATATGAGACTCATCATCTCATCCTTTTGATTAGATTCCTGTAAAAAATCCTTGGCCTATGGATACTCTGTAGGAGGAAATTTGAACTATTTATTAAGTGCAACAATATCAACATTCTTCTTTTTTTATCATTTCCTCTACAACTTTTATGTTTTGAGGATCATAGCCTACCTCAATCACTAACTCCTCTAAGGATTTGATTCTGATATACTTAGCATATAATGATGCTTTCTCTAGCTTGAGCTGATCTCTTACATTAATCAAAGTATTTTGAAGCTTTTGTGCACTCGCTTATTTTTTAGTCATTATGGAATAAATCATCTCTCCTAGTTATTTATGCAATTCAATTTGGTCCAAGAGTTGAGTGTCCTGGACTGGAACTCCAAAATCAACCTTTTTATAACCAGATGTTGTTTTAGGAGTTAGTAATGTAGGTTGAAGCACTATCATTAGCATCTTCTTGTTGTTGTAATCAAAGGCTGAAAGCAGCCTGTTTTGTATGCTAGGATTCTGCTTTAAGTGCTGGGAATATATTTCATTAGTTATTTCTTCATTTTTAGCCTTAATCTCCTTATACCTTTCCTTGATATCCATATCTTTTCCTTATGTTTTCTTTGATGATGAAACTTCTATACTATGTTTTTTTTGGATCAAATGTGTATTATAAGTGGTTGGTTGTTGTTCATTTTCAACTATTGTAGGAGGCTCAGTATCTTTCTATCGAACCTCTATGCCAATGACCTCAACTATATCTTTTTCTTTGCTTGCAGGATTAATCTTTGGCTTTTTGTTGTATTTGAGTTTAAATTTGGTCTCTGTAGTGGTCTCATCTATGTAAGACCCTTATTCCCTATTTCTTTTCATACTTCTATCTTCCTGAGCTAGAGTCTGCAAAATGTGACTAGTATCACTTTTCTTATCAGCTTCTACCAGTGTATTCTCTAACCATTTTGTTTGGTTTGAGAATTTCTCAATATCAGGCTTCTTTTCATGAATGTATGGAGTTAATTTAAATTTAACTCTCATTTTGTTGATTATAGCAAAGGGATCATAATACCAAATAAAATTAGTGTTGAATTTTTATTCTAACAATTGCTTTTCTGCCTCTAAACATGCTTCCCTATTATTACATATGAATGGACCAACTTGATTCTTCAATTTAAATTGGTTTTCTTCTTTGCAGGCAAGAAATTTATAGCATATGAGTTCAAAATCTACCTTATATACTCTAAAGAAAACAACCTCATAGGGAGGGACTTTGGCAACTTGTAAGGAATGAGGATAGACCCATAGCCTCTAATTTCAGTGTGATTTTGGTATAAATACCAATCACCTGTCCTCCTTTGTTCAGACAACTGTAAAATTTTCTTGATTTCATTGTTGATCCTAGTTGCACACTGTTGTTTAGTAGATTTACCAAAGGATGGATGAAAGAATCTAGAAAATTTGCATAAGTGAATTCATCTGACTCATTTCTAATCAAAGAAGTCCAGATTACAACAAACTATGGATTTCCTTCCACATCCATCTTCTGAAGAGTTATAGGTAACTTTTCAGACTGGAAATAAAGAAACATATGGAAAAGAAATTAAGTATACCTAAAGACACCTTCAATAGGTAATTTAACTAGTTCTTCATGGATGCTATCAACAATGTATTAGGAAAAATTGAAGATAACTGAAGGAGGCTAACCAAGTAAAAAAATGGACAAGAAACCAAGTACTCATGCATCAACATGTTCATCTATGAAATATCCAAGGATAAAAGACAACATGTAACTAATGTGTCTGGTTCTTTCTCAAAATTTAGAAGAGGAGTATGGAGGGTTGAGCTTAGGAATTTCCACATAGGATGGCATGAAATTTTGAAAATTTTGAAATATCTTAGGAAAATCCAACTCCAAATAGAACTTAGTGAGGGCTTCAATTGATAAAGGAACTGCATTAGGCTCAGGCTGCAACTGAAGCATATGTTTGATAGATTCAGCTATTATGGTAAACAATATTTCTTTTTCAGAATTGATAATGACTCTTTGATCTGGAGAATAATAAGATTGGCATAATCTAATAGCTTCTGGGAATTAATGAGTGTGAGGAACAACATACTTCGGAAAATTTGATTCCCAACTAAACACATCATCTACTTGATCTAAGGATTTCTCTTGTCTCCAACAGTGGAGCTCAATAAGGTTAAACTCTATCACAAGATCTATGATTTTGAGGTCTACATCTAACAAGGGAGTATGTTCTACATCTACAATAGGCGGTTGTAGAGGGTTTATCACAATAGTGCTTTTGGATGCCATTCATAGGTTTGATTTATCAGTTTAAACACTCTTGACCTTTAAAACACTGATTTAGGCCTATGAAAATGCTTCTGTAAGTTTAAACAATTTACAGAATGATTTTACATATGACAGGGGTTATCTTTGGCTTACAAAGGGATATTTCTGTTAATTTTGACACAAACTAGAAATTCTGTATCAAAAAGAGCAATTTCTTGACCTTATAGATTTAACCAAACATTAGGGGAATTTTGAGGTCTAAAATGGGCCTCCTAAGGAAATTATAAAATAATAGTGGAAAAAATCAAATAAGATTTGATGACATCATCAAATTTTAGAGGGAAAAAAGAAAAAACTACTTTTCAACTCGTATTTTCAACTTATCTCCCAGATTTTTTACTCAATTTCGAGTGGGAGTACCCTTTGGATGCAAAATTTAATTCCTCATCCAAGGAGTATCCATTTCGCATAGTTTTGATGGACCCTGCTACATGAAAAATGAGAAATACATGAAAAATGTGATTGCAATCACATTTTTTCATGTATTTCTCATTTTTCACATAGTAGGGTTCATCGAAAGTGTTCAACATGGCTACTCATTGGATGAGGAATTAAATTTTTCATCCAACGAGTACTCCCTCTTGAAATTTGAGTAAAAACTTTGGGAGATAAGTTGAAAATACGAGTTGAAAAAGTAGTTTTATTATTTTATTATTTTTTAATCTTTTTACCCTTTTACTTAAAAAATGGTGAGTCATCCCCCATGGTTGACATCATCATATTGAATCCTATTGGTTCTTATAAAGTTTATTTTGGTTGTACATTTTTCTTAGGAGGCCGATTTTAGACCTCAAAATTCCCCTAATGGATATCAATGGTTTATAGTAGATTTTCTGTGGTAGAACAATCTTAAAACCTTAATTTTTATGCATAAAGGCTTCAAATTACTATAGAAAAGGCTTTGAATGTCTCATAGGGATTTTTAAGTCTACAGATGACTAAATTCACTCCAAATTTGATTTAAAACAGGTCAAGGCTTTCAAAAAATAAAAAAATGCTTAGGGTTTGTATATTTGAAGAATTTCTGAAGAAAAGAGGTATTATTTTAGGCATATAGGCTTATAAGGTTTCAATTAACAGTATAATTCTTTCAGAATGATAGATGAATTTCTTTCTCTGAAGAATACCTGTGAAATTCATAATTTATGCTGTGAAGAAGGGTTTGTTGAGGTTTGAAAGCTTTCAAAATCTTCTTCTGGCCTTTATATTCACTTTGGTGGCTCTTGCAATGTTGTAGCAGTTGATTTCGATGATTTATGTTTGTTTTTGAGCTAAAACATAGGCGACAATGTATTTTTCTTGTTCTGAGAAGGTTTTATGAGCAAAAAATGGTAACAGAAGCTTGAAACGAGTGCATTCATTTTTTTTATAAACAATTCGTTGAATAGTGAATACATTTACTTCCGGTCAATCCAAATTATGGACGGTTTGGGCGCAAGGTAGGGAGTTACCGCCAAGCGGTTTTTGCACGGTCGAAAGATGGTAGTGGTTTTGATTGAATCGATACGATCCAAAAAAATGGGACACGTGGAGGAGAGATAAAGAGCTAAAACAACTTTTATTGCAAGGTCTAGACTTGTTTAACAATTGTGCAATCAAATCTGTGATAGGGGATCTCCAACGTTAGATCTGGCGGACAGGAGTGAACAGTCGCGATATTACGATGAAGTTGCGGGGTTGAGAGGTGTGGGACCTAGGATATATATGTGAAGGGAATGTAAAATGTATTAAAATATCAGCTTTTAATACATAGTTTATATATGGAATATGATAGGTGGGTATAATATTAGCACTGGGCGGGGTTACTTTGTAGTAGGGCTAATTTTAACCTATGGGAGCTTAAATGTAATAATAATGTGGGTAAAATTAACCATAGGTTAAAAAATAATATGGGTTTGGGATATATATTTAAAAGGATTTCAATATAATACATGATAGAAAGGTTAATAAGGAGTTAATATATAAAATTAATGTGTTAATAATGAAGTGCGCGGAGGGATAAAAATAAACTAAGTTTAATGTAAAACATAAATAAATGGATAATTGTTAAGAGTCCCAATATAATATCTTTATATTTAAACTTAGGATAAAATGTTTTTTGGGTTTTTTTGGGTAAAAGTGAAATTAGTCAAGGGTTTTACTTTCCCTAAGTAAAATGAGTTTTACACCTAGGAAAAGGGGATTTTTGGAAGTGAAACTGAATGATAATGGGAAAAGGGAAAATGAAGGGGAAATAATCAAAATGGAAGGGATGAAGTATTTTTACAAGGGAATGACTTTTTGAAGGAAGTTAGTGACTGAATTGACCATTTTCTACTTATCCATGATTGTAAAAACTGCTTCTACCTACCCTTACGTTACCCTAACATTTTTTTTCCATTTACCTAGGTGCATTTGAGCTTGAAAACCCTTGTTCATTTTTCTTTTAAAACAAAAAACTAACTAATTCTATCCTTATTTCTTCCAAGAGCTTAGATTAAGTTGTTGAGCTCCTTATTTATTCTCTACCTAACTACTGATCTGCCAATATTAAACTGTTTGGCTAGATCTTTATTCTCTATCTAATAACATAAAATTTATAGCATGATAAAGTCAAGATCAAGCTATTTTACTTATCATGGATTATGGCATTTTGAAAAAGCTGCACATAATCTTTTATTTTGCAGAAAAAGTAAATAGTAGTGGCATTTGGATTTGCATCACTTTCATGTTTTATTCTAATCTCTTTTTCTTTGGGGTCCATTTTCTATTCTTTTTTATATTTTTTCTTTCAAGTCCTTTGATTTTTCTTTTAGGGCTTTTACACTCTTTACATATTTTATTTTATTCTAATATGGGAAAAAAAATTGCAGAAATAAAAGTATGTACATATTACAAGACTAATCAAAGTCAATTCAAAAATTATAAATCTTATTGTTATAGGACCCTAACACAATGCACAGATTAAATATGAGAACATGCTACGAGATTGCACAATTGAGGGGTTCAAGGCCTCAACCTTAAGGCTTGAATATTTACATTTCCCAATGCATAGTTGTGGAGGGAAAAAGGCCAAGTGATTTGATAGTTACGTAGTTCAAGAGCTCAAGGTTGAGGCTTGATTCTCGAGATTGTGAAATGCACATAGAATGTTTGATGGAGACAAGAACTGCGTAGTTTTGGAGTTCAATGACTGGGAATAAAGGTTGAGACTATGCAGTGCACAGTTCCAAGAGGAAAGGCCAGGGCATGAGGGTGGATACTGTGCAATTCACAGTTCACGAAGGCTGAATGAAGTCAAGTTTCTTGGGAACGTAGTTTTCCAGATAAGGCTAAGTTTGGGATAAATGAGGCTCAAGTGAGCAAAGAAGAAACTATATCATGATGACACACTTGGAACAGTTAATGACACAATATTTATTACTCAAAAAACAAGAACAACATGATTCCCTCAATGTTACAGCAATGAAACATACCTCTCCAAGTGTGACACAAAAGATACAGTTTGGAAAAAAGCGACAACACTTGTGCAATGGTGCATGAAACTATGGGAATGAGCGTAAAACATTTATACATGACTATTAGGACTCATCAAAAGAAAATTTACCCCTTGAAACAATCCAAAACTCAAATTTACATGATAAACAACACTTACCATGCCAAAAGACGACATTTGTTATATAAAGAGAAAACTCGGCAATATGAAAATGATGGTGAAAACAATGCATGCTAGAGCCAAGGTAACATGAAATTAACACTAATTGAGATGAAATAAACTAAAGGATATAATAGAAAAAATTAAAGGGACACTCATGAAAGTGTAGGCGTGAAAACATGACAGTTTGGAAAACTCACCAAAGCAAAAATACAATCACAAAAAAAAGTGAGGGACTATCAATGAAAGTGCACATTGACTGTCGACATGGGTTGATCATTGCGTAGTCACAATCTTGAAATATTATGATATGCCTATAAAAGCTTGTGTAAAATATTTTTTTCATGAACTTGTTTCAAATTGAGCATGTTCGAGCAGGTGACTTAGACACTTATAATCCAAGAGGGAGCTTAAAGACTTAACAAGGCATCAACTGACCAAGTAGTGACTATGGAACGACTGATCACAGGATCCTTAGTAGGCTCCAAAATTCAAGTGCAGGAAAATGTTTGGAGAGTTCTTGTTGCAGATACAACACTATGACACATGTATCAAGAAGTGTTGGTTCATATAAATTATAATTAAGAATGAAAGATACCATTAACATTGTTACACACATGAAAAACTATATCTAATAGTGGAACATGAAGCCACAACTTTCTTCTCCAAAGGATGATCTATCTCCTATTTACTACAATAGAAGCCAAGGAAAGACCTCTAGAATCCAAGCCCTTTGCTTGAGTTATGAGGAGTTGTTTATAAAAAATAGAAATGACCTTTGATCTTCCTCATGACTCTTTGACTCCTATGATTTTTCATATTTTATACATGACGTATTACATTTCATATGTGGCTATTCACATCCCACATGTGTACCTTGGAATTTATTACATACCATTTATTACATAAAACAAATTACACATGAGACAACAACTATATAACACAAAATTGATAATGGGACCAAGGATCATGAAATTAATCAGTCATTTTCTTCTTCATGGAGCTCATTTGTAATGAAATTGTGCCATGCCCTGAACTACATTGATATGGCTTTGACCCGAAACAGCATGTTCCCTATGTAGTGCATATTCACATCCATTGACTCCATCAACATGTTCTTGGAGTTCGACTGTACATTTTTCCATATCAATGAAAGTTTCATAGGAGGTTTGGATGGTGCAATGGCATACTATAGAATAATGTCTTTGATAAACTCCAAACCTTCATGTTTTGTTGCTTGATTTATCTACTTAATGTATTTCCTAATATCCTGGAATATGATTTCTCTACCTCTAATTGCTTCAAGTGTCCCTATTGAAGGCATCCCATGCTTCTGTGTTAGAGACTAAAAACCATTGTGCAATTTATTACATACATAAATGGTACTAATATACTATTCTCCAAGACACAAGTATTTCTAAAGGTGGAGTCTCCACTAAACTCTATCTATCTCGACGAAAATCTTGTCTTTCTTTTCCAAATGTTGCAAATCATCCAAATATTTGGTATCCCACTATTAAAGATGGTTGACTGATCTATTTACCACTTTTAAGAGTTTCACCACTTCCTGTATTTTCTTCTAAATGCCAACAAGAGGAGCCATCACTTGTTGTAGAAGTATCATCTCCTCATATAGACATGTCATGGTGTCCTCCATTAGCCCCAGTTCATCCTACATGGATGACATCTATTATGCAGTGTTGAATCTTTGTGATGATAACCTTTGACTCTTCACTGCAAGATGTTATGTGTGTTGCTTCAATGTGGAAAGATCTCTTTTCCATATATCATTCTCATTCAACAAGTATTCATAATTATCCAGTGTCATTGTAGAAAAAGAAACATTTTATGTCGTAATTTCTATGGGATTCCACCTGGTGTTTGAAGTTATCACCTTTTTGTAGAAATTAAGACTAGATTCTAAGGATCATTTGGGAAGTATCTATGTGTCTATTTCACGATCCTCTTCTTAAGTTGATCAAACATTAAACTCCGCATAATCCATGACTCTATCTGCGAGTGGAGGTGTGATTATCATTTCTCCAAATGGAATATGACCACCTGCAAGGGGAGGTTCCTCTAGAGAACCTGGTCCTTTATCCATGGGTTGGATGGTATCCTCTTCCTCCAGCTCTTCTTCTTTTATGTCTTGAGTTAATTTTTCTTCTTCCAAACTCTATGTTGATGCTTCCTCCTACAAATACCTTTATTGTTCCTCTTCTATTCTTCTCCTCTCTTCTTCCTCTTCTTATTTATTCTCAAACAACTCATATCACTTCCTCTTCTCCTCCTCTTATTCTTATCTCTTTTCTTGTTCTTTAATAGCTTCTATGTTCAGAGGACCAGCTTTCAGTTTCCCGCTGCTTTCCACTATCGAATCATACCTGATCCTATTCCTAGGGGAACTCTTTACTTGAGGGGTTATCTATTCTACCTCGAGTACCTACATGTATTGAGTTGGTAAATAATGTGGTGAACTGGTCTCCATCCTTGTATGTGTTGTTTTCTTTTCATTGTAATAGTTCCTTACCTTCTCATCTTTTGTTGTATATATTTATGAATAACCCCAATTGAAATGATATTTTCACAATGTTGCATGCACACTCTCTTGGGATAATATCAAAGGAAGCCCTTAGTTGTTAAGAGTAGGAAATATAGCTCTTGTGTCATTGTTGTTTTTTCTTTATGGATCTTTAAATCATAAATACGAGCCTTGAAGGGAAGGTTGGCCAAGTGGCTTTCTTCCTTCTCTGAAGAACTCCTAATAATTCGCTTTCAAACTGATTTTATACTCCTTGCATGACCACCTTATTGGTTTCATACTATGGCATTAGATGAGGGGAGATCTGAGAACCAAAACATCTGATGTATGTACCCTCAGGAGCTACAAACCAATCCATGATATAACAGAGTGACTCATTTTCTTGATCATTCATGCAAGGAGGATCGATTTCGAATATCATATGAAAAAATATTGCAAAGAAGTGCTCAACCAATTTTTCATATACACCTCTAAAGCTCGATTCGGATAACACTTTGTAGTGAAAGTAAATTGGGAACTTGTCCTTGGGGGTCCACTTCCAATAAAATGTAGGGAAAGAATATTGTGCACAAATTCCATCCAAAAGGAATGCAGAAATATAGAACTGTGATTCGTTATTCACTCTTAAAGATTGTTTTTCATGCCCCACATGATGTTGCAACTCAAATGGAAATTTATATACCTAATTAAATACTCTACCATGAGATACCACCATATTTAGCATATATATCCAATTCTCCTCAAGAAAATAAATGTTCTTGCATAGAAGGAACTGACAACACATGGCTATCAGATACTAATATACATCTATGAGAATCTTAGTTGAATATACTGTGGATTGTTGATGGTGAAACTTAGCAGGCTCTCGAAACCAATATTTAATGATGTCACTTGTGTCGAGGTCGGCCCATCTAGTGTAAAAGTCAGTGTTTTCAAAGTATGAGGGCTTAAGCATATTATAATATTCCTACATATATTCTCCATAATAGGTGGTGATCTGACCACTACTCTCACTAAGAATCATAAGATGAGAGTAATCCATGTATGTGATAATATGCTCAATCACCTGTATAGATGGGATGATCTGGAATTTGCATGTGATCCTATGCATTTTGGACCTCTTGATATTTATGTATGCTTTTATGTCTACCAAGTTCTCAATAAACCTCTTCTGCATGAATGTGTACTTTATCTTGCCCCACGTGACCTCGATATACTTATCAATGAAGCATTTTGTATCTGTATAAATGGGGATAACTGGATTTGTTACTTTGACTGCTTCCTCATCGCTTGCCTCTGAAGTTTATTTGGAGGCCACTTTGTGTGTAGAGGGAGGCATGGCTCCAATAGATGATGCATGGGTGGAAATACTTGTAGCACAAACACCTGTTTGTGGAAACACACTCATAATGACAAGGTTAGTTTAGAGAAACCTACCTATGCAAATGTGTCTCTTAAATCATGTACAAAGAGCCATCATGTGTAACTGAACACGAAAATATATCAATAACAGTACAAATTCACTTGAATGCATGATAAAATAGGCATACAACAAAGAGGGCACACTTTCAAAGCACGAAGGAGAGTCAAGGGTCATTCAGGGCTTTGCAGTGTTGTTATACATGGAAATATCTCATCATCAGCTCAGAGGAGAATACTATGTTGTTGGTTGAAATACTCCTTTCTCCTAGCATATATAATACTATAATACAAGTTATGTACCATAAGGACCATGTTATCCTAGTCTATAATAATTTTTCCCCTTCATATAACTTTTGTTACCAAAATTTTCACTCAGGCACGAGACAAAAAGCTCGAGTTAACTAAAATTTGACACTCTTGTTGGAAAATCATATGGTGGAATGTGATATATTTATCCTCATATTTAGCTTTTTCCAAAGTAAGAAAATCATAAAAAAGAAGGAAAGCACCATAAAGCATGGGGAGATTTTTCCTAAGCATAAAAGCATTTTTGAATGAGGAAACATTATTCATCCAAAATATTTTTCCCAATTTGACTAAGGAGGAAATTGGGAAATCTTCTAGCCTTCACTTGCCTATATATTGGAGGAATTTCCATTGATAAAGGGATGGGAATTCTTGTATTGTCACACTGATGAGATCTAACTTGAGAGGGAGAGTTTTGGAGCTAGGAGCTAGAGGAGGTGCTGCTACAACTACATCTGATGGCTGTAACTTTCCTTCAACTCCTCAATTAATATAGATTGGTTTTTCTTCCTTCCATGTACTGATTTTCATTTGTTAATTCTTGTATATAACTAATGAATTCATGTAATGTTGGTTTATACTTATTTATTAAGTGATGTTTGTATGTTTCTGATAGTTTTTATTATCAATATATTATGTTTTTAATGTTTCTTTGTTCTCTTTATTATGTGTAGGACCAAGCTTTGGAGCTAGCTAGGAGTTATTCCTAGCTACACTGAAAAATCCAGCGAAGCTAGATGTGAGCAATCACAGACACTCCTTCTCTTATTCTTAATCCATAATCTACATCTTGATCTACTAAGAATCTTGAGCCTTAGAACAACCTTTCTATTATTTGGTTTTTCCTAGGTTTCCAGGAGAACCTGAGAGGGTTTTCTGTTTGTCAAGTCAAACATTAAATCCTATAGAAAAATTGGTGACTCCACTGGGGATAATTATTCTTCCTGGTTTATTTTTACCTCTCATAAACTCCCTCTCTCTGATCTTGTATTTACTGGAGTTCCCATCCATTGTTTGCATGTTTAATAATCCAAACCGATCTAGGCACTTTTCTTGGACCCAAACCCTCTTGTTTTGAGTTAAACCTATGTAACGTTGTCTGCAATGGATATCAAAGCATAATAACATTTTTTAGTCGTTACAAAATTGATCTAACCATACTTATAATGCATTGTATTGGTTTGTTAGTCTGCATTGGTACTTATAACCTCTGATTTATCACTTTTTTAGTGATCTCCACTGCCTGTGTTTTTCTTGTTTGTGTCTTAAGGTCTATTATTTCTTAGACTATTATTATCATGCCTAAATTCATGTTTTATTTTGGAATTTATTTATCTTGAATTTTCTTTCATACTAAAATAAAAAAGAAAAAAATTTCATTATCTACTTAATCTGCTTGATGTTCTATATATTAGTGTGCATCTAATTAGAATATCATTGTCTGCATTTGTTTTTAGGTGCATTGGAACTTGTATTTTGTTTTTTCATTATGGGGAAATGATGTAAGTTATTTTCTCCTTGTAGAAATACTCTTCATCGGAGAAAAAAAAAACTAAGAGCATATTTTCTACATGATTTGAGTTAGAGTCTCATAAAACTTCATACGTCAACACCCCTTCTGAAAACATTAATAAGGTACCTTTAAAATAAATATCATAATAAAATTAATTAGAAATTATTTTTGAGAGTACACACATGTTACTTTAGGTTATATTCTTGGGATAATTTGTGTGATTAAACTACCCAAGACTGCAAAACTTAAACTAGTGTCATTAATGAGAGTAAAATCCTATTGCACTCACATAACATGGGACCGCTCCTCTAACAAGGGAGTTCAATGTTATACAACATCAGAGTGAAAGAGAAGATATACCACCTTCGATTTCATTTCGTTGGGAATTTTGTGTATTGTGGATCTCCTCGGGAATATTGGAGTTTATTCGGGGACTCAAGTGTCTTTCCCACACAACGTATTTTCTATGATCGTAACCCCCCCAATGGTGTCTATGATTTGAGGTGACCATAGTGGCTAGGAAGAACACCAGGTGAATGGGGTGGGGTGCCCTAGTACCTAAAAGAACAAACCTACTCTGTCTTTGGTTTTTGGGCAGGGTATTCAGATTCACTACAGTGCTTAGCCCCTTATTACCGAGGTTCAAGCAAAGCTCAGGAGTAACCGTAATTTTATATCTGGTTGGATCTCTCTTTTATCCCCTTTGATACTAAGTTTCATCTCCAGATATTTGTGAATATCAAACAAAGTTATGTTCCCCAGCTTCTTGTTTATTTCCCTTATATTATTTTTTATTTTTGGGTGTGTGTTATTTTCTATTGAGGCTTATACAAATTACACTTAACTTGAAATTTTTATCATATTCACCATGGCTACCCCAAGTTCTCATTGTCTGTCTTGACACCTACCAGGCCTTACTCTTGTTTCTGTGGAGGAATTTGTTAGTGAACCATATTCACTCACTGGTCAAGGGAGTTAGTCTCCAGTTTCAAACCCTGAATCACCGATATTGACCCAGAGTCTATTATGTCTAAGGACCCTTCTACTGAAGTTCTAGTACCTCCTTGTAATCCTCCACTTGCAAATCCTCTTGGGCCTATCTTGATTTAGGCAACAACCTTACCTTAAGTGTCTTCATTGGTTTCCCCTTTGAACATCACAATGATTGTTGGTGAGTCATGGTATTTTGTGGACACCTTTACTCCACCACCATTTAGCTCACCTGTCTCAAGTTCCATACTTGTTGTGGGTCATTATAATGTACAACTTATGGTTTATCCAGGAATCTTAGCTACACCCATTTGGGTTAGTGCTCAACATTCTATTTAATCCATTTCCCCTACTCCTTTCATGTCAGATCTTGGTGTTCCTAGTATGAATACCTTCAACAATATTTTTGGTTGGAATCCATTTCTTGTTTTAACTCCCCCACCACTACAATTCATGGAAATGTTTCTGGTGCTTATCCACCTGTCGGGAGTATTCATGCACTCATGCAATCTCTGGTTCAACAAAGTCCATATCTAGTCGATTATTTTCCTATCGGTGGTTACACCATTAGTGGTAGTCATGTACCTAACCTGTCTTATGTGTCCAGTGGTGTTCCATTCCCTCGACCCACTCCATCTCCTTGGGGCTTCCCAACCCAAAAATCTATATATGTTGGGGGAAACCTCTCTCCTGTGGTAAAACCCATTAGCTTGTATCCTTCCTTAGGCTAAGGGAATGCCTTGTGTCTTGTCACTCTACATGACCCCACCACTACCTCATGGAAATTATTATCCATTACAATTTAAGTACCCTACCAGCAACTCATTATGGTAGGAACTCCTAGTCCTTCTAATAATTATTCTCTTCCTTGGCTCAATTCGGCTACACCTACTCTATTTCCTTTATTGGATACATTGGACATCTTGAATATATAAAAATTGAAAAATGATCCCATAAACCATAAATTTCTATGGCCTCCAACCCTGCACAAACGTTTTTCAGACATTCCTAAATTTAAAGGAAAGCAGGAAGCATGAGCATTCCTTTTATGGTATGTAACCTTCTCATTAATCCAAAAATCCTCTAGTTTAATTATTTAGGCTCGTTAACCCAAAGAACCTCTAGTTTAATTCTCTAGGCTCATTAAAATTACAGGAAGAAGAGAAAGCCTTCTTTTTATGGACCTTTTCTTGCTCACAAAACTTAAGAAACCTCGAGTTAGCTTCTTCAAGCTTGTAAAACTTCTACGAAGAAGATTTGAGTGATTATTTTTATCTATTTTTCTCGCTCTTTAAACTGAAAAAGACATATCGAGTTTTCTTCCTCCAAATATTTTAAATTTTACAAATAATATCGAGTTTACTTTGTCCCCTTGTACTCATAAAAAAATGAGGAAGGCGTCTATTGAGCATAGGTTTCTGACTTTATCTTGACTCAATGAACTAACTTACCGAAAATTAACTGTGTCGGGTATAATATTAATCTTTTTTCGCACCCGGTCATAAACCATGACAAAGGTACGCCCTGGATTCATCTTTATGTTCTTTCTGGACTCTCTAAATTTGAAAAGACAACTGATTTTACCCTCTCTAGACTTGTTAAAACTAACCAGATTAGGAAAAATATTGGAAGAATGAACAGTCATTACTATCTATATTGGTCGAAATTTTTTATGGAAACAGTCTATTTCCCATCCTTTGAACATGCCACTTATCTAGCATATTCCTATTTTTTCAGCTTCTCTTTGAGCCCTACCATATTATGAGTTTATTGTTGATACCTTGATGTCCTTATATCCTTGTATCCTAACACTATTTGGTGTTCTTGAGTCTAAGTTTCCTAATCTCTTTGGTTTCGTGCCTTATATTTTTCAAGGGACTGTCTACTATATGTTGACCTTATCAACCACTATATCATGTTTCCATTTGACCTGAGTCATTTCACCTTTTTTTTCCATATCACTGCAAAATAAATCACTTTTTTACTGTTTCGTGTCGATTGATGTGTGACTCCTTATTTCTCACCTTCGACAAATCCCTTCCTATAGACTTCAAAAAACTATCTGGGAAGAGGTTTGAGAAACACCATAGTACCCTAGAGCTTGTAGATCTCAGTGGTAGTTTTCCATGTGTTTGATTGGGGGTTTCCATTATTAGCTCCCACTTAAATGATTCTACGAGTGTTCGACATCAACTCATTTATTCACACTCACTAGATTGTGTTGAGCATCTTGTAGACCATCATCCTTATCGGTGGCCACCCTCATGTCTATTAACGATTTTCATTTTTGACCGGTAATCATATGAATTCTCGCATGTTCGACATCAACTAATTTATTCACATGTGCAAAATTATGTTATTCCATGATGGTGACGAAGATCTTGAGTAGAGGATTACATCACTCAGCCTTGTTTCCTCTCCCAATATGAAAATTTTGTTTTTGGAGAGAGTTTATCTCAATCTAACTACACTGCGACAAAGTTCCATATTGTACTTACTGGTGGACATGATCTCTCATCTTCTATATGGATCCACTGTGTATTTTTATAGCTACCTAGCATGGGAATGTTTGGCTTGCGACATGATTTATATGTGACATATGTGTAATGTTGTTTGCACGCCTCCTTCTATTCTAATTCTCTGAAACTCTCTCCTTGGTTATTTTATAAATTATTTAAACCATCTCCTCCTTCTCTGACCTCACACTTTATGGGGCATCTTTTATACATGAAAACACATACTCATTAGCTTCGAGGAAAATATTATGTTGTTGGTTGAAATACCCCTTTCTCCAGCTTATATAAGACTATAATACAAGTTATGTACCTATTGGGTCCTTTGTTTTTGAAGGAATAGAAGTTTCAAATGAAATTTTGGATAAATTGACCAAAAGCGGAGCACCAGAAAATCAAAGCGGTAGTAGAATATTTTTTTTCAACTTGCGCAACGGGAAGTAAAGGATTGCACCAAAAATGCTAGAGACAATTTTGATACAGTCAACAGGAAACCAAGGTAAGGGCTTGAGGTTTCGAAAAACCACAAATCAAGTGAGCGAAGAATCAAACTCCAAATAAAGTGAACACATGATATAAAATAAGATGTAAAGCATCGAGAAAGAAGTTTATAAAGAACCACAAAGTTTAGAAGGCATTGAAATTTTAGCTCTGAGTTGCTCAAAAGAAAGACTACTTGTAGGAAGATATGATGATGTAATGGTCTATTTTAGATAATTCTTTTGAGTTTTAATATCCGTGCATAATTCATATTGTGCCGCAAGTTGTATTGAAGGATTTTATTTTTAATAATAAAAGGAAAATTGGAGTTTTGTCACCTGTTAATGTCTTTCACACCCCCTTTTAAAAAATTGTGTATGTTGTTATTCTCTTTTAAATGTATGATTTATCTTGTTGTGAATTAATGTGTGGATGTTCGTGCAGACTAAATAATATATAATTATAGATCCCCTTCCACCTTTCTATGGTTTTAGCTCACCTCGAGTAAGACACTCCTTTGATCCAAGGGAGTGAATATGTCGGAGAAGTGCTAGACTACGTGGAAATCTTTGTTGGCACCCTAGGACGAACCTTGGGTCATTCTTAATCTAAATTTTTCCACTAAAAAATGGTTCCATTATTAGGACCTCAAGTTTCTTAATGGGATCTAGAGCATGTGACCAAGGTATATTGGTCGGGATATTAGAAAATGGTGGTATGAGAAATTGATCAGTTTATTTTGCAGCAAGAAGAATTGAGACAAAAGGACCAATATTAGATATAAGAGGAATTTTTATGTGTCGAGCCTGCCTATGATAAATACAAGATATTTTGGGGCACGTTTCCTAAAGAATTAGTGAATTGGTTGACTTGATTTTAGTGTAAATCGGGTGTTGTGACATGATCGAGGTTGCATATAACTTGGAATATAGTTGATCTGGATTATCTTCATCTATTGGATACAGATCTAACAAGAGTTTTTGACTTTTGGGTTGACACAAATCTTGAGAGCTACATCATTGAATTTGCGACTGAGAAACACTAATCATTCTCTTGTGAAGAATCCATATTTAATTTTAGGCTACTGAGATGACTTCTAAAAGAGATTCCTCTTTGGATTAAAGTACTTATGGTTGAAGACAACTTATTGGTATTTCCACAAAATCAAATGGAAGCTTAAATGTTTATTACTGTTGGAATGGATTTGGGGAGAGTAATGTCATGCAGATGTGGGAGAATGAAGAAGTTATTATAACAAATCATGAAGAGTTACAGAAGGTGAGAGATTTCATAGCGTTGGAGAGTGAAAAAATAGTTGTCAAGTGGCAAGAAATGAATTTGTAGGAGATTAGGAATAGAAGAATGGAATTGCAATGCATATGAGATGTTGTTAGAAGTTCAACAGTGTGGGATAAAGAAATGGATACTCCAGAGTAGCAGAAAGGAAATGAGGAAGAAGGTTATTTTTCTGGAAAAATATGAGCTTCTAGCGGGATTTAAGTGGATGGTTTAGAAGCGGTTACTCTAATCCATGTGGTATTAGAAGGATTTCAGACACCTAAGCCAATTTTCCAACCGACTATGTCATACAACAATAGATGATGATCTGCACTTTTCGATGAGGCATATATTCTTTGAGGGTGATTTTCTACTGGAATATAGAACCCCACAGTACAAAAACATGGCTCCCCCTCTCCCTAACCTTCCCCTGGTGCCATATCAAAGTCCTTATATTTTATTTTCTAAGGTATGTAATATTATTAAAGTCCATCTAGTGCATAGTTGAAATAAGGGTAAAGGTAGTTCTATTGGTATTGGTCAACCAAGTTTAGCTAGTTTTTCTCCACCAGGTTCCCAAGGATTTATACTTATTTCCTCAAGACAATCGACTATGGTTGGAGTCGCAGATGGATAGCTTACCAGATACTAAGAATTATTAGGAAGGGGGGGTGAAGACGTCAAAGAAAACTAGTATTTATACAAATGTATCTGGAATGCTCGTTAGACCCTTGACGTAACTAAGCTTATTGAATTTCAAACTGCATTATGGGATAAAGAATTATGGTGGTTTATCAAATGGATCAATTCTAACCCCAATGTCAGTATGGATCTAATCAAGCAAGTTTTTATTCAATAATTTAAGTTACCTTAGTCAAATCATCAAGGATTGGCGAAATTGTTGGATATTCACTATCAGGAGGGAGAATGTGCTTGGCATTTTATGCAGTGTTTTGAAGATTCTATCAGCAAATTGTCTTATCCCATATTTGCATCATCAAAGAGATTGATTCATTAAGGACATGTTCCCAATCACTCGCATCCCTTTGTCTATGTAGAATATTGATACACTTCAAGATGCTTTGGAACAAGCAGTGTAGATAGAAGTTATGGCCGCATACCTGCAAGATTGTAGAACTGGTTGTTCTTCAACAAATCCTGCTATTATGGGCCTTCAGAATCATATTTCTACTTTTATAGAAAAATTAAAATATCTTACACCTATATGTCCGGAGATACCACATATTTGGTGTACTCACTTCTAGGTTAAAGGACATAATGTCACATAATTCTGCAACTGAAGGGACCAAGACCATCCAGTTCCCCTATGGGACCTCCTCCACCGCAATCCCCCAGAGTTGCGCACATTTCATCTACTCTACCTTTTCAAGTCCATACACAATTCTAGTCATTTCCAAATCCCCAGAGTATGATTAGGAATGATTATTGTGAGATTTATCAAATTTTCTTTCATTTACCTCACCTATGTCCAATTCTATAGAAGTACTCCAATGTTCCCAATAATTTGTTTTATAAATTTTATGGATTTCCCAACCATCATATATAGCAATTTCGATCTTTGGATGAAATAGCTCACTACCTTGACCATTCAACCTTTCATATCAATGAGACTCCTCGAGGACAAGGAGGGGGAGCTTACAGGGGAGGAAGGACAAATGGAAGAGGCTCAATTATGTGTTATAATTATGATCAGGAAGGCCATGTCATGAGATAATTCCCTATGCCATGAATACCATGGTGTTCATATTGTCGTGTGCATACCCATGAAACTGAAGATTGTCCTAAACTTATTTCTCATTGGGAGGAGAGGAACTGGGCTAAAGGAGATAATTTGGTCTGTGCATAGCCTCGGGTTCCTAGTCCTACAGTGCATCCCAATATCAATGTTGTGACAAGAGGAGGAAAGAAGAATGGATTTGACGATGGAACTACTATTTAGCTAGCCATCATAAGACCTGCATGTCGATATAAGTCTTATGATCCAAATCAGCATAAGGAATACTATAGGGACACAGCTGAAATTTTTTGTTAATTGATTCTTCACAAGGATATCGCATTGAACAATAGGAGCAAGAAAAGGTCTGTGATAAGAAACATTTTGCAGAACCTTTCGAACCAGTAATGGATTGGTTTAAGCTATTCCTACAAATTATGAATGATGAAAAACTTGTTGGTCAATTGCAAAAAAGGTTAAAGGTTATTGTTAAGGATGGTGTTTTTTCTAAGGAACCAATTTCCGTGAATTTACTTGAGTGGCATTCCAGGGAGTACAGTGGAACAAGAATCGAACTAGAAGGGGTTTTCAGATAGACGCTCAAATTGCAGGTTTTCAAATTAATGACTCCATGTTGGATTTGGGCTCAAATGTCAATATTCTACCGAGAAAAACTTGGGAAGCTTTTAGAAAACCGAAGCTGGTGTTTTCCCCTATTTAGTTTTGAATAGAAAATCAATATTGTTTACCTCCTATTGGAATACAAAAATATGTTGAAGTTGATATTGACAGTGTCAAAACGTATGCATATTTTGAAGTTATTTACATTATTGTGGATAAAGATCCATATCCAAATTTATTGGGCATGGATTGGGATTTTCAAAACTATGCAGTCATTAATTTGAAGTAGGAAACAATGACTATTGAAGTAAATGTCATGTGATTCATATAGCCTCTTGATCCTTATCAGGGCCCGATATTTACTGAGCTGGTGGATGATGTTGAGTCACCTAATTCACTAGACCAATTATATCAATTTATTGTTGGGAGGCGAGAAGATTACATTAACCCCATGACCGTTGGATATATTAGTTGGGGGAGTATTCAAAGTACTGAAGTTGGATCTTATGTTGTGGTGGAATATTGGAAACAAGGAGCTCATGAAATTCATTCTTGACATTGTGTTAATGTTCGATGTGTTTGTTGGATTGGTACTAAGGTACAAAATTTTCCCATCTTTAATGGTACTAATTTTGTTGTAAATTTTACTAAAGAATTTGATTCTTTCATAGAAGAAGGTCAAAAGATTCCTTTAATGAGTGCTGCTTTTTAAGCGACTCCTACAAGATGGTAGGAACCCCATTAGGATTAGCTTCAATATTGGAGCACAATTAAAGGTGTCTTTCTCTATCAGTTTCTTCCTCCAAATGCTATTTTAGGTAAAATCCCCACTTATGATGGTTGTACTTTCCCGCAAGAGCATGTTGCGCATTTTTGTTATGAATGTCAAGCTAATGGCCTAGTAGTTGAAATGTGGTTGCATCTATTTATCAATTCCTTGGGAAATATTTTGCAAGCTTGGTATTTTCAGGAGGACTTGAAATGCCAAACAAGATATTGGGATCTGTTGTCTAACCAATTCTGTAGAGACTTTTATTTTTTTAATGTTGATGAAAGGACAGTGCAAGGCCTTCGAGTTATCATAGGGGTATTATTTTTAGGTGGGAATACTTTGGAAGAATTCAGTAGATCTGAATATTTTTCACAAGAATATGAATCGAGGTTCCATGAAGTTGTTGTTTGTAGTAAAGTTAATAAAGAATTCGATGATGACCTAGAGGAGCTAAGACATTTTTCCTTTAAAGAGTCTAAAGGGGAACAAAAAATAAAAAAGGATTATATACATGTTGCTTCGCATTTGCATCCTCTTAAGTTGAATAAGATGAATATCGAGACAGAAGAGAAACTGAATATTTCTTCTATTGGGGACTATTGGGATGAAAAAACCACTCGAGAATTTTTTTATCTTCTCAAAGAATATGAGGATTTATTACCTTGTTCAATATATGAATTAAATGGAATTAAAGGTGTTTTGGGAGAAATTAAAATAGTGCGGAAGCCATATGCAAAGCCAGTTAAGCATCGACCCTACAGAGTGAATCCACATGTCAAGAAGAAAGTGAAGAAGGAAATTGACAAAATTCTAGTTGTTAGTACTATATTTCTGGTTGATCAAGCTGAATGGATAAGCCCCATTTTCATTTAGGATAAGAAGGATTCAGAGGAAATTCGAGTGTGTGTTGATTATCGTAGCCTCAATAATGCCTATGTACATGACCTGTTTCCAACTCCTTTTAGTGATGAAGTGTTGTATAATGTTGGGGGAAATGAAGCTTACTCTTTTACAGATGGTTTCTTGGGTTATCACCAAGTCTGCATTGTCGACGAATATCATAATAATACCACATTCAATATAAAATGGTGGTATTATGCTTATAAAATTATGCCCTTTGGGTTGAAGAATTCCCTTGTTGTCTTCTCGTGTATTGTTATTGTTGCTTTTCGTGAATATATCCATAAGTTTCTTGAAGTTTATATGGATTATTGGACCATTTTTACCCTGCTCAAGAATCATCCTAAATTTCTAAGAGTTATGTTTGATAGATTTAGACAACTTCAAATATATTTTAACTTCAATAAATGAGAACCATGGAATCTTGAGAACCATAAAGACATGGAAATTGATCCCACTTTTATTATTTCTACTAGTTTTCCTACTGCTACCATTCCAACACCATCAACTGCTCTTCCTTCTACCGCTACCTCATCGTTTCCTTCTTCTTCCACCACTTTGCTCATCTCTACTGAGAAACTTGTTGATATCATAAAATACCCCTAGCAATGTCATCAGGTGATCACCCTTTCTGCCTAGTAGCATGATCGTATTTCTTTTATTTTGGCCCTGGTTCTTCATAAAATTGCCAAAATAAGAAGGGTACAATACAACGAGAATATTCCCCACAGGCTCATTCAAAGCACTCAGCTACTAATGGCCAACCACTGCAATCGTGACTTCCACTGGCAGATATAGTTTCAGAAGATACCCTTAGCACATGGTATTAACTGCAATTGTTACGCTTCATTCATGCTTTTGTGGCCTGCAGTTTCTCCTTTCGCCAAAGAAAAGGCTGAAGATATCGTCGCCTATTCCCTTGCTGAGTGTTGTACTTTTGTTGAAGTGGTGTGTAAGAAAATTGTCGCCAAGAATATTGAGCTCTAGGAAACTATCACTACCTTGCAACAATATTCATTAGATTCATCGGAACTCTAAAAAGACTAGATAACTGAAAAGATTCAGATAGCCATAATTTTCCGTGATACTTTTCCATAAGTTATGAAGGAGTTGCAAGAGATGTTTCATCATATTTTTTATTGCAGAGGCGTCCATGCAAAGGAGAATGCATTTATTGACCCTTTGCACGAGAACATCCAAAACCTGTTCTAGCAAGCAATGATGACATCATATCTAGAAGTGAAGAAGCAGCTCTTGGATCAATCTAATGTATTATATGCTCAAAATAATTAGTTGGAAGACGCATCACAAGCAACTAAACGTGTTCTTCACAACCTCCTCCCTGAGGTACAAAAACATTTCATCATTTTGAGCACGGTGACCACTATAGCTGAAAAATAGACCTAGGATCTTGTCCAGTCACAACCTAGTGATACCAGTGCGTTGAAAGTTGAATAATTTTCAAGTCAGGTGTCTACAATTTTGTACTCATGTAACTCATATGTTTCTACATTGACCACATTTAAGGAGTCGGATCTTCAAAGTGTTCCAGAGTTGGGTTCTTTGTTTGAAGGTACTGCAGTCGATCAGAGTGGAAGCTAACCAGCCCAGAGTTCAGAAGCAGTAGCAACACATTGACTCAAGGGTGATTCAATGGATTTTGTTCGCAGTATGTTGGGTCCTTCATTTTTGAAGGATATAAGTTGTAGAGGACATTTTGGATAAATTCATTGGAAGCGGAGCACCGAAAAATCAAAGTGGAAATAGAATATTTGTTTTGGGACTTGCACAGTGGAAATTAAGGGTGTCCATCGAAAACGATGGAGTCGATTTTAATACAGTCAACTGGAAGCCAAGATAATGGCTTGAGGTTTTTGAAAAATGTGGATTAAGTGAGCAAAGGATCGAAGACCAAATCAAGAGTGTAGTTTTTAACCCTGTACATAAATTATCTACAAAAAAACTCTTAAAACATAAAATAAAAAAATAGCGCGAGCATAAAACATAAAAAAAATGTATATAGAGATTTTCCCCTGGATCCAAAAACTGGGACTACCAATTTTATTTTTCATTATATTCCTTTCAATGTTACATAAAAAATATATACGTTCCAAAGAATTCATAATCCCCAATCCATTAACCCTAGATTAGAACATAACCATAGTTCCCTTGAATGAATCTACAATATACCATGCGCAGAAAACCATCATGCCCAAAAAAATGTGCAAACACATGCATAAAACCATAGGCAAGTGCGGCCACTTAATATAGGGCCGAAAAAAAAAATTCTCAGGGCTAGCAGTGGAAAGAATATAAAAAACAAACAACAAAGAGAATGTGGAATATAAAAGAAGATGCAAAGCAATGAGAAACAAGTTTAGAAAGCACTGCAAAGTTTAGAAGCCATTGCAAAGTTTAGATCTGAGTTGTGCGAAAGAGAGACTGCTTGTAGGAAGATATGATGATGTAATTGTCTATGTTTGATAATTTTTTTGAGATTTAGTACTTGTGCATAATTCTATAATATGTCGCAAGCTATATTGAAATATTTTTGTTTAATAATAAAATGAGAATGGGATTTTTTTCACCTTTTTTATGTGTTTCGCACCCTCTTTTAAAATTTTATGTTTGTTATTAGTTTTTAAATGTATGATTTAGCTTGTTGTGAATGAATGTATGGATCGTTGCGCAGACTACATAATATATAATTCTAGATCCCCTTCCACCTTTCTATGGTTCGTTCTCGCCTCGAGTGAGACGCTTCTTTGATCCATTAGAGTGAAAATGTCGGTGAAGTGCTAGACTATGCGGAAATATTTGTTGGAGCCCTAGGATGAACACTTGGTCATTCTTCATTTAAAATTTTCCGCTAACATTACCATGAGGACCACGTTATCCTATTATATAACAAGTTATCCCCTTAATCTAACTTGTGCTACCGAAATGCTCACTTAGTCATGAGACAAAAAGCTTGAGTTAACTAAACTTTGACACTCTTTTTCACTTTTTGAAAATCATATGGTGGAATGTGATTTGTTTATCCTCATATTTATCTTTTTCCTAAATAAGAAAAGCGAACAAAATAGGGAAAGAGCCATAAAGCATGAGGGAGATTTCTCCTATGAATAAAAGTATATGAAAAGCGTATAAAATAATTTTTAAATGAGGAAACATTATTCGCCCAAAATAATTTTCCCAAATTGAACTAAGGAGGAAATTGGGAAATATTCATAGCCTTCACTTGCCTATATATTGGAGGCTTGGCCATTGAAAAAGGGATGGGAATTCTTGTATTTTTATATTGTTGAGATCAAAATTGAGAGGGAGATTTTTTGAGTTAGGATATGGGGGAGGTGATGTTGCAACTACATATGATGGTTGTAACTTTCCTTCAACTCCTAAATTAATATAGATTGGTTGTTATTCCTTCCATGTACTAATGTTCATTGTTTACTTCTTGTATCTAAAAAATGAATGTTTTGAGGTTTGTATTATATTTATTTATTCATCTAATAGTGTTGATTATCGATATATTATGTTGTGAAGGTTTCTTTGTTCTCTTTCTTATGTACTCCTAGGGCCAAGCTTTGGAGCTAGATAGGAGTGCTTCCCATCTACACTGAAAACTCCAACAGACCTGCATGCGAGGACTCACAGGCACTCCTTCTTGTCTTCTTAATCTCTACTCTACATCTTGATTTACTAAGAATATTAAGCCTTGGAACAAACTTTACATTATTCCGTCTTCCCTAGGTTTCCAAGAGAACGTGGAGGATTTTTTGTTTCTCCAACCAAAAATTAAATCCTATAGAATGTGCACTAATGTTCTCAAGCAAGAGAATAAATCCATAAAGGGTGAACTAGTGCACTCTGAAGGGATGAAGGAGTGGATGTCAGGCCTTCACAGTCTACTCATGTGCTCAAGGAGAGATAGGGTGCACTGACGCACTCTGAAAGGGAAAAAGGAACATGTATCCAAGCTTTCAGTTCTTTAGGGTGTGCTCAAAGGAAAGGGGGGTGTATTGGCACATGCTGAGGGGATGAAGGAAATCACTGATTTCTTCATGGTGCAATCATGCACTCAAAAGGAAAACTTGATTCTTCTAGGCACATTTTTCAAGGTTGATAAGGCTTCGAGTTCTAGAAGTGTGCTTTAGCTATAGAAATGTAAATAACAAGTTTGACTGCAAGATTTCATGATAAGAATGAGAAGAATAACGATCTAAAAACTTATATGGATGTTATCGCAATCATGGTAGAATGTGAAAGGTTGAGGAATATGGAGAGTTTCAACATGAAACATCAAATTAACACTTGCAGAATGAATATTGAATAGAAATGCCAAAAAATAAACTGAAAAAAAAAAATAAACACCAGCAAGAAAAGGAAGAACAATAGTGAAATCATGACAAGAAATAAATAGATTTGACATAAAAAAATTACTTGTAACGCTAGTTGATGAAGATTTTCTTCATCCACAGCTATGCACCCAACCTAGATGAGAATGATTATGCAATAAATGATTAGCTAGGTTAATTTAAAATATTTTACATGCAAAATTGTCCATGCATGATCCCCACTTGTCCACAAGTGAAAGGGTTAGTTAAAGGAAGTTCAATGGAATCCTATTTTCTAGGAGTGTGCCCACATTCAACAAAGAGGTTCATGCATGCATCTAGGAAGAGCACATGTCTTCAGCCTAAAGGAATGCGCTCAGAGTGAACACCCTTGCTTAGCATGGAGTGTGCTCAAGGAGGGCGCACTTCTTCAGCCCAAAGGAGTGTTGTTGGGACCTTTGTTTTGGATAAAGGATAAATTCAGTTTTGAGTTGCGAACTGTCAGTTGCAAATGAGGCAAGTCACGGAGAGCTGTTGCAGGAGGCAGAGCACCATTGTGGGTTACGAAGGTTGTTGAGAAGGTGGCAGAGTGTGGACAGGCAGTGGCACAAGTGGAAAGAATAACTGACAAAAAAAAAAAAAAAAGACTCCAAGAAGCAAAGAGAAGTGTGGAACATAATAAGGAACGACGAAGCATGGCAAGTCAGCCAAACAGAAAAGAAACAAATACTGCCAGTGCTAAGAGAAGTAGTCAGTTAGGTCTATTTTTTGTTTTGTTGTGAATTGAGCTCTATGGAGATTCTGAATGTAATATGTTGCAATGGAAGATTAATATAATATAGAGAGGCTTTCTGTGGTTATGCTTTGCGTATTGAATGAATGTCTCTTAATGTATAGAGTTTATGGGCTTATTTAAAAATTCTCTAATATCTTTGTTTAAGTTATTCAATATGATATTTCCATTCACTGAATGTTATGTAATAAGAGTTTTTTCATCCATAATAATAGTATATTAATGTTAGATAATAGAGGTTTAACTTCACTATGGTGTTGTGGTTCTATTTCTCCTATCTCAGTAAGGTCATGACATGTCTCATGTGAGACTCCTTTCTCTCCATTGAGCAAGGTGGAAATGGCAGCATTGTCCTAAACTATAGCAGGATCTTGTTGGCCTCTGAGCCTGAACCTAAGTCTTGCCCAGAATTCATCCTTTCGCCAAGAAATGGTTCTGTTGCTAGGAACTAAAACTATATCATAGAACTATATGATGGTGTTAAGGATCTATGAAAGGGAAATACGAATTTGATGGGATAATCATGTAGATCAGTTCATATCACAAAAATATGAGCTTCGAAATCAAAAGGAAAGGAATATCAAAGATAACATCTTGTTTTCTAAATCAGCAAATGACTTCTATGAGATATTTTGGGAAAGGTTTCCTGAAGAGCTCTACAATTGGTTGCAAAGGTTCCAAGTCAAAGAAAACTCTAGAGCATTGTGTCGATCCCATCGTAGTTGTACACATGTAGATCTGAAAGCATTGCACAGACTTGATATTAATCTAACGCGAGAAGTAAACTTTTGGGTTCATTCCATATTAGAAGGGTATATTGTTGAGTTTGCGAGTGAATGTCATCAATCCTTTGTTAAAGTAGAAGATATCTTTAAATCTAGGTTGCGGGGGAAGCTACTAAAGGAAATTCCTCTGTGGATTAAAGCTCTGATGGTGGACGAGGGAATAATGGATTTCCCAAGTCCCACTATGGAAGCCTAAAACCTTAGTATTGGGGGAAGGACTTAAAGGAGAAATGTTACGGAAGGAAAAAATAGGGAATTAGGGAGACATAAATCAGGAGTTCCAACAAGCTAAGAGATCTAAGAGCATATCAGAGGGCTCAAATCACTGAGAAGTGGTGGGAGAGGGAAATACAGTAGTTCGAGAAGTAGAAGAAGAATGTACACCAATGATAAAAGGTGCCGCAGACGACAGTGGAGAGAGGAGTTGAGATAGCTCCTATAGGAATAGAGGGGTCCACCCAAGAAGTTAGACAAGTTCAAAATAGCCCATCCCAAGAGGATAAGGGAAATATTTCAAATGGAGAGGAGGACACAAGCGCCAAGAAAGATTAATATGCTGAGCTACACATTGTGATGGAATGATTGTTTCAATAAGTACCGGTGGCCTCAATGTAAGGAAACGATATTCCCCAAATTCCAAGTAGCATTTTTCCTAACCTTCCCCTGGTACTCTATCACACACCAGATAAATTTTTGATAAAGTTGCGAAGGTCTAGAATATTACATAGTATTCAGTCTAGAGTGCAAGTAGTGCTAGTAGAGGAATCTCTCAACCAAGAACTAGAGGGTTTGTACTACTTCCACCTACTCATACATAAATGGCAGGGTCATTTATCAGATATCCTGAGTTCTTAGGGAAAGGGAATGATGATGTAGAACAACATTGGTATTTGTGTGAAGAAATCTGGAGATCTCACTAGACACCAGATGCTTTTAATCTAATTTAATTCCAAACTATGCTCAGGGAAAGAGCACTATGGTGGTTCATCAAATGGTCCGAGGTACACCAAAATCCAGTTGTACATGACATTAAGAGCGAAATTGTGCGAGATTTTAAATTTCATGGACTAACCAGAAAAAGCTATCATAGTTATGGGAGATTACGCAACGACAAGGAGAGAACGCTTGGGAATTAATGAGAATATTTAAGGATGAAAATAGGAAAATAAGTTACCCGATAGACCAAAATCATCAATGCGACTGGTTCATCAAGGCCCTTCTTCCTCTTACCAGGACATCGTTAATACAACAAAAGAATGATACACTCGAGGATGCACTAGAATAGGAAATCAAAATTGAAGCAATGGTCGGGTACCCACAAGAATTCAAGGTAGTGGTAACCTCCTAGGATCCTTCCATACTGGGACTACAACACCAAATTGTGATTTTGACAGAGAAACTCAAAGATATGCAGCCGAAAGGACCAACACGACCCAATGTATGGTGCACACATTTCTTGTTAGAAGGACATCTAGTCTTTGAGTGCCCTAGGTTGCGCGGAACCACTATTATAACATCATTAGCAGTACCACAAGGGACAATGCGAGTTGGGGGAGTCGTACAGGTAAATACGCAAGGACTGTACCCTGTCCAACCAAATTTCCATGGCTTCCTAAACCAACAGAATACAACTTCAAACGAATATTACAAGATCTATAAAGGAGTTGGCCACCCCCCTTGACTGTGTCCCATTCTGAAAAAGTACTCAACCATCCCAAAAAATGTCTACTATGATTTTTTTTCCTCATCGACCCATCACAGAGACCAGTGCAGAGCTTTGAATGCACTGGCTAATATATTGGACAGAACCTCTTACAGGGTAAATGAGGCTCTGCGGGGACGAGGGGGGTCAGGAATGAGAGGGGGAAAGATGGGTGGAAGAGGGCCCCTGAGATGCTAAAATTGTGATTGAGAGGGCCATGTCACAAGCGAATTCCCATTACAAATAAGGCAATGGTGCTCTCAGTGCAGAGTAAATGTAGATGCCACAGAAGACTCTCATGAATTAATAAAAAGAGGGGAAGAAAGGAACAAGAAGCAAGGCATTAATTTGGTCAATGTCGAACTGAGATTAGCTAAAGCACAACCTTTACCAAGTGTGGCCATAGTAACTAGGGGAGGAAAAATTATGGGAGAATATGCAAGAGAAATAGAGCCACTAAAGCTTATAAAACTGGCATTGCCAAAGAAATCCTATGACTCTGAACAGAAGAAACAATAATTTAGAGAAGCAGTCGAGACATTTTCAAAATTAGGTGCCCACAGAGACCTGTAGTAGATACAACCAGCGAAAGAGGGAGGAAAAGTTGCAATGATAATTACAATGATAGAATAATGGTTCAGACTATTCCTAACCATTGTAAATGATGTAAAAATGCTAGAACAATTGAAACCACATGTTTCTACAAAAGCAAAACCACACTTACCACCGAATGGGGCTCCTATTCTTATCATGTATTTCCTTTTGTATTGAAGAATGCACCAATGATTTTCTTAAGAATATTCATAGCAACATTTAGAGAATACATACACATATTCCTATAGGTTTACATGGATGATTGGATGATATATAGTTTATTGAAGAAACATGCAAGTCTTCTGCAAAAATTGTTTAATCAGTGCAGGAAACTCCATATCTCTTTAAACAAAAAGAAGCTCCATATCAGCTACTGGATGTGTATTTGTTTCGTGTGGAGGCTATCCTAGATTATTTGGAGAAAATAGCATCATTTTTGGCTTCAGGAAAGTTCCCGGAAGAATACACGACAGTGAAAAGGAAACACTTGGTCATTAGAGCATCCGATTACTTGTTTATTACAGGCCATTTATACAATACGGGACTAGACTAGATACTTCGAAGGTGTGTTAGACCATGAAAGACTGGAGATTTTGTGGGAGTGAAACAATGGAGTTGCGGGAGGACATGTTGGTGGAAAATCTACTGCATGAAAAATATTTCAATTAGGGTTATGGTGGCCTACAACACACAAGGATGCTAAGGAGTATGTAAATAATTGTGATGTATGTCAGAGAATGGGAAAATCTTCACACAGGGATGAACTACCATTACAACCCGTCAGAATGGTACAGGAATTTGAAAATGGGTAGTTGACTTTATTTGATGTATAAACACAGTTTCACGCCATTCACAAGCAAGGAATATCATAACCACAATTGAATATTTGACCAGGTGGGCTAAGGCAACGCCACTAAAGGATTGTACAGCAGATACATAAGATAGTTTCATTTTTGAAAATATCATTACAAGATTTGGCTGCCCAAGGCATCTGAAAAGCGATCAAGGTACACATTTCATCAATGACGTAGTCCAATAACTAATACAAAAAATTATGACACATCATCATAAGAGCAGTCTGTATCACCTGCAGGAAAATAGAATCATAGAGGCATTCAATTTTTTTTTGTAAAAGGGCCTAACAAAAATTTTCACTGCAAACTGGGACGACTGGGATGAGAGAATTCCAACTACATTATGGGCATACAGGACCATGGTGAAGGGACTGCACAATCAGAAACCGTTCCAGCTGGTATATGGAAAGGAAGTGGTTGTACCAGTAGAGTTTATTGTTCCCAACCTATTTATTTCTACAACAACTCAGATGTCCGAGGAAGAGTCTATCTTAAGGTGCTTCCAAGAACTACAAGAATTGGTAGAATCAAGGTTCCTTGCAGACTTTCACCAATCAATCTAGAAGCAGTGTCGGAAATCCTGGATAGACATATTAAGAAAAATACATCCAACATTGATGGCTAGGTACTACTCTACAACAACAAGTTCCAGAAGTTTCATGTCATAGAAATCTGAAATTCAGGAGCTATAAAGCTTGCACAATTGGATAGAGTAATATTTCCTGGTTGGGTGAATGGAAAATGCCTAAAACCCTTCCACGAATGATCAATTTCAATTTTTATTTACAATAAACTGTCACACCTAAGATAATTTTGTAGCTTAGGAAGTCAATAAATCTCTCACAATCGAGAGACGTCTATAGGCTAGATGATTCAATTCCCGCAAGTCTGTTAAAATTTCACCCAATTGAATAATGCATGTGTCGCAAGTATTCCACCACTACCCTATTGTAGCATGGGGACCACACCACAACCAATTGTGGTCAGGGGATTGTTGTATGACCAAATGATGTCAAGCATAATTCCATCATAATTATCCATCATTTAGGTGTCAGTCTGTGGTGTCAGTAAAAAATTTTAAAAAAAAAATTCCGTAATTAGAAACATCACTCCGTAATAAATTTTCCACATCATACCATAATAATTAGCCATGAATTCGGCCCAATTTATGAGACCACCATCAACATATTCAAAGTCCAGATCATCCAAAGTAACCACCCACATGATTGTAGCCATGGAGGGAACCTAAAAAAATTAATTAGTTATCCAGTTGCATCAACTCCCATTGTGCCAAACCTCCTACTTAATATGCATGGAGGAAGGAAAAACCAAAGTGCTGGAAAACAGAGAATTGGGAGAGAAAGAAACTTATATAATGGCCAGCCATAGAATTCCAACAGAGCTCCAAAGGTGTAGACCGCAAACAATAGTAGTATACTACAGAATAAACATCATGACGAAGATGACAATCTCAGTAGTCGAGATAGAGCTTGATCAATGAATTCAGAAGTTGGAGCTGCTGATAGGAAATTATGACAACACGACTCTGATAGATACAGACTTCATGGATTCATTTCAGTTTCCATCACTAAAAAGCTAGGTTTATATCGAGAATTTTTTTAAGGAGAGCGGCAGCGAAGTAGCTCGGGTACACCCAAATTTCAAGGGAATTCAGTGGTCAACAATCCTTCATATGAGAATCCTACCAAAATTCAGTGCACAAGGAGCAACCATGCAGTGCACAAAGCTAATGATTAGTAGAATTCACAATAGTTCCCTACGGCTCAGGAAGGAGATAAAAATTCATGCAGAGGAGATCCATAGGCTCACTAGGCTATCAACAACAGGGAGAGATGTATCCATGTCCTTTAAAAATACCTCCAAGAGAGCAAATAATGTGGGAGAGAGATTATTACAAAAAGTATGACACTAAGAGAGGAGGAAAAGGGGTGAATATAGACCTAATCAATGTGCCCAATGTGAAATTTGCATGATACTTGGTTAGAGGAATGACCATGAGGCACTATACCAAAGGGGAGTGCACACTAGATATGACTTTAGTTGTAGAGAATTGTGTGCAAGGAGCACATCTCAATTGGTGTGCCTTCCTGCTACAAGAACTATTTGAAGCCTGCGAAGAAAACTTCAAAAGGACCATAGGATTTATTTATGGGTATCTGATAATGGCGTTAGCCATGTGGAAGTGGTGTCTGCCAGGGAAACGACCACTTGCAGAGATAAGTGAAGACCAAACATTATCCCTTAGGTATACGTTGTGGAGAGTATCAAGGGATCCAAACAACAAATAAATAAATGAAGAATCGTTTACAGAATGGTACAGATTTCTACTAGATGTTATATGAGCCCAACAAATAATTCCCAAGATGTATTTGGATGAGTACTCTGAGAAGATATGGTTTGTAGTCTCACATGGTAATACGTGGATCAGACCCCATTGCATTGCAGCAGATACATTTCAAATGAGACTGTTGAGGTTCAGATAAATGAGCAATATTTTCATACATAGGTCATGTATTGGCCAGGGGTAGTAGGGGATATTCGAGACAAGAAGCATAGATATTATTTTTAGGCCATGGTTCCCCACCCGATTCGAGGAGAGACATCGGTGGACACATCTCAATGAATATCTCAGATACAACTCTAGCCACTACTGCAAAACTTGGACACAAGACTGAAAACATTCAACAAGGTAATGGTGAGTATCGGAGTTGTGACTACTCCCTTTCCATCATTTAATGAATTTCAAGATTTCAATACCATGTCACCTTTGATTACGACCTCGGTTCTCACTTCCATCCCATCCACCACCCTCCATTCAGAATCTTAGACGACAATCATCCCCCTTCGCAAAACCAAGGCAACCAAGCCACCCATCCCAGGGCCCCAAGGAAAAAGGGCCAAGATCGTAAAACCTAACCAAGTTGTGGACTTAACAAAGGAGGACCCTATATAGCAGATAAGTATAGGAATTATTATTACTGAAGAGGTAGAGAAGGGTAATCAGACTCCCTCAGTTATGCCACAACACAACCCTTCATCATCCAAAGTCACTCCGGGCTCCTACCCAAACACCCTGAATTCATCACCACACACCTCCCATACTTCCAAGGACCCATCATCCCACACCGCATACACATCCGCGACCATCTCTGATGGAATTCCAATAGTAATGGTGATGGTGATTGACACCGAGGCATGATTTAACTCTGGTACTTCCTAAGTAACTGTGGTCAACTCAGCCTCGGTAGAGCCGATAAATTTCCTTAATTTACTTTTTCAAACAAACTTACCATTTGTTTAAGCTACACCAAGTGAAACCTCTTTTTCTGGATTTCAACAGTCCTTGCTAGCATTTCCACCATTCATATCCATTCCTCCATCCACCCTCAGTATTAACCTTACTCAAACTCCGATTGTATCGCTGAATCAACCAAACTCCTAGTAGGAACAATCTGACCATTCCATTTCCAGCGGCCAACTGCTTAGGGAGACGAATCCAAGTCCTCGGACGATGAGCAACAAGGACCTCTAGGGTTGGACACCAGGTCAACTATTCAGTTTCATACAAGTAGCAACACAAAAGGCATAATACCTACACAATGAGCAACAACAACAATAAGTACTAGCACTTATTGAAGAGCGTAACCAGTTTCAGCAAGAAAGGTACACCCTCGAGCAACATATTGATTAGATCATTGAAGACTTCCAAGGGCTATGGCCAGAAGTCACAGGTGTAGTAGAATCCGCCCCTACATAAATTTGGGCCTGCAACATTGTAGAACGCTCCCTCCATGTGAAAGCAGCATGTACAAACCTAAGAAAAACAAATCAGGAACTCCAGCAGGCCCTATCATCTAGATTAGCACTGCAAGATCTAGCCACAGTCTACGTGGAGAAGATAACCCAGAAGAAGGAACAGATGAACCAGCTCAAGGAGACACTGGGATATATGGTCACCAAGGCATATACATTTCTCAATAGAAAACATGAATGCTCAGATTCACTAGCCACGAAAGCTCAACCTATATCTCAGCAACTGCACAAAATTATCACTGGGATCAAGGGAACCACTGACCTAGCTTCCCGTAGATAGATATATGATCAGGTTGATGCACTATAGATGTAGATTCAAGCAATCTAAGAGAAATTCACCAAGACCAAATAGCTCCTTCACAATCTCAAGCCTCCAGTCAAACAGAAAGCAGAACCAATTCAACATCTGGTCTCTAATTTAGAACATCAATACAATGCGACATTCCTAGACCTATCATAGCCAGTCAATGCCACTCATGAAGACAAGGTGGTTCACACTACAGACTCACTCATGAAGACTTTTCAGGAGGCTATCATTGACTTCCTCGAGCTCAAGACAGAAGCCATGAAGAAATTCCTAGAGTTGGGGCCTTTGTTTGAGGAACAGGATCCAAAGCAGGTGCAGCAAGAGAAGGGAGTAGTAGAACAAGACTAGCAGGAGAGAACGATAGAAGGTCACATGGTGACCACACCACCTGGAGAAAATTTACGTGGGGGAAGTCAATAAATTGTGCTTGGGGCCTATCGAGGTATTTGTTTTGGATAAAGGATAAAACTAGTTTTAAGTTGTGGACTGTCAGTTTCAGAAAAGGAAATTCACAGAGAGACATTGCGGGAGGTAGAGAGTCATTGCGGGTTGTAGAGGTTGTTGGGAAGGAGGAGGAGTGTGGACAGGAAACGTCACAAGTGGTAAGAATAGCTGACAACAAATAGAAATAAATACTCCAAGGAGCAAAGCAAAGTGTGGAACAGAATGAGGAACGAAGGAGCGTAGCAAGTCAGCCAAGTGAAAAATAAGAAAAGAGTTCCAATGACGAGAGAAGCGATAGATAAGCAAGGAAGAGAAGGAAGGAGTCATTTAGGGCTGCTTTTGGTTTTTTTTGAATCGAGCTCTACAAAGACTCTGAATGCAACATGCTGCAATGGAATATTAATATAATACAACGATGCTTTCTGTGGTCATGCTTTGAATATTGAATGAATGTCTGTTAATGTATGGATTTTATGGGCTTATTTAAAAATTTTATGATATCTCTGTTTAAGGTATTTTATATTATAGTTCCATTCATCAAAATTTATGTAATAAGATTTGTTTCATGCATAATCATAGTATATTGATGTTCGATAATAGAGGGCTAGCTTCATTGTGGTGTTGTGGTTCTGGTTCTCCTATCTCAGTAAGGTCACGACACGCCTCAGGTGAGACTCCTTGCTCTTCTTTGAGAAAAATGAAAATGTTAGTGTTATACTAGACTACAGTAGGATCTTGTTGGCCTCTGAGCCTGAACTTGGGTCTTTCCTAGAATTCATCCTTTCTCTAACAAGTGCGCTCAACACAAGCGCGTGTCTTCATCAACTCGGGTGTGCTTTTGCCTATAAGATGATTTTCTTAATTTTTTTTTCTTTTTATGTTATTGTGAGTGGTTTTATTGTGTGTGCATGGCGAAAATGAAAGTCCCAAGTCAAGATAAATCATGATTTCACCTAACCATGTACTAGATAACTCGAGTGCTTCTAATGGTTAAGTGACGACACTTAGGAAACACTTACTTATAGGATGCAAAACTAGGAGAAAATACACAAATAACAAATCAAACAACATGCTGACACTAAGGGGCTTGAAATGATGATTCATATAGGCTCCAAAATTGACTTAGGAAAAAAATTGGAGGTTTTTTTTCACACCGACAACAATATGATACATAGAGACACCTCATAACTATTGGGTGTATTTTCCCTAACTTAGGATGAAAGAGATGAGGAGATATGTTAGATTTTATAGGAGAAGGATATGAGAAGCTCTCTAGAGCGAGATTTGATTATTGTACCAAAGGAGGAGTCTCAATCAAAGCTTAAGGATGTTGTAGAGTAGCCACATGTGGAGGAGAAGAAAGGAGACTGAGTGGAGGCACCCACTCAGTCCACTCAACCAGAATATTCTAGAGAATGGAGGAAGAGAACCAGAGAGGCTGAAAAATTGGTATAGGATGCACAAGAGAATGTGGGATCTCCTACATCCTTGTGTAGGCTAAGGATATCACCAGAAAGGTATATTAGTTATATGGAACTTATGATAGAACTCATTTATTCTTAGCCTTATTCATTTGAAAAGGAAGTTTCCCAACCAGTGTAGGTATATGCCATGGTGGAGGAGTATGACTCCATCATGAATAATAATGTATGGGAGGTGGTGTCGAAACCAGAGAAAAATTCAGTGGTTGGTTCCGTATGTATATACAAATTGAAACATGTAGCTGATGATAATATCGAGAAGTACAAGGCCATATTATTTTCCAAAGGCTTCTCAAAGGTAGCCTGGGAGTCAATTATGAGGATACATTTTCCCCAGTGGCAAGATATGCCTCCGTCAGAACCATTCTATCATTAGCTACGTAGGTGGGGTGGAAGATCCACCAAATGGATGTGAAGCCTTCCTTCCTCAATGGAGTGGTTGAGGAAGATATTTACATAGATCAGACTAAGGGGTTTGAGACATTTGACATGGAGACACATGTGTAGACTTAGGATATCCCTTTATGATCTCAAGAAATCACCCCATTATTGGGACACTCGTATTGACACATATCTTAGTGGATTTGGGTTCACCAAGAGGGCAGATGCTAATCTTTACTACATTTTGGTAGATGGAAAATTGATCATTCTTTCCTTGTATGTAGATGACTTGATACTGATAGGGGATGATAATTTTATCTAGTCTTGCAAGGAGGACCTTGCAAGAGAGTTTGAGATGAAGGACATGGGCCTAATGTATTACTTCCTTTGTTTTGAAGTGTGATAGGGAGATGGAGAGTTGTATGTGGGTCAAGGTAAGTATTCCTCTGAAATACTTCAGATATTCCATACGAAGGACCAAAAACCTATGGACACTCCTATAGCTACCAACTTCAGGGAGGAGGATGCTTCTATAGGAGAGTCAGTAGATGATACCTTCTATAGATACTTGGTGGGGTCCTTGATGTATCTGATGAACACAAGGCCTGGCATATGTTATGAAGTTAATCAATCGAGTCAGTGTATGGTGAAACCAAAAAAGATTCATTGGAAAGAAGAAAAACATGTGCTTAGACACCTAAGAGGCACAATATATTTTGGTTTATGATACAGGAGGACTGATGGTGTGAAGCTCTAAGGCTTCATTTATGCAGATTGGGGAGGAAGTCAATCATATGGGAAGACCACTCCAGGATCTATATTTAGTGTTGGGTCAATAGTTATTTCCTAGTATAGCAGGAAACAAAGATTTTTTGAACTCATCTCGATAGAGGTCGAGTATATCGATGCTAGTGAAGCAACATGCAAATATATATGGATGAGAATAATTATTGTTGGTATTTTATGTTAAGATATGGATCCTACTATGATTTATTTTTATAATTAGAGTTGTAGCAAACTCTCTAAAAATATATTATTTCATGACAGGTTAAGCACATTGATATCAAGTACCATCACTTGAGAGATTATGTGCATCGTAGAATCATGATGTTGTAGTACATTCCCATAAAGGAGAAAGATGTTGATATTTTGAGAAAGGAATTATCAAGAGGAAAATTTGAGCTCTACAGGTGTAGGATAGGGCTAGTGTAGAACCCTTTTCTTGCTAAGAGGGAGTGTTAGAATGTAGTAAGAAAATTTTTCATTTGACTTGTGCCTTATTCAAATGGAGAAATTCGATTTTCCACATCAGAAAGATGACTTTGATTGCAGTTAGTTGGAGTGACATGGATTTGTCTCCTAGTTAAGTCAGTTAATTCAAGTTATAGGCTAGAAGTATAGTTTTGCATGGGTTGATTGCTAAAATTTAACAATTTAGTGGAGTTATTGTTATTTAAACTTAGTTAATTGAGCTCTACTATTTAGTGGAGTTAGTAGGAGTTTATTTAAGTAGTTATAACCATTTTTAACTCACTGGTCTCTCAGTTAACTGGTCAATTTACTAAAAATAATGTAAATCATGCATGGAATTCGAATTTCTGAGTTTGAGCGAAGGGAAAGACACATTGTAATTATCACTTCTATACTTGTTGCGTGTACATACTTTTGAATTGATCAAGTGGTAAATTCCTCTAGAAATTGCACAAGGAAATAGGGAATTTTCCTATTATTTAGGAACTAATTTCCTCGTAGATTGCACAAGGAAATAGTAGGAAGGTTGAGGCTTGAATTGGATAAGTGTTGGTTAGAGTATCTCAATGAGAAGGAGATTAGAATTGCAATGTAGGGCATCCTTCAGGATTGAAGAGAGACATTATAATTGATCCATATTCTCATCTGAATTAATGCAAAGATGTTGGAACAGGGTCTCCTACAAGCTGCGAAACTGGTGTGATTTTGTATATTTTTTATTATATTTAGTCTAGCGCAGGGGTTTTGGGGTGGGTCAAAGCCCTGAAAGCATTGTAACAGGTCAAAGGGTAGACCTAGAGTCTGTAAACCACGGTTTGTAGACCATAGGAAATATTAGGCTAGATTGTTATAAATAGAGGGACATTTTGAATTATAAGGGAAGAAGATGATGAGATCTTGATGCGAACTGTGGCTTAGTAGATATATTTGGATTTTTGGGGAAAGGACTCCTGCTGGCTGTGTGCATGGAGATCCCAAGTCCTACTATGTGCGAACCCTGCTGCTATGTGTGCAGGTCAAATTTGGGTATTGTAAGAAGGAACTGAAGGATTAATGAATGAGAAATGTTGTTTGAGTAACTGAATCTATGTGTACTATTAATGTGAATCTTTGATAGTTGCTATGTTATGCATATTCTGTGTTAAGCTGTGAAAATACTGTGTTAAGTGTTTCTATTACATCTGGGTCTATTCTGTTATGTTTTATGTAATTTTGCACTACTGTTTTTGATTTGTTGAGCATAGTAAGTATAGTTGACCTTGCACACATGGATGAAAAGGAGATCTATAGATATGGTCATGAGATAGGCAATCTAGTAATTATAAAGCCAGATGAAGCTCTTCTTGGCTTACCTATCCTCTCTCAAGGTGCGGAAACTTGGTTCCAGCACCCACCCATACTACTTCGAGTGATACTTTGACCTGCGCAAGCAGGTCACTGCCGAAAGGGCTAGTATTATAGGGGTTTGTTGGAAAACCTTAACCTCTGAACCTAGGTCAAGACCCCTCGAGCCAAAAAATGGTTCTGTTGCCAGGACTGGGAGCATTTTGAGAAGGGGATCGGGTATGCCAAGAGAAGTATTGAAGGCTTGAGAATGAAGAAGAGTAGGTACAAGCGAATTAACTCCACTCTGAATGAAAGTACAATGCAGAGCATTAAGTACTATTGAGCCAATCTAGAAGGGGATAGATCTGTCTATAGCCCGTTAGAATGAATATCTGTGCAAATCTCTCCAGCTACACCACCTTAAAAACCACATAAGGGTAAAACCTCGCCCGGAACCTCGCCAAAAGAAGACATGACAGCGCACTTGAAATTACCTACCTTCAAAGATGTGGGAGATGAGGACATGGACTGATTTTGGTTTGTTACAGACTCAGTATGGACTATGCAAGGTGTGGCAAGTGATACTATGAAAAGGGAACAACTATCCCTGGCCTTTGAAGAGAGAGCTCTCGATTGGTATATCTGATACATATCTCAAAATGGAAGCACATCTATTCAACATATTAAGGGCACTCTGAAACAACAATTCCGAAATCTTAAGTCCTAGTCACAGGTCATAGAAGACGTGAAAGATTTCAAGAAAGGAACGACTGAGTATGTATGGGAAGCTGATGAAAGACTAAAGCAAGCAATCAGGGAAGGAGGATTTATTTATGACGATATACTGCATACGGAATGGTTCATCACTATGCTGCTACCTCACCTGCGTGTACCTATGGGCCACCAAACCTTCGAGTCACACGAAAAAGCTTTGGAAATCACCATGAAACTGGAATCTGCGCCCAGAGAAGATACTTCAGTAGCAGTACAGAAAATTCAGGAGCATCTCGGAGCTATGCACATGGAGATTCAGAACCTACGGAAGGAACGGGGAAAAGGAGCTAGCAAAGACCTATGGTGCATACAATGTCAGGCATCTAGACATACAAAGGATCAATGCCCACTACTGGTATATTACATGCAAGCAGGAGGACCTAGTGCAGTGCATCTAGGAACAAGTGGAGAACCCAACCTATTGCATCTAGGCTCAAGCAGATCTGCGTTGTGGTGCGATGACTGCCGTGTAGGAGGGCTGCATGAAACGAACCATTGCCCCCGGCTAGGTGCGTACGTCTCGTAACTGAAGCCACAATGGTCCAGATTCTTCCATTCGGTAGGACATGATGAGCAGAACTATCAAACTTATGATCTGATGATAGATCGAGAAAACTTGTATAGGTGTAATGTTCCAAAATCTCGAACTTGCTGCTCCATCGGGAATATCTTTAGGATATTCCAATTCCTTCTTCAGTGAGCTATCACAAGTCCATTTCAGAGATTTAATTTTGGGGAATTTACAAGATATGTCTCCTTCCAAAGAAGGGAGAGATCCTGAGGCTAGCTGGCCCTTCACAGACTCTGTCTATGGATATGCAATATTCCACCTCGGGAATTTCTGCTACAGGGTCCTTGAGGACACTGTATAAGAAATCTACTACATAAATAAGGAAAACCACTGTTGGTATGCCCAATAAAATCTCTAATACAACTCCCCTACGTAAAATGAGCTCAAATAAATAACTCTAGATCTGTTATTCAGATCTCCCCAATCTAGGTGTCTAAAACAATGCTCAATGAGAGAGCTTACAACAACATAAGAACATAAGCATGAACTTTGCAACTCTGAATACATCATAAGATGGAAATGATACATCCATCATGATATTATGATATATCAACAGATAAATACAATAAATAGTTGAGGGACAAGCCACTCAATCCTTAAGAACCAACCTCTAATACATGAACAATGAAATACATGAGCTGCGGCAACTCCACAAAATGTCGAAGAGCAGTGACTGCACAGTGTATATGAAGGTATAAGCTTCTAAACATGAATAAAATACATATTTTTCTGAGGGAATACAAGAAATATCCCAATAACAAAGATATGGGCTAAAATACAAGATTTCTAGCCAATCTATGAAGATTGCTAGAAATGTCGGAGAATACAAAAATGTGACAACAGAGTTGTCACTGCAACTAATAAAAAATATGTATGAGTCCATGGAATATCTGAAATGTAGATTCCCTCCTCTGATAATGTCTCCAAGAAAAGGGTTGATCCCTTTGTCTCAAAAACACTCCTCCTTATGAGCTCAGAAACCCCTCTCTCACTGCCTCCTCCAAAATAATGCAATTCCCTCCATGGGCTACATAGTGGGAGATGATGGAAGTGTGGCCTCATTCCACTGATCTGAAATTCAGCCTGGGAATCCTCCTTCTAGCTCCTCCAATGAATAGATAACTCCTCCACTGAAGAAAACTAGTCAAGAGAGACTCCATGAGTTCCTGTCTGGCTGCACCCATCAACACAACGTCCTCTCTGTTGTAGAAATAACACTGTAGCTGATGAATGTAGCTGTGGCCAATGCTGGATTGAGGAAATGTAACTCAATCCTCATCCTTCCTTGAGGAGAGGTAGGGGTTCCCGACCGAGAACACCCTAGTGTCCGAGGGCACCATCACCCTGCTAAACAGCCCTGGGATGCAAGCCTTTGCAGACCCAAGTATGAGACACCAAAACATGTATCCAAATGGGCTACCATATCCTCCATATAAATAAAGGGAACTCTTATCCACCAAGGTCCCACCAATTATGGTTTCCACCCTCACATGAGTGTCTTCCCTCCAAAACTGCGCAGCTTCTCTAGGAAGCCTCTCCTCCTTCGGCAGGGATGTTGACTTTAGTCAAAGATGCCTAATCCAAGTGATTTGGGTTCCATTCGCACCTTTAGGTGTTTATTTCAGCTGCTTATTTGTCCTCCTTTCACACATGGAGTATTATTTCTCCATCAAAAAGGGGCTAAGGTGTCTCCTTCCCCATTTTATTATGCAAAAATAAAATGTGCAACTATAATGTTCCATTTTAGCTTGAGGCTAAAAATTGGGAACATTACAGTGCTCCCTTCCCACATGTTTCTTGCCCTCAAGAAACTACATAGAGAGAAAAAAAATTTCTCCCCCTTCTTCTCTTGTGACCTCCTCATCAATGGTCCCACCACTGCTCAAATGTGCTGCAATGTATCTGTCCTCCAATGCTCTCTCCCAAGTATGCAAGATGACAACAATGCTCCTCATGGAAAGATAGAAGTTGTAGTGGAATCCTTCCTACTGTGCTAAGGCCTTATTAAGGTAGGAGTGATGATATGCATGCGAAAATTCTTCTCCCAATGACGATCCTCTCATCCATGTTATCATCCAAATAAAATCTCAACCCCTAGTTTCTGCAATGTATTGGGGCTGAATGGAGAGTTGTGCTTCTGCTTCTCATGATGGCTCTATATCCATTTGCTGCACATATGGGGCTGCCTTTTTCTTTGGGCTGGAAAAGTATGGCCTCCAAGAATGTAGTATCCCAAATGAGGTATTTTCTGCTCCATCGGGAATATCTTAAGATATTCCATGATTCCAACTCCAGGAGTATTAACAATCAACATTGAAATATTTCAGAGACTGACTGTTAGGTGAATTTACTAGATATGTCACCTTCACAAGGAAGGATGAGATCCAGAGGCTACCTGGCCCACTAGCAGACTTTGCCAATAGAACTTGTCAAAAGCTAATAATTCCCTTCAAGGAATTTTTGCAATGCCTCTCATGGGAACACTGTATAAGGAAATAATTGAAAATAAAATGTTGTATAGTGTTGGTATCCTCTTATACATATAATATGGAGTCTAAATAAAGAAATAGAGCTGAAACAAATAGATCTAGGTGGGTAAAACAGATCTCCCCACCCTAGGTACATCACAAATCAGCTCAAAGAGTGAGCTACAACAATAAGAAAAACATCAATTTGAAACTCTGCAAATATGAATGTATCATGAGAGGGTAAATAATAAAGAAAAAATCATATTAATATATCAGCAATATTTTATAGAAATATCATGGGGAACAAGGCCCTCAAGCTCTTAGAACCAACCTCCAATGAATAAGCAGTGTAATACATGAGATGCTGCTACTGCACAAAATGCCAGAGAGCAGTGAATGCACAGTCTCTATGAGATATGCAGCTGCTGAATACATAAAAAATGATAATGTAGCTGAAAGATACAATAAAATGGCCCAAGAGAGGAAAATGGGCTCAATATGGGATTCCTAGCCAATCTCAGGGAGATTGCTAGAAATGTCAGATAAAATACAATAGTGACAAACAAATTGTCACTGCAAATGAAACCAAATGGATGTGAGGCTATGGATGATCTGAAATTATGATTCCCTCCTCTGATAATTCCCTCAAGGGAAAAGGGGTTGATCCTCTTTTACTCAAAATCACTCCTCCTGATGAGCACAAGAATCTCCCTCAACACTGCCCTCGTGGAATAATGTAGTTTCTCCAAATGACTGTGCAGTGGGATATGGTGAATGAGTGGCTTGATGCCACAGATCTGAAATATGGTCCAAGAGCCCTCTCTACAGCTCCTCCAATGAAGAGATCACTCCTTCACTGAAAAATCAAGGAAAGACTCTATGAGTTTCTCTGGTGCTACCCTAGCAACACAACACCATCCTGCTACAGAAATAACACTAAAACTGAAGGAGCGAGCTTGGCCAAATGCCAGAATGAGGAAATGAAACTCAAATACTATCCTCCCATGAGGAAGAGGTGGGGGATCCTTGCCTGGGAACACCCCCAGTGCTCAAGAGCACTGCAATCCTGCTAAACATCCCGGATGTGCAAGTCCTTAGCCTCACTACGAAATTTCTGAATCAAAACATGAACATATGAGTTTCTATATTATCTCTTATAAATAAAATGAACTCTCTCTCACCATAGGTCCCACAATTAGGGTTTCCATTCACTTTTGTATGCTTTCCCTCCAAAAACTGCATTGTCTTCTCAAGCAAGCCATCCCTCTAAGGCAGCGTTGTTGACTTGGTCAAAGATGGCCAACTCAAGGTGACCCTCATCATGTTAACATCATTAGGTGTTTATTTCATCTGCTTATTTATCCTCCTTCCTCATAAGGAGTGTTATTTCTCTATCACCAAGGGGTTATGGGGTCTCCTTACCCATTTTATTAAACAAAATAAAAATATGCCACTATAATGTTCCATTTTAGCTTGAGGCTAAAATTTGGAACATTACAGTCCTTCCCTCCCACATGTTGCTTTTCCTCAAGCAACTTCATAGAGAGAACAAAAATTTATCCCCCTTATTCTCTTATGGCATCCTCATCAACAATCTCCACCACTGCTCAAGATATGCTGCAATAAAACTGTCCTCCAATGCCTCCTCCCAAGTATGCAAACTGAAATGGTGCACCTTACAGAAAGATAGAAGCTATAGGTGGAAATCTCCCTGCTGAACCATGGCATCCTCAAGGTAGGAGTGATGAAATGCATGGGAAAATATAATCCCATGTATGATCCCCTCACCCATGCTATCATCCAAATGGAAATCTTGCCCCCGGTTCTGTGCAATGTAATGGGGCTGAACCGAGAGTTTTGCTGCTTCATCCCAATAAGCTCCTCTCTCCCTCTATAGTACATATGGGGCTACCTCTGTCTTTGGGCTGAAATGGTATGGCCTCCAAGAGTGGCCCAAGCTACCCCATCAAAATATTCAGCCATGAAATGCCTCTTCAAATTATCCAAGTGGTTTTCTCCATAAGAAGAGAAAAGTAATAGTATGGCAATCATGGTTTGCCCATGGTATCTCCTGCAATATAGAACATGTGTAATGGGGAGAATAGTGCTCCCAATGGGTTGTCCCAACATATAAGTCACTCTACAAATAATGCTCCCTGTGAATAAATAAGCATCAGAAATACAAGGTAGCATAATACAATGAAAACAAGTTGTCACAGGACAACTAGAGAGTGGGTCACTGGTCCTCTCATGGGACCAGCGCAGTGAGCCTCTTGCCTGCTTCAAAAATATCCATAACAAGTTCTTTCCCAACCAATTTTTTTCTGCCACACACATCTCAAAAGATAGGAACATGAAAATATGAATTGGTGCCAATGGTGCACACCAAGGAGCATGTAGCTCCCTCCACAAACCACTATAAGAATGGTCCTTTCTTCTGCTGCAAAAGACTAAAAATGCATCCTTTTACAATATGCAAGAAGGAAAAAATCCTCTTGACTCATCATGCTTCCCAAACAAGGAAGGAAAGTACAATAAAAAATGTGAGATTATACCTCCTCCAATTTGTACTTGAGCTCTTGAGCTGAAATGGCCCAATTGAGAATTTCCCTCTACCTCCAATGAGTAGGGAAGTGGCTGTGAGCTTCTCTCCACCATAATCAAGCGGGCTATTCATCTCTCCCTATGCTGATAGATTCCATGATGAATTCCCTCCAAGTGAACTCCTCTAGCCAATCAAAGTATGCATCCGAGTGCATAGCTAGGAAGTCCTCATGTGCTGCAAGCAATAGTTTCTCCTTGAGAGTAGAAACTCTAGTCAAGAAGAGTCTCCCATGATGATACATGATCATATCATCCACTAAGTATCTGCCATCTCCATCAAGGCCATCCATGAATCATGCATGCACCAAGATCCTGGGAATACTCAACAAAATTTAAGTCCTCCACCCTGGATCAATCCTCCACATAGAAAACACTGGTGTTCTGCAATATGGTGCTCCATCATGCTACTTCCTGCTACCTTGACATCCCCTCATGCCAAAGTCATCCTCCATTTTTCTGCCATGCCATCATGCAACTGCTCATTCTCAAATAGAAATAAGGACCTCTTGAAAATGAGCCTCCCCATGAGAGACTATCACCTCCAAATAATCTCCCGATCTTGGCCAATGTAAGCATGAGTGGCCTCCATCTACTCCAATGCATGAAAGGGTCCTTCCTCAAAGGAAGAATCCTCTCTTCATCCAAATCCTTGGAGTAGCCATCCTCCATCATGAAGATGCTATCCTCCTTCATGAGTGTACTGATTTGTCCCTCTCACCTCTGTGCAGTGCAGTCTCTCTCTCTTGTGTAGAAAATTCTTGAAATGGATATGGGTGAATGCCAATCATCCCTCCATGTTGATCCTTCTCTTCCCCTTCCATATCATAATCCCCATCAAATGCTACATAGGGCTCCGTAATTGTGCCTTGGTTCCCACTTGAAAAAATATTTGGAACTCCCTACAAGGATACAAGGGCTCCTCTAGTGGAAGCAATAGCTCCCTTCTCACCTCCATGTGGTGATGGATGTCCTCCCAGTGTGATAGCGCTGTTGGTTCCTTCCAGTGCATGCAAAGTGTTTGTGCTTATGTCATAATGAGTTTCACCAAGTTCTTCCATCAAACCCTTAGTGAAAACTTCATGTGTTCTTGCATTTGCATGGCAATGTAAAATGGGACTTTCAAACCAACAAACATGAGCCATACCTTTGAGTTGTAGCGCTGCTCCTCTAATGGCCTCATCTCCTTCCTCTATCCCCCTTGCAAATGGACAAAGGACTGCACTGTGGATCTGCATGTGTGACTGAATGCTCACACCCATCATGATAAAACTAGGGTTTTCTCCATCCACAACCCTTTTCATAAAATCTTCCCACTATTCCATTTCATCAATATTTTCAATGATGTCCTCAATGGTCTGGAAAAGAAGAAGGGAAACCTCCTCTTACATCATTCCTCTTTCCTTGTCTCCTTTGTAAATCTCCTCTCCATGGATAGAAGCTCCTCTTTATGATAGCTCTAGATCTTGGGCACAGGCTGAGCCAATATCATGCTATGATACCACTGTAGTATCCCAAATGAGGGACTTTCTGCTCCATCGGGAATATCTTATGATATTCCATGATTCCAACTCCAGGAGTGTTAAAAATCAACACTGAACTATTTCAGAGATTGAATGTTAGGGGATTTTACTAGATATATCACCTTCACAAGGAAGGATGAGATCCAGAGGCTACCTAGCCCACTAGCAGACTCTGCCAATAGAACTTGTCAAAAGCTAATAATTCCCTTCAAGGAATTTCTGCAATGCCTCTCATGGGAATGTTGTATAAGGAAATAATTGCAAATAAAATGTTTTACAGTGCTGGGATCCTCTTATACATATAATATGGAGTCTAAATAAAGAAATAGAGTTGAAACAAATAGATCTAGGTGGGTTAAACAGATCTCCCCACCCTAGGTACATCACAAATCAGCTCAAAGAGTGAGCTACAAAAATAAGCAAAACATCAATCTAAAAATTTGCAAATGTGAATATATCATGAAAGTTTAAATACTACAGCACACATTATATTAATATATCAGCAATATTGTATAGAAATATCATGAGGAACAAGGCCCTCAAGCTCTTAGAACCAACCTCCAATGAATAAGCAGTTTAATACATGAGATGCTGCTGCTGCAAAAAATGTCGGAGAGAAGTGAATACGTAGTCTATATGAGAGATGAAACTGCTGAATACATAAAAAATGATAATGTAGCTGAAACATACAATAAAATGGCCCAAGAGAGGAAAATGGGCTCAATATGGGATTCCTAGCCAATTTCACGGAGATTGCTAGAAATGCCGGATAAAATACAATAGTGACAAACAAATTGTCACTGCAGCTGAAACCAAATGAATGTGAGGCTATGGCTGATATGAAATTATGATGCCCTCCTTCGATAATTCCCTCAAGGGAAAAGGGGCTGATCCCCTTTTACTCAAAATCACTCCTCCTGATGAGCACAAGAATCTCCCTCAACACTGCCCTCATGGAATAACGCAGTTTCTCCAAATGACTGCACAATGGGAGATGGTGAATGAGTGACCTGATGTCACAGATATGAAATATGGTCCAATATCCCTCTCCACAGCTCCTCCAATGAAGAGATAACTCCTTCACTGAAAAATAATGTAAGGAAAGACTCTATGAGTTCCTCTGTTGCTACCCCAACAACATAGCACGATCCTGCTACAGAAATAACGCTGTAAATGAAGGAGCGAGCTTGGAAAAATGTCAGAATGAGGAAATTCAGCTCAAATCCTCTCCTCCTATGAGGAAGAAGTGGGGGATCCCCACCCGGGAACACCCCCAATGCTCAATAGAACTGTAATCCTGCTAAACAGCCCGGATGTGCAAGTCCTTGGCCTCACTATGAAATTTCTGAATCAAAACATGAACATATGAACTGCTATCTTCTCTCTTATAAAGAAAATGAACTCTCTCTCACCATAGGTCCCACAATTAGGGTTTCCATTCACTTTTGAATGCTTTCCCTCCAAAAATTGTGTTGTCTTCTCAAGCAAGCCACCCCTCTAAGGCAGCGTTGTTGACTTTGTCAAAGATGGCCAACTAAAGGTGATCCTCATCATGTTCACACCATTAGGTGTTTATTTCAGCTACTTATTTATCCTCCTTCCTCATAAGGAGTGTTATTTCTCTATCACCAAGGGGTTAAGGGGTCTCCTTACCCATTTTATTAAAAAAAATAAAAATATGCCACTACAATGTTCCATTTTAGCTTGAGGCTAAAATTGGGAACATTAAAAAGAATGGCCCAAGATACCCCATCAAGAAAAATCAGCCATGAGATGCCTTTGCAAATTCTCCAGGTGGTCCCTCCCACAAGAAGGTACAAGTAGCATTGTGGCAATCATGGTTTTCCCGTGGTATCTCCTGCAAGATAAAACATATACAATGGGGAGAATCATGCTCCCAATGGGTTGTACATCCAATACTCTCCAAATAATGCCCCTCATGAGTGTACAAACATCAGTAATTCAAGGAGAAATATACAATAAAAGCAAGTTTACAAATGACAACCGGAGAGTGGTTTAAAGTTCCACTCATGGAACCTGTGTAGTGCCTCCTTGGCCTGCCTCAAAATCACACATAACAAGTGTTGTAATAGCCACTTGTTTTCTACCACAACATCTCATCATAAGATAAAACATTAGAATACAAATTGGTGCCAATGGTTCACACCGAGAAACATGTGACTTCCCCCACAACCATCACAAAATAGAAAAAATCAAGGCTACAAGTAGCTGCAAGTACATTATACCAGGTGAAAGAAGGGATGATCCTTCTTGAGACAACATGCTACTCATATGAAGTAAAGAGTGACAAAATGGGGAATGATACCTTCTCTACCATGTACTTGAAACCTTGAGCTGAAGTGGCTCATCTGAATGCTCTCCCTCTCCTCCAATGAGTAAGGGAATGGTTGTGCCAACCTCTCCAAAATCAATCGGGCTATGCATCTATCCATATGCTAATTAAGATCATGATGTATGCCTTCCCAAGTGAACTCCTCTAGCAAGGAAATGTATGCATCCAAGTGCATAACTAAGAAGTCCTCACATGCTGCATGCAATAGTTTCTCCTTGAGACTAGAAGCCCTAGTCAAGAAGAGTCTGCCATGATGATAGATGATCATATCATCCACTAATTGTCTTCCATATCCATCAAGGCCATCCAAGAATCATGCATGCACCAAGATCCTGGGGAATACTCAACCAAAGCTGAGTCCTCCATCCCAGATCAATCCTCCACATAGACGGTGCTAGTATTCTACAATATGGTGCTCCATCACGCGACTGCCTTCTACCTTGACATCCCCTCATGCCAAATTCATCCTTCAAGTTTCTGCCATTTCCACCATGCAGCTGCTCATGCTCAAAATAAATGATGATCTCTGAAAATAAGCCTCCCTTGAGAGACTATCACCTCCAAATAATCTCTCGATCCTGGGCAATGTGAGCATGAGTGGCCTCCATCTACTCCAAAGCATGAAAGAATTCTTCCCCAAAGGAAGTAATATCTCTCTCACCAAATCCGTGGAGTAGTCATCATGCATCAGGAAGATGCTATCCTCCACCTCTGCAACAACTCCATATGTGTAGTAATACTGATGAGAATGGGTGGTATTGAAAGTGAGAGAGTGTATCCCTCCTCCTTGTGCTTATCCCCAAAATCTCTGCACTGTGTTGGATTCCTCTAATGTCTCCACCTCTCTGTAATCCAAGAGTGGTGAACCAAATAGCATGATTCCTCTCATCATCTCAAGATCAAGTGGCCTCCCAAGTGGAATGCCTCCAAAAAGTGAGACATCAAGATCTGAAATAGACTACATGTATGAGTGGACTGATTAGTACCTCTCTCCTTTGCGCAGTGTAGTCTCTTTCCCATGTGTAGAAAATTTATGAAATAGATAAGGGAGAATTCTCATCATCCATTCATGCTGATCCTTCTGCTATTCTTTCTCCATCTCACAATCCTCAACAAATCCTGCATATGGCTCCAGAATTGTGTCTTGGTACCCACATGAAAAATATTTGAAACTCCTTGCAAAGACACAAGGGCTCCTCTAGTGGAAGCAATGGCTCCCCTTTCACATCCATGTGGTGATGGATCTCCTCCTAATGTGACAACACTATTGGTTATTTCCAATGTATGCAAAGTGTTTGTGTTTATGACACAATGAGTTTCACCAAGTTTTTCCCATCAAAACCTTAGTGAATGCATCATATGTTTTTGCATTTTCATGGTAATGAAAAATGGAACCTTCAAACCAAAAATCATGAGCCATACCTTGAGTTGCAGTGCTGCTCCTCCCATGGCCTCATTTCTTCCTCTACTCCTTTGCAATTCAAGTGAACAAAAAACTGCGCTGTGGATTTGCATTTTTGGCTAAATTCTCACACCCTTCATGAAGTAGCTAGGATTTTTCCCCATCAACAAACCCTTCTCAGCAAATTTCTCCAAATTTTCCCTTTCATCAGGATCTTCAATGATTTCTTCAATGGTCTGCAAAAAAAGAAGGGAAAACTCCTCTTCCATCATTCCTCTTTCCTTTTTTCCTCTGTCAATATCATCTCCTTGGAGAGAAAATCCTCTTGCTGATGGCATTAGATCTTGGGCACAGGCTCAGCCAAGGTCATGCTCTAATACCACTGTAACGTTCCAAAATCTGGAACTTGCTGCTCCATCGAGAATATCTTTAGGATATTCCAATTCCTTCTTCAGTGAGCTATCACAAGTCCATTTTAGAGATTGAATGTTGGGGAATTTATAGGATATGTCTCCTTCCAAAGAAGGGAGAGATCCTGAGGCTAGCTAGCCCTTCACAGACTCTATCTATAGATATGCAATATTCCACCTCGAGAATTTCTGCTACAGGGTCCTTGAGGATGCTGTATAAGGAAGATGCTGCATAATTAAGGAAAAAAACTTATGGGATGCCCAAGAAAATCTCTAATACAACTCCCTTGCAGAAAATGAGCTCAAAGAAATAACTCTAGATGGGTTATTCAGATCCCCCCAATCTAGGTCTCTAAAACAATGCTCAATGAGAGAGCTTACAGCAACATAAGAACGTAAGCATGAACTCTACAACTATGTATACATCATAAGAGGTAAATTCTATAGCCATCATGATATTATGATATATCAACAGATAAATACAGGAAATAGTTGAGGGAAAAGCCACTCAAGCCCTAAGAACCAACCTCCAATACATGAACAATGAAATACATGAGTTGCTGCAACTCCACAAAATGTCCGAGAGCAGTGACTGTGCAGTGTATATGAAGATATAAGCTACTAAACATGAATAAAATACATATGTGGCTGAGGGAATACAAGAAATAGCCCAATAACAAAGAGATGGGCTGAAATACAAGATTTCTAGCCAATCTATGAAGATTGCTAGAAATGTCGGAGAATACAAAAATGTGACAACAGATTTTTCACTGCAGCTAATAAAAAATATGTATGAGGCCATGGAAGATCTGAAATGTAGAGTCCCCCCTATGATAATGTCTCCAAGCAAAGGGCTGATCCCTTTGTCTCAAAAACACTCCTCCTTATGAGCTCAGAAACCCCTCTCTCACTGCCCCCTCCAAAATAACGCAGTTTCCTCCATGGAATGCACAGTGGGAAATGATGGAAGTGTGGCCTCATTCCACTAATCTTAAATGCAGCCCGAGAATCCTCCTTGCAGCTCGTCCAATGAATATATCACTCCTCCACTGAAGAAAACTAGTCAAGAGAGACTCCATGAGTTCATGTCTTGCTGCACCCATCAACACAACGCCCTCTCTGCTGTAGAAATAATGTTGTAGCTGATGAATGTAGCTGTGGCCAATGCTAGATTGAGGAATTGTAGCTCAATCCTCATCCTTCCTTGAGGAGAGGTAGGGATTCCTGACCGGGAACACCCTAGTGCCCAAGGGCACTATCACCCTGCTAAACAGCCCGGGGATGCAAGCCTTTGCAGACCCAAGTCTGAAACTCCAAAACATGTATCCAAATGGGCTGCCATCTCCTCCATATAAATAAAATGAACTCTTCTCCACCATGGTCCCACCAATTAGGGTTTCAACCCTCACATGAGTGTCTTCCCTCCAAAACTACGTAGCTTCTCTAGGAAGCCTCTCCTCCTTGGGCAGCGTTGTTGACTTTAGTCAAAGATAACTAATCCAAGTGAGCTAGGTTCCATTCACACCTTTAGGTGTTTATTTCAGCTGCTTTTTTGTCCTCATTTCACACAAGGAGTGTTATTTCTTCATCAAAAAGAGGCTAAGGTGTCTCCTTCCCCATTTTATTATGCAAAAATAAAATGTGCAACTATAATGTTCCATTTTAGCTTGAGGCTAAAAATTGGGAACATTACAATAAGGTGCAATCAAACCCTGAGTCACCCATATCTCCCGCAAACTTTGGTGGCTCCCCAAGTAGGGGCAGGGTAGTTCGGGGAGGAAGTGCAGGTTGAGGATGCAGACAAATAATCTGTTATAACTGCAGGGAAGTAGGAAACTTTGCAAGGGGCTGCCCAAATCCCACAAGGAAATCCTACAAATATTGTAGACAGCTAGTGTTGAGGCTTAAAAGGTATCTTTTAAACTCCTAATTATCCTACATTAATTATCAATCTGGGAGGAAATTTTTATTTCAAGAGTGTACTCTATCTGAGACTGCAATTAGCCAAGAGTAATGCTATGAGAGATGTAGTACAGTATTCTAAATACAAGAGTAAACAGATGCTTGTAAAGAAATCTAATTACAGTAACATGAATGAAAACACTTTGAAATATTAACTGCTCACTTTGAAAAACATCAATCAGGGATGCAGTAGCAATAACTCATTCCCTTAGAAATCGATGGAACTAAAATCACAACTAAGACAAGGCAATAAATCTGGGAACTTGGAAGTAGTAATCAATGTCCTCTATAGTTTATGGTCATGTGCTTTAAGCAATCAAATTGAAATCGAACTTGAACTACTTGCTAATGAAAATAACTAAGAAGAACTTCTTCTAATAGAAGAATTGGAAAGGAACAACAATTCGTAATTCCTATGTGTACATAGCAACTGTAAACAATATCTCTGCTAATCTGAACCTATGAATCAGAAATGAACAACAAACAGGAACAAAAAACATTAATTGAACAACAAATATAAACTTAACGCAATCAGGCAACAAATATTCCTAAACTCCAACCCTGTCGAAAGCCAACACTATGAAGTAGTCAATAGAAATGAACCATAAACCAATGGAACAGAAACTAGAATTAAGTATAGAATAGCAAAGCTTTATAAAAGATAGAAAGATGAATAAGACAGTAGATACGATCCTTGCTACGATAGAATAGCAGTGCAATTCATTAACGCTCATAGCAAACCTGAATTCAATTCAATAGCAATCAAACAACTCTGTAATTGTAATGAATCTAAACGTAATTATCACACGATAGTAAGCAAAGGATAGAAATACAAAAAGCAGAGTAATTCCACTAGGGCTAGGCCCTTAGCACCAATGAAACACTGCTGGGTTACTTCAGAACTTGAAAGATGAAATAAAACACGCCTTTATATTAATCGAGCATAAAAGTATTACAGAGATCGCTCTCTAAAGCCGAGAGTCAATAGAACGTAATATTACAAAAGAAATGTTTTGAATCAAAGTATCTCCCCCCAATCACTAAAGGTGTTGCCTTATATAACAGACTCTCATGTACAAGACAAGGAATGAGATGAGGTTTGAACAACGATCCCTCAAGATCGAAGGGTCTTGAGGGATTCACTTCCCTTCTTTTATTTGTCACATGATTTGCTTTGACCGAAGCTGAGCTGTCCCCTGGCTATTCTTAGCAATGAGTTCGTATTTCCTTGTCCTTGGCAGGATTTGGTCTAATGCTGGAGGAATAGGAGTTGCATTTATCTTAGCCTCGCCTCTGGTATAGTTTTTCGCCTCGCCTAATTCCTATTTTTAGCAGTAAAAAACAATTCTTAGTCATTTTTTTACAATAAACATAAATCTTCACAATTCTACCATAATTCTTGTAATAAATCATCTTTCTAAGGTAAAAAGAATTATGTTTAAAGTAAAAGAATTAGAAAACACATAGTGAATTCATACCTTTTCCACTGCTCAACATACCCCCATGCTTACCCTTTTTCATTTCCTCATGAAAACTATAGTTCACATGCATAGCAGTTAAAGAATAAGCTGGAGAAGGTTTTTCATCAAAAGGCCTAAAACCATGCATTGCAGCTAATGCTTCGAAGACATGCTCTGTCTATCCTTCGAGTATTTCATAAATGGCTTTGTAATCTGTAGCAGGATACCATGCAATGGGGCTTTGAAACATACACCCTATCCATAATGGTCCTTCCCTCAAAATGAGGTTGCTATAGGAAACCAAGTGGTCTGTAGCTAATACAAAGTTTTTATAGTTAAATGGTTCTCTATTTTGAACATTCCGATTGGAAATTCCCCATCGGACCTTAGCTGCTATGTAAGCCTGGTTTCTAATAGATACGAAATAGTCTATCCCATTCAAAACAATTGATTTATGGATAGGCCCCAATGCTTGGATAACACCTTCCTTTGTCATCAAATTCTTTTTCCTAGCCCATAATTGTAATGGGTGCTTAGGTTCACTCCTAACCCAAAAATCTAATTCATTTTCCTGCCTTTGAAAAACATTGTAGGATTTAAGCCATTTTAACTGATTAAAAACAAAGGAAATAAACACCTGGTATTAGATATCACCCAAAAAAGGGCTAGGATTTGTCTCACTATCATTTTCCAATATGATATTATGCAAATAAAACTCACATAAGAGACGTTGTACCTTTACCCCATAGAGTTTGCAGCATGTTAAAAAATCATCTATAGTTTTTAGCTCTATATATTTTCGTGCCCTAACTGCCTTAATCTTTAGCTGTAAATATCTTTCTAATAAAAATAAAGCATAATTCTTTGTAGGGAATCTACAAGCTAAAACATCTATGTATAATGAGCAGAGAGTGTCCATTCGATTCTGAGCTAATTTTAATTCATTCATTACCTTTTCAGCCTTTTCCTCTTCCTTTCAACACTTTTCATGGGCTTTAGACTCTGCTTCATGGTAGATATTCATCTGCTACTGCAACTCCTGATATCTCCTCCTAGGGATAGTGTCTTCTTCCAATTTTTCCCTTTCCAATCGAGCCTGTGCCAACTCCTCTTAGAGTCTGGCTAATGTAGGGTCACTAAAAGTATTCTGACTACTAGCTTTCATATTTTCACTTGGAGTGGCTCCCTCTGGAACATATTCTTCTGGAACAGCTGCCTGCTATTCCATATCTCCATGATTAGGCTCAACCATAGTTTTTGCAACTTGGGGGTTCATTTTAGTGGCCACTTTCCTCTTTTTCGAAGCTCGCTTGGTGACTATGCTTCTTCTCTTTGGGGTTCACTTGGGAATTTGTTTCATTCTAAGAACCCTAATGGTTTGCTTGAGTTGTTTCATGAGTCTCTGGAGCTTCATTCGTTCCCTTCGAAGTTTTTCAATCTCGGTCACTTTCTTCCTTTTTCTTAATGGAACGATTGTTCCTTTTTCTGGACCTACTTGCTCAACGAGGTTTTGGTCCTCATCAATCATGCCTTCAGTTGGGCTCACTTCTATGCTTTATTCTTGGGGTTCTTCCTCAATGTTCATATGCCCTTGGCTAAATTCTACAGGAGTTATACCCTCAATTGACTCTGAAATCCCCTGAGAATTTTCAGGATGGGATACTGCTTCAGTGCTCTCCTTTTCTTGTCCGTACTTCTCAGGGGAAGTAACCCCAGCTGATTCTATCGTTTCGTTAGGGTTTGTTGTTTCATCTAGAGTTTCTTCAGCCATTTATTTATTGACAGCAGAGTGCTCTTGCAATTGGTTGATATCAATATTATGGTCCAGAGGGCTATGAGGCTACACATAGTCACTCATATTGGCCAGAATTTGGGCCAATTGGTCTTCTTGCAAAAGGCCTCATGGTGAACTTTGCAGTAGTGTTTTAGGGAGGCTCTGTTCCTTCTCTTTCACTGTTGTGATTATCTTTGTCCTCCTCACAGGTATGGTAGCTATTTTCCTCCTCATCAGAGTAGCGAATTTCTCCCTCAATTTCCTCTTCCTAGTTATTTCCTTCTTATGCACTGGTTTGTTTCTCACCACTGTTGTGGTGGCTCATTTCTTCTTCCTCATCAGTATGAGGACTCCCTCCTTCCAATTTTGGAGGCTGTTCATCCTCCGAGCTGGGAAATTCAAAGGGCTAGCTACTACTACCCGAAAGGCCCTCTATCATTCCCCTACTTCTTTTTGAATGGGAGGACTGTCTACATTTGATGGCTCAGCTGCTAAGCTCAACATTCTCTTTCATTTTGGGGCAGGTAAGACTAATCCTCTATCAATCGAAAATATCAACTCTTCCTAACTAGTATGTTGTTGGGCGAGACTACGAATCACTATTAATCTGATTAGGCAATGGTGGCTTACCACCATGTCTGCGTGCTGAGCTTTTCTTATACTACGGGAAACATCATGCAGTAAGGAATTTAAAAATGTAGGCAAATTTAAAGTACATTTCTGCTTTAATACTGCCAATAACTTAAGGTGGCGAGGTCTTACCACGTCTTTCCTTCCATTGCATGTTATGTACGCCTGCACTATCTTGGCCAATTCTATCCATGGTTCTCCCAATGATTCCTGCTGATCTCCTTTGCCTTTGACGACCAATGTCTGTCCGTCATCCTGGAAAATATTCATGGCTTCTTGAAGCCTGACCTTTTTCTAAGTCCATATGGTTCCTTGCGCTGGTAGACTAGACACCTCTGTAATTATTTCATCTGTTACAGCTATCTATCTTCCTCTAACAATGGAGTATCCTTCTTGCAAATTCTATAAAAACTCGGTAGCCACTGTTTCATGGGGTTGTTGCAGCCTCGTGAAATATGTAATCGATCCCATTTTTTCCAGAATCTCTCATGCAGCATCATAAACAACTAGCAGTTGTGGCTCACTACAAATTGGTCGTCCTCCCATCTTCTCTGCAAATTATTACTTCTTTCCAAACACACAGTGATGTAATGGAACGACACAGCACGTTGAATTGGAATAATATCGTTAAGTTTTTGTTATTCCCTAGAATGTAGGGATTTGATTCACATGCAGGTAAAAAAATATAGGGATTTGATCTACACACAGTGATTAAGAGACATCTGTGCCCCCCCTGGAGGATGATAGGTCGTCCTCGACCATCAATTAAGAGAGGAAAGTACTGCACAATAGTTGTACAGCAGGAAAAAGCAGGCATACTTATGATACAATCAATTAAATTATGACATTTATTGAAATTGATGCGTGTGATAAATCGTAAATATATATAGAAACGTTTGTAATGATTTAAAGATAAGGAGAAGGGACAGCTAATATAAACATAAGTACAAATGCGTTCATTACCCACTCAAACTAATGTGATCGATTTATGATGATTTTCACGTATAATAGGTTCAAAATCAAGGGTTGAGGATTCATACTTTCATTTGATATTCAGATAGAGATATAGGAAAAAGGGTTTAATATTACTATTGATGTGTACAAATGTAACTCCAATACCATCAGCAGAGCTTTGTTGCCCACAAGTGTCCATTATCTTGACAAATTTGCTTTCTCACCCTTGGAACCATTGTCCTTTATTTATGCCTAGGAAGTGTTGTTAAATGTCATAATGGAGGCCATTGTGCTAGCTTGGGGACCAGATGAATCACAATGCCATTCACCGGGAAGAAGTGAAAAGTGGACAGGCCAGGTCATGATGAGACCTCTTGTTCCAAGGACTTCTTAAATTTTTTTTTTCAATTGTCCAATGGAACATATCCCTGGTATGGTGGCCATGATGGGAATGCCACTTCACTTGCTTCCTTATGATCATGGTAGGTTAGCTCTTGATGAGACCCCCTATCCTCCATCTGCCATATCATAAAATTATTAGTGAAATTTATAAATATTTTTTCTTTTTCATATAGCACTTTCCTACTTATATATAAAGGATGGCTCAGCATTCCTTAAGAGTAGGGATGGTGGAAGAAGTCTAAACATCTCAATAGAAAATAATATTCCCTTATTCCTACTCCATGAGTAAAAATCAAAGAAAGTTATAAAAATTGCGGAAGAACCAACATGATAAGGATAATCGATCATATTAATTATAGTGATAGTAAGACAGCAACGTCATGTTATTGATTATGTCCCTTTTTCCTTTTTCTTATCATTACCAAACAATTTTCTTAAAAATGATGATTTATTTTGATTTGTTGATTCCAGTAAGCTTTAATTTGTATGATTTTGTGTAAATAGTATGTTTTCCTTTAGAAGAGTCATCAGAAAATCTCAAAATGTTGGTCTAAAACAAAAAATAATCCACTCAAAAGGTGTTGTTCCTTTAGAAAGGAACAATAGAAACAATCTGCGGAAATTTTGTTCCTTTCGAAAGGAACAACAAAAAGAATCTGTGAAATTGTTGTTCCTCTCTAAAGGAACAACAAAACAATCTGTGAAACAGCGAAAATAAACAGCACAACTGTCGTTCCTTTCAAAAGGAACAGTGAAAAAATTCTCAGCAAAGCTTTTGTTCCTTCCGAAAGGAACAACAAAAATGATGTTCCTTTAGAAAGGAACAGAAAAAACTCAAAATAAGCGAAATAAATAGAAAAAAAACTGAATTCCATTAAAAAAAATAAAAAAAAATTATCAATATTTATGTACAAATTTTAAAGAAAATAAATGATTTAATGAATGGGTGCCGAGGAGGGGTTATCCCCTTCAGCCAGAATTTTCATGGTAGAATCTTCCTGTAATTGTTGGTAGAAGGATTCTCGAGTAAGCGGTTTATGATATAATCATGCTCGATGACCGTTTACTTTGAAGGAATGTCTAGATCCATCAATGGTGGTTAATGTAATGGTGCCCTTATCATGCACTTTTTGTATTTTTTAAGGTCCGAGCCATCATGTCTGGAGTTTCCCTGGAAAATCTTGAAACCTAGAATCATATAGGAGTGCCCAGTCTCCTTCGTGGAAGATATTTTCTTTGATAAGGTGTCGTGCCATTTTTCTCTCTGTTTTTTAATTAACACAATGTGCTAAAGAGTAGAGAGCCTAATTTCATCTAACTCATTAATTTGTTGCATTCTTTTGGCCTGGGCTTCATTTAAATCTAGACCCACCTTTTGAGCTGTTCTTAATGTCTGAATTTCAAACTCTATTGGAAAGATGGGCTCTTTTCCAAATACCAATTTATATGGTGAATATCCTGTAGTGGCTCTCCATGTTGTTCGGTATGCCCATAATGCTTCTGGCAATCTGTAGGCCCAGTCACGTCTGTTTGAGGCAACAATTTTTGTCAATATGGATTCGATCACTTTATTCGTGCTCTCTACTTGGCTGTTTTCCTGTGGGTGGTATGGGGTTGTAATCTTGTGCTGAATGTTGTAATTCTGTAATGTTTTAGCTAGTTTATTACCTACAAACTGTGATCCTCCATCTGTGATTATGTCCCTCGGGAGGCCATATCAAACAAATATTTGGAAAAGAAATTGCATTATAGATTCCTCTGTAGCTTTTGAAAGTGCCTCTGCTTCAACCCATTTAGTGACATACTCGGTTGCAACTAGGATATATGTTTTTTGGTTTGATGGGGGGCTAATAGGGCCAAAAAAATCGATCGTCCAGTGTTCAAATGGTTCAATTACTAGTTGAGGGTTAAAAGGCATTTCCTCAGATTGCCCAGGGAGACCTACCCTTTGGTAGCTATCACAGGCCTGCACAATTTTTTTGGCATCTTTAAAAATGGTAGGCCAATAATAGCCTGTCTGTAAAACCTTATGGGAAGTTCTACGATCTGAAAAATGTCCGCCACACGGCCCATCATGGCATGCTTTCAAAATATCAACTACCTCATCCTCCTGGACGCATCTCCTAATTTGCATATCTGACCCTGTATGAAACAGGGAGCCCCCAATCCAACAGAATCAGGTACTATGTTGTATTATCTACTTTCGTTCATTAAGAGTTAGATTTTTAGGTAATTTACCTATTGCAAAATAATTTTCTATATCAGCATACCATGGGGTTCTAACAATAACAACGAAAAAATGTTCATCTGGGAAGTGGTCTTCAACTGCTTTTGTATCTGTTGGCTTTGTCATTCTTGATAGAAAATCAGCTACAGGGTTCTCTTTTCCAGGTTGATCTTTAATTGTAATGTCAAATTCCTGCAATAAAATCAACAATATTATCACTCTTCCATTTGTAACAGGTTTATTTGCTAAAAATTTAATGGCAGAGTGATCAGTATATAGTACTAAAGGATACCCAATTATATAATATCTAAACTTATTTACAGCATGTACTATGGCTAAAAATTCCTTCTTAGTCATAGTATAATTTAGTTCAACAGAACATAGATTTTTTCTAATATAATAGATTGCATATGGTTTTTTATCTTCCTCCTGCCCAAGAAATGCTCCAATCGCTGTGTCTGAGGCGTCAGATGAAATTTGGAATGAAAAATTCCAATTTGGGCCCCTCAGCACTGGGGTTGTTGAGACAAGCTTTTTCAGATCGTTGAAGGCATTTTCACATTTATCTGTCCAAATAAAATCAACATTTCCATTTAGTGCATATAAAGGTGCAGCTATTCGAGAATAATGTTCTATAAATTTCCTATAATAACCAGAAAATCCAAGAAAGCTACGTACCTCTGTTTGTGTGGTGGGTGTGGGTATTAACAAAATTATCTGAATTTTAGTTGGATCCACCTAAATTCCAGCTACTGATATATAGTTCCCTAAGATAACTCCTTCGATCATCATCATATGACACTTTTCATGGCTTAATCAAAGCCTAGTGTCAATACATCTTTGCAACAAATTTTCTAAATTTTCTAATGTTGGCTCAAAATCATCTCCGTAAGGTGTGAAGTCATCCATATATACTTTGAGCCCTTCATTTATTAAATCTAAAAAGATGTTGAGAATGGCCCTTTGAAATGTAGCAGGGGAATTGCATAGGCCAAAAGGTAAGACTCGGTAGGCAAATGTTCCCCAAGGACAGGTAAAAGTAGTTTTGTCTTGGTCTTCAGGGGTAATCTGGATTTGATTGTACCCATTGAAGCCATCGAGGAAAGAAAAGTATTTCTTTCCTGCCAATGTGTCTAATACCTGGTCAATGAAAGGAAGGGGAAAATGGTCTTTCTGGGTTGCCTTGTTAAGTTCTCGGTAATCTACACATATTATCCACTTTCCGTTCTTCTTTGGTACCACTACGAATGGAGAGACCCACTTGCTATCAGATATTGGGTAGATGAAATTGACATCCAATAGTTTTTATATTCAGCTTCCACAATATCTTTAAGGTGAGGGTTTAGTCTTCTTTGGGGTTGGCGAATGGGTTTCACATATTTTTCGATATAGATGTGGTGTGTGAATAATTGGGGGCCAATTCCCTTCATGTTTAGGTAATCCCATGCAAAGGCTACTTTGTATTTCCGTAGTAATTAGACCAAATTCTCTTCTTGTTCAGCAGTCCGATTTTTGTTAATGTTTAGAGTTTTTTCCAGCTCAATTTCTACAATCTTACTATTGTACACAGAAGTAGTGGGTATTACTTGATCAGGGATTTCTTTCAGAGGATCTTCTTCTTCTTTATTATCAAATGCTTCTTTGGTCATGTGACATTGTAAATGGGATCTGATTTGTGGTTTATTAATGAAACTATTAATGATATCATCCTCTGTTTGGTCTTTAAAATCAAGGGCATCTTCTATAGTTAGAGGTGATCTCATATTTTCCATAAGATATGATACAGGTTGTTTTTTTGTTTTGATTATTGATAGGCTTGGTTGGGCTGGGGGATATAAAGCTAAATTCTTGACATAGTTTCCCCTTGTTATTGTCATGTTGCCTTGTCTACATCCAATATAAGCATCAGAAGTTTCCAACCAAGGTCTACCTAGGATTAACGAGTGTCCATCTAGCTGGTTCTTTGGGTTGATAACCGAGAAGTCAGCGGGGTATTCCCAGGAATCTACAAATACCATTACATCTTGTAGTGTACCCTATGGTTTGACTACCGATCGGTTGGCCAATTCCAATAAGGTTGTTGTTGGTTCTAGTGATGTAATGCCAAGTTTTTGATAGGTGGTGGTCGTTAAGATATTTATTGCAGCTCCCAAATCAACTAAGGAATTTGGGAAAAATTGCCCATTGATTTGCACCATCACTATAGGATTTCCTGGGTCTTCATATTTCACAAGTGTTTCCATTCCTGATAATAAGTCGGATAGAGTACCGACTATTTGGACAGTTGGGTTGGTGGTTGTTATCCTCTTTGGCTTCTTTATACACAGTTCCTTAATGGTTTTTGCATAAATAGGGATGTCTTGGATAGCTTGGAGGAGAGGGATTTTTATACACAAATTTTTTAATTCTCCCAGAAGATCAAAATCGGGATGTTCTAATGGGCGTGGTATGATTAATCATTCTGGGAATGGTGGAGAAGAGGTTGTTGCTTGTTGTTGGTTCTGTTTTTAAACCACCTTCTATTTTTGTAATGTTTTTTCTACAGGTAACAGATCTTCAATATGGAAATTTTTGTTTCTCTCTGTTTCTACTATACGCCCAAACCTTAATTGAAGGTCATTACACTCCCTCAGTTCAGTTTCTAATTCTAGTGGTTTCATTATTTGGACAGACTGAACTGGCCTATTTTTTGGGTTTGGGTTGGGCTGCGCTGGGAGTTGTGGTCTTAAGTTGGTCTGGGGGTTTGTAAAGGGAGCTGGAAGTGTAGGTTGAGAGAGGGGAATTGTTCTAGCTGGCTAATTTGTAGGTCTTTTCCAGTTTGACTGCCACGCCTGATTCTGTGAAATAGAAGGGGACCATTGTGTTGGATAAGCATTTTTTTTCCAAAACAGTGGGCAGAAAGGAAAATTTGGCCAATTAGTTTGATTTGTTTGATTTTGCCATGATGATGTAGGGAATGGCTATTGTGACCAATTTGGGAAAGGTGGTTGATTTTTCCACATTCCATTATATTGTTGAGCATTTTATTGAGGAGGCTGAAAAGAAGAAAATGGATCAGTTGGCATACCTGATTGTCGTGGCTGGCATTGTCAGCACTAATTAAGTAGAAATACCACTTCTGATTCTTATTCTACCTCCTTATAGACTGATTTTAGGCTAGGAAGTGAGGGAAATCCTTCTGTGGGGTGATCTTTCGTGCAAATGACGTAAAATTTGATCACATCCAGCGGGCACTCTTTGTGGTTGTGTTTCTACCTGCATCTAGGACAGAATACTACCAAATTTTTCTCTTCTTCTACTTGCTTTTGTTTGGCTTGCATAGTGTCGAACTGCGTTGTCAGAGTCCCTAGTATATCTATTTTAAAATATTCCAGCAGTTTTCCAATCTCTGCATGAGTTACACCTTCATTGGAGATCTTATTGTCCCTTGTAATCATGTCACGTTCTGCTGATTTTAACCTTGTGTTGCCCCTCAAACTCCTGATACACAAATCAATGATGTTGGCATAGCTTTCCTGATATATATCACCTTTTCCCATAATATTCAATGTTTCAACCCATTGATCTTTCATTCCCCTAGTTAATGTAGTTTTCAACATATTATTAGGTAAGGGTAAGGATGCATAAGGAGATCGCTGAAGATTGTATTGAAACCGTTCCACATATTCTTCGAGGGTTTCATTTGGTTTTGATGTCATTTGGAATATTTCATCTTTTAGTTCCCGAGAACTGCAATAATCTTGATATTTCTTTAAAAATGCAGCTTTCAACTGATCCCAATTAGTTATGACACCCCCACCTAACCCCATAAACCATCGTAAGGCTGCTCCTTTTAATGTGGAAGGAAATAGTTTTAATTTTTGGGGATCGGTGGTATAGTCATGCCCCCTACATAACACATCGAATTCGAACAGAAATGCATCTGGATCTTCTGATGTCAAACCATGAAATGTGGGAATATGTTGGAGGGGAATGGCTTTCATAGGTGCATTAACTACAGTATCTACTATAGGATATTGCAGTGTAGAGGTTTTTTGGGGGGTTTGCTCGTTCTAGTTTTGGTTTTGGGCCATTTGGTCAAAGATGTGCCAATATCCTTCTGGGATCTCAAGGGAATTCCTAGGTTGACTGGAAGGAGTAGGAATGGCCTTGACAACACTTCCTTGGTCTGGGACAACAAGTATTCCTTGTTGGCCTACTATTTGAGGAGATTCAGGTCCTTGGTTTTGAATGAGTTTAACAGCACTTCCCTTATCTGGAATGCTTACTGTTTGGACTATTTCAAGAGGATATTTTGGATCTTCTGCTTCTCCTTTTTCCCCTTCTCCTTCACGAAGATTACTAGATTTCCCTTCTTGTGGGGAAATTAGGCAGGGATTATCAATTTCTTGGGAATCTTTCTCAATTCCCACTGTTTGAATATGTATCTCAGCAAAGGCTTCAAATGGTGATTCTGAGGCTTGAAGGGAACTAGTAGGCTATCTAGAGATAACTCTCCTACGTCCTACTGATGGCTGAGATTCAGTCTTTTTAAGGATTTCGTCAATAAAATTTGTTCGCCCAAGGGTCACTGGTCCCTTAGGTTTCTCAGGTTTAGGAGGAATTTTGTTTTGCTTAGCTGGTTTATTCATTCAAGAAAACAAGCCTTCATTCCTACCTAAAGAAAGAATCTTACCCAATTCTGTTGTGAAGCAGGCTGTGAGCAAGTATGTTCCTTGCCCGGTGCACAGGTTCTTACCTTCCGTCTTTAATACCCAATTATTCGCAAGCAGAAGAAAATCAATTGTGCATCACTCCTTTGAAATGGCATACTCTCTCCTCAGAAATGGTGCCAAAATGTTGAGGCATAAAAGGTATCTTTTAAACACCTAATTATCCTACATTAATTATCAATCCGGGAGAGAATTTTTATTTCAAGAGTGTACTCTGTCTGAGACTGCAATTAGCTAAGAGTAATGCCATGAAATGTGTAGTACAATATTCTAGATACAAGAGTAAACGAATTCTTGTAAATAAATCTAATTACAGTAACATAAATGAAAATACTCTAAAATATTAACTACTCACTTTGAAAAACATCAATCAGTGATGCAGTAGCAATAACTCATTCCCTTAGAAATCGATGCAACTGAAATCAAAACTAAGACAAGGCAATCAATCTGGGAACTTGGAAGTAGTAACCAATGTCCTCTACAGTTGATGGTCTTGTGATTTAAGCAATCAAAATGAAATCGAACTTGAACTACTTGCTGATGAAAATAGCTAAGAAGAACTTCTTCTAATAGCAAGAATTGGAAAGGAACAACAATTCGTAATTCCTATGTGTACATAGCAACTGTAAACAATCTCTCTGCTAATATGAACCTATGAATCAGAAATGAAAAAAAAACAGGAAAAACAAACATTAATTGAATAGAAAATCTAAACTTAACACAATCAGGAAACAAATCTTCTTAAACTCCAACCTTGTCGACAGCCAACACTATGAAGTAGTCAATTGGAATGAACCATAAACCAATGGAACAACAACCAAAATTAAGTATAGAACAACAAAGCTTTATGAAAGATATCAAGATGAATAAGATAGTAAATATGATCCTTGCTAAGATAGAATAGCAATGCAATTCATTAACGCTCATAACAAACCCAAATTCAATTCAACAGCAATCAAAAAACTCTGTAATCATAATGAATCTAAATGTAATTATCACACGACAGTAAGAAAAGGATATAAATACAAAAAATAGAGTAATTCCACTAGGGTCGGGCCCTTAGCACCAGTGAAACACTACTGGGTTACTTCAGAACTTGAAAGCTGAAATGAAATGCACCTTTATATTAATAGAGCATAAAAGTATTATAGAGATCGCTCTCTAAAGCCGAGACTCAATAGAACATAATATTACAAAAGAAATGTTTTGAATCAAAGGATCTCCCCCCAATCACTAAAGGCATTGCCTTATATAATAGACTCTGACGGACAAGACAAGGAATGAGATGAGTTTTGAACAGCAATCCCTGGTTCGCTTCCCTTATTTTAGTTGTCACATGACTTACTTTGACCGAAGCCGAGCTGTCCCCTACCTTTTCTTATCGATGCGTTCGGATTTCCTTGTCCTTGGCAAGATTTTTTCTAACGTTGGAGGAACAACAGTTGCATTTATCTTAGCCTTGCCTCTAATATAGCTGTTCACCTCGCCTAATTCCTGTTTTTATAAAAAAGAAATTCTTAGTCATCTTTTTACAATAAACATAAATCTTCACAATTCTACCATAATTCTTGTAATAAATCATCTTTCTATGGTAAAAATAATTATGTTTAAAGTAAAAGAATGAGAAAACACATAGTGAATTCATACCTTTTCCATTGCTCAACAGCTGGACCATGCGATTGAAGATTGTCCAATCTTGATAGCAAAAATGTAAGAAAAGCAGCCAACACCGACACAGAATGTAAAAAGAGTTAAGGCTGAACTACAGGACATAAATCTGAGTGAAAATGTTGTAACACATAGTGGGATGGCCACCAGGGGACCTAAGAAGGAGGTTGTGAGGGGTTCTCTGATCCGACAGGCACCTATCAACCAAGAAGGGTTGGACCGAAAAACAGGACAAGAAACTATTGTCGCAGTACACCAGGACCTTTCTAAGACAAAGGAAGCTACTTTGCAGACACCTACGCACCTAAAGGAGGGTGACGAGATGATACCATTCATGTAGGCATGTATGAAGCTATTACACAACCAACGAATCAAAGAAAACCTTCTGGCATTGATAGATAGTTGTGTAGTGCAGTCCCACCTATCTCAAGAATTCCAAGACATGCACAAGCTAGGCAGATATAGGAAATGCACCAGTAGGGAGATGAGATTAACTACCCAAATCGGTAACTATGAAATGGATCAGGTTGTCTTAGAATTGGGGTCAGATGCAAACGTGCTACCTAAGAAAACTTGGTAGCAAATGGGAGAACCCAAATTGGAGTGGTCCAATATCCAACTACATATGACCAACTAGCAGAAGATTATACCTTTTAGGAGACTATCAAGAATCATGGTAGATATCACTGGGGTGAAGGTCCAAGCTGACTTCGAGGTAATTCAGATTGTAGAAGATGCAGACCCATACCCTGTGCTCTTAGGATTGGACTGGGCCATAGATATGGGTGGTATCATCAACCTCAAAAAGAGAAGCATGGCGTTTGAAAATAATGGAACAAGGGTGATAGTACCATTAGATCCTAAGGAAGATGAGTGCTACACAGAACCAGTACATGGTGAAGAAGGGGTGGATCACATTTACAAATTGACCCCGCGGAATGAAGATTGGATCAATCCCACAACGAACTAGGTACTCTATTGGGAGGTAGACAATGAATGCTTCTCTGACTCTAATGAGGTGATGGAGAATTGGAAAAACTAGTTACACGATGTCTTGACGCTACGATGTCTTCGAGTCACAAGGGTCTTCTGTTGAATTTCCTCAGAGGTAAGAGATCTACCCCATCTTGATGAGTCCAGTAGCATCAAGAAGTTCCTGAGGACACTAGAAGCTGTGGTTCCATGGGAATGAAGGATATGGGCCCTTAATCTAGCTATGCAAGGAACACCTGCACGATGGTGGAACACCCACAAGGAAGCATTCCAAGATTGGGAGGAATGTCGGGATATGGTGATCATGAGGTTCGTACCCCTAACTGACATACGCACTAAGACGTTCCTCAAACCAGGAGATCCCCGCGAGCATCTACCCACCTGGATGGACAAATGGTCCTACCGGACTACAGAAGAGTGGGTTCATATTTTTATTCATGATTTAGGGCCTATCCTTGTCGCATGGTACTTATATGCATAGCTACATCAACACACCCGCCACTGGGAAACACTAAAATATAACTTTATAGGAACGTTCAGGCTGATTGGGGGGACAGAGGTGCTCGACGAAGCTCTGCAGGACATCGATAATTTTGTATTTAATGACTCGCACCATCATACTGCACCAAAATTTATGACATGGGAAGAAAATATGCAAGACATAGTCGACTGCCGGAGCTTAGCGATCAAAGAAGAGGAAGATAATCCTTGGAATGTATCTGTCCCAGAATCTGAGGGAGAAAATATAGTTACTGGACCCCCACTGCAGAATATTGATGTTACCTAGCCTCTCAAGCTATGCGAAATTAATATCGGGACGGAAGAACATCCTAAGTTGGCCAAAATTGGGGACTATTGGGATGAAGGAACCATAGGTAAAATTGCCAAGCTACTTATGGAATATCAGGACTTATTCCCAAAAAACAATTCTGAGCTCAAAGGAATCACCGGGGACCTAGGCGTTATGCACATCATTATGAAACCAACGGCGTGGCCCGTAAGGTAGCGGCCTTACTGGATGAACCCTAAATCTAAGCAAAAGGTTAAAGAAGAACTGGACAAAATGCTTATTGCCCGTATCATTGAACCAATTGAACAGTCAGATTGGGTAAGCCTGATGGTCGTCCAAGAGAAGAAAAAAAAGGGGGGGATACGAATATGTGTGGACCTATGCAAGTTAAACGATGCATGTGTACATGACCCCTTCCTTTTGCTTTTCTCAGAGGAAATCCTTGATAATGTGGGTGGATAGGAAGCATATTCCTTCACCGATGGGTTCTAAGGGTACCACCAGATCCAAATCACACCGAAAGGTCACAATAAGACTACGTTCACAACAGAATGGGGATCCTTTCAGTATATGTTCATGCCCTTTGGTCTCAAGAATGCACCTGCTATCTTCTCAAGAGTATTAGTTTCCGTATTCAAGGAGTTCATCCATAAGTTTCTAGAAGTTTATTTCGATGACTGGACGGTATTCGGCTTGGTAAAGGAGCATGTCTCCAACTTGCACATGATGTTGGATGCCTATTGAAAGCACCAGATTTCCTTGAATATCAAGAAGTGTATCTTCTGTGTGCCTTTTGGAATCTTGCTTGGACACATAGTATGCTGACAAGGGCTGATGGTTGATCCTGCGAAGGTAGCAGTAATTATAAACCTTGTAGTCCCAACAATGGAGAAATTGTTTAACCTTTAATTAAACTGAGAGGGGGGGGGGGGTGAATCAGTTTAACACATTCTTGATCTCTTAAAAATTTTCATTAAACTTATTTACACTTTCATTTCATATCCAATTTAATGTGTGAGTAATCTTAGAATGTAAGCAGCAAGTATTAGTATAATATAGCAGTAGAATTAATATGAGAGTAGCAGGTATTAAGCAGATGATACATATCAAATCAATACATAAATATCATGCACAGAGACACCAGATATAAGTGGAAACCCATCAAGGGAGAAAACCACAACTTATTATTGTTGTGATGCAAAGGCAAGCTACAAATCCCTCTCACCACTGTTTTTCTACAGGCACCAACCTACAGGAGGCTGCAACCTCAATTCTGCAAGCTACAACTTGCAAGGAAGCACCAAGTTCTTCAATTTATCAAACTGAATGTTTGCTGATTTACTTCAGATATCAGCTCTGTTCTGTAGCTTCTCTTTCTGCTCTTCTTCTCTTAATATTCTCTGCTTTATTCTTCTATATTCTGCATTCTCTATTTTTGAACTCTCTCTCAGTTTATCAAATTGATATTATATATATAGAAATTCTCACATGACTGTTTGTATTTCACAAGGAATTTGGAGTGAACAATCATGACTCTTTGGCTTCTGTCTTCTTATTCCTTTTTCCAACTCATTTTTAGAATTACTACAATATGTACAAATTTCCATGCTACAGTGGGATTTTGTCTTTTCCCTAGGATACTTTCCTTTGCATCACAAACAATAAAAAAATTAATTACAATATTTACATTCACATTCTTAATTACATATTTCAATTTAACTCAGCTCCTTTTCTGGATTTTAGCTTTACTAGATTTGTCTTTTTCTGCTGCTGTTAAGAACCTGTTCTGCATACTCTTTGTTTACTGTCATCTACATATTCCCTGTTTTCTATGATTATTCACCTATCCAACTCATTCCTGTACATATTCCTATTCACCGAACTTTCATCTCTGCATGATCTTCTCTTCCTTTTCCTTTTCCTTTTCAAGTTTCATGCCCAATCATTTTCCCAATCCGGGCAATCTCACACTTCTCTTTAATTCCACGTTGGAAAATTCAATTAAATTTAAATCCGAGAGTGTTAATATCTCAAATATTTGAGATATTAATCCCAAGTCCCTTATGTTATGCGCTCTATATCAATGCATATATTCCTCACTATAGTTAGCAGTAGAGCCGCAACCCAACGTTATGCCAGACCATACCTTGATTATTGTGCGCTTGTGTATAACTCACCGACGTCATATGAATATTTACACAGCATTCGAATGTTGCCATATATGCACTTCACTCATACATATATACTGACTTTAATAGAAGGTTAACCGTCGCTTATATATATCATCGCATATAATCCCAACTTTGGATTAAACCCATAAACCTTAATACATGTTTGATTGGGCCCCACACATACAATCAATAACCATTATATATTATATTTGTTACGCGCCTGGATCATATTCAAACATTACTATACGCACAACATAATATCTCAACATATATAATATATATATGCAATTCATTCACACAAATAACCCGACATCCGTAAGGATTGACCGCCAATACGATTAAACTCTTTTAATATATTTCACCGGACCTTATACTAAGATTTCAATACATCGAATAACGTCAATGAACCAAATTCATTACATATATCTCCACTAGGGCCCACAATACAATCAAATGAACGCATACACTGTACCTTGTTAACCCACGTGCCCATCTGACAGTTGGTATTACGTTGTCCGATCCAACGTATATCGCTCGATCAACATGTGCAAACAATAACGCGCGATGGCGCACTTTAAACAGTGGTTTTGCAATGTCGGTCGGGACACGCGTCAACACCTCTATGGAATCGTTGCGAAATTCCAAAATACCGCCTTCCATATAATAGTGGTGCGATGAAACCCGCTTCCAGCTTTTACTATTCCTCCAAGCCACCGTTACTGTTCATCCGTCACGGTTCTGCTTCTCCCTATGCTCCAGGTTCCAGTCCTCCACGATTTCAATTATATATATATATATATATATATATATATTCATCGCATTTTGATTATATATATATATTTTGTTACGACTATGGTTCCGCTCCATTATATCGTTTCTTTTGATCATAAAGTGTTCCACTTCAATGTTTCGTTATATGATTCAGCTTACCCCTGACTGTTCGACATTACAATTTATGCACAACACAACCACCAGAATACATTATATTTCCATATATTCTTTCAATAACCCACAGGGTTGGGTTCACGGTAACCATCCTCGGGATTTCATCATTTCAACAGTGCATGCAGGATCATCATTTACAACGTATTTTATATATAGGCATTCAACAGAAGTACTCTTCGTCATTTCGACCAGTGATCTTTTACCCTCAACATAGGTTTTTAACGCACATTCTCCATCATTAAATAGACACCTCTATATATATACACACACATAATTCAATTCAATCAATGCACATATAACCCTAAAATAATTTCTTTCTTCACACAATGAGTTTATTTACAGGGTTTTCTAGTTCTGACCAGATCTTCAGTCCAATGGCCCTCTTACTGCACTCTACTCTGCCTTTGCTACCTCTGTTCTCCTTGACTGATGCTACTTCTTGCTCCTCTGCTACTGTGATAACGGCTCTGACTCTGTATTTTCTTCCTCTGCCTCTGCCTTTCTCCTTTATATTCATTTCCTCTTTGCTGCCTCCATTGTGTGTCTTTGTCTCCTTGTAACTGTTCCTGTTTCTACATCTGCTACCTCCTTTTCCATCAATGAAAGCATTTCCAATAGTCTCCCTCTTTGGCATTGATGGCAATACATTTTCTCTATTTTCCTGCTCTTTCTCTTGTTGCTTGCTCTTCTCCCTGTTGTTTTCTCTTCCTCCCCCTTTGACATCAATGGAAAAGGGTTGCTTTTTGCATTTCCTCTCTCTGAGTTATGTTTAGGCCCTCTTCTGTTGACTTTGTACCATGCTGCTCCATAGTGATGTATAAGACTTGTTGAGAGAACACTTTGAGGATTATCGAATTTGAATATACACTGTAAATTGATACAGTTCTTTCATTTGTATAGAGCTAAAAGTGAGAATAATGATACTTCATAGAATACATTGTATCAGCTTTATCTAGTCAGAGATGTATGATTGGATTCAGCAACTAAAATGCTGAGAAGCTTCAAATGATAATCACTACTCGTCTTTTATGTTTCATATTCTTAATATAATGTTTTAGAACACAATACTGATCCTTTTGCTCTGTAATTGTCCTTTTGATGCTTGAATAATGCAGATAACTCTAGGATAATAACTTGGTGTTCTTTTGCCTTAATCCTTTGATCCTGAGGACCTGATTCATGCTTTCCTTGTTGGCTGCTCTCCCCCTGGAATGATATTTTCGTTTTTGTTCTCCCCTTGAAATTGTGCTTTCTCTTTATATCAGAGAGTAACATCTGCAGATACTATCCCTAGTTTATCTCTCAAATATTGAAATGATTCTCTAGCAAGAGGTTTGGTAAATATATCAGCTGTATGTTCTTTTGTTGGTACATATTCCAGCTTTACTATCTTCTGAGCCACTTGTTCTCGGAGGAAATGATACTTGATTGGAATATGTTTAGTTTTTGAGTGAAGTACAGGATTTTTAGATATACTTATAGCACTTGTATTATCAAATTTGATTGAGATAGGTTCATCAATGCTTACCTTCATGTCTTGACGAGTTTGCTTCATCCACATGACTTGTGTACAACATGATGCTGCTGCTATATATTCTACTTCAGCTGTAGACAGAGAGATGGATGTTTGTTTCTTGCTTAACCGTGCCACCGGACTTTCTCCTAGATAGAAAGCACCTCCACTTGTACTTTTCCTGTCATAAACACAACTGGCCCAATCTGCATCTGTGTATGTTGTTAAAGTGAAGCTTTTGCCTTTAGGATACCAAAGTCCATACTGTGTTGTTCCTTGTAGATATCTGAGTATTCTTTTTACTGCCAGAAGATGGTTTTGTTTAGGTGCTGCTTGATATCTTGCCACTAGTCCTACTGCTAGCATGATGTCTGGTCTTGATGTTGTCAAATACAACAGGCTTCTTATCATGGATCTGTAGTGTTTTTGATCTACGTCTGCAGTCCCATCATCAGCACACAGTTTGCATCCCGTGATCATGGGTGTTGTCACAGGTTTGCAGTCCTCCATTTTGAATTTTTTCAGCATTTCTTTTAAGTATTTTTCCTGAGAGATGAAGGTGCCTGTGTTCTTTTGTTGAATTTGTAGTCCCAAGTAGAAACTGATCTCTCCAATCATAGACATTTCAAACTCTGTTTTCATCTCATCAGCAAACCCTTTTGCTAGTTCATATTTGTTGCTTCCAAACATAATGTCATCAACATACACTACAACAATCAAGAGTTCATTTTCATGGGCTTTTATGTATAGATTGTTGTCTACTCTACCTCTCTTAAAACCTTGTTTTTGCAAATATTTATCTAGTCTTGAGTACCAAGCACGAGGAGCCTATTTCAGTCCATATAGGGCCTTCTTTAGTCTACATACATAGTCTTCTTTGTCTTTCAATGAGAAGCCTTCTGGTTGTTCCATGTACACTTCTTCTTCTAGATCTCCATTAAGAAAAGCAGAATTTACATCCATTTGATATACCTTGAAGTCTTGGTAGCATGCAAATGCTAGGAACATTCTGATAGCTTCCATTCTAGCTACATGGGCAAATGTTTCTTCATAATCAAGTCCTTCAATTTGTGAGTATCCTTTGCAGACCAGCCTAGCTTTATTCCTGATTACTTGTCCTTGCTCATTCATTTTATTTTTGAATACCCATTTTGAACCAATGATATTCTTCTCAATTGGTCTAGGAACTAGTTCCCAGGTATTGTTCTTCTCAATTTGGTCCAATTCTTCATTCATTGATTTTACCCAATACTTGTCCTTGTTGGCTTCTCCAAACTTCTTTGGATCTATTTGTGATAACATGGCTATTTATACTTATTCTGTCTGTTCAGTTAGCTGCCTTCTTGTTTGCACTCCTGCACTCTTGTCTCCTATGATTTGATCTTCTGGATGGTTCTTTTGAGTGTATCTTGAGGGGGTTTTTGAGTTCAATTCATCATTTTATGATGTTTTTCTTGTTTCTTCATCATCTTGGTCCTCTTCTTCATGATTTTCAGGATGGATGCTGCAGTCTATATCTCTTGTCTTGTTTGGAAGTTCTTCATCAAATATTACATCAATACTTTCTACAATTTTTTGAAGAGTCTTGTTGTAGCATCTGTATCCTTTACTCTTGGATGCATATCCTAGGAGTATTCCTTCATCTGCTCTTGCATCAAACTTCCCCAGATTTTCATCATTATTCTTTATGTAGCACTTGCTGCCAAAGACTCTAAAGTGCTTGATTGATGCAGGTTTACCATGCCATAGCTCATAAGGTGTCTTGTCACTGTTAGGTCTTAAATGAGCTTTGTTTAGAATATGTATTGTTGTGTGTATAGCTTCTGCCCAAAAGGTTTGAGTAATGTTACTCTCTTGCATCATAGCTCTGGACATTTGTTGTACAGACCTGTTTTGTCTCTCTGCTACTCCATTCTGCTGAGGTGTCCCTGCAATGGTAAATTGTTGCTTTATTCCATGTTCATTACATAGGTCTGCAAAGTCATAATCTGTGAATTCTCCTCCTCTATCTGATACGATACATTTTAGCTTGCATCCAGTTTGATTTTCTGCTAATGCTTTGAATGTCTTAAACTTTTCCAGTGCTTCTGATTCGTTCTTGAGAAAAGAAACCCATGTCATTCTGGAGAAATCATCTATTATCAGCATGAAGTAGGATTCTCCACTTGGTGTCTTAGTTCTAGCAGGTCCACACAGATCCATGTGCACAAGCTGGAGTGGTCTTCTTGTTGATAGCTCATCTTTAGATTTAAAGGATGTGTGAGTCTGTTTCCCCAATTGACAAGATTTGCATATGGTATTTGAAGGTCTTTTTATTTCTGGCATATCTCTGATAGCTTTATTCTTGCTTAGTTTGATGGTATGGTAGAAACTGAGATGTCCCAATCTCCTATGCCATAACCATGACTCCTCAGGTTTTCTAAGATGGCAGGCTTCATCTTCCTCTTTCACTATGTACACATTACTCTCTGTTCGAACACCTTTGAGCAGAGTCTTTCCTGTTGTGCTTGCCCTGACTACACAATCTTGTGCTCTAAAGAGAACCTCACAGCCTTTGTCACACATCTAACTGACACTCAGTAAATTTTCTTTCAGTCCATCCACAAATAGTACATATTGGGCCTTTCCTCTGCCATTGTCTATGCTGACTGAGCCTTTTCCCTTGATCTTTCCTTATTTATCATTACCAAAAGTAACATTGCCAGATTTCTTTTCATCAAGAGTTATAAACTTTCTTCTGTCTCCAGTCATGTGTTTAGAGTAGCCACTATCCAAATACCACTGGCTTTTCAGATCTTGAGCAGTTAGAGCCAGGTCACACCTATTCTCCTTCTTTTTCTACTGGAGGCATCTTTCTATTTGATATCTTTTTTGAGGTGATGAATTTCATCCTTTTAGAGGACATTTGGAAGGCATATGTCCAACTTGATTGCACATAAAGCATTTGATCATAGTTTTTGCAGAATTGTGAGTATGAACAAAATTTATTTGATTCATAAATCTCCTTGAAGTGTTGAAAATCAATCTTTGTCCATACTTTCTACACTCAATGATTTTATGGCCAAATTCTTTACAATAAAAACAGTAACCATAGAAGCAACTTGCATACCTGATGTGAGGTTGTCTTCTCCAGTTGTTTATTTGAGACAGTCTCTTTACTGTTTGCATCTTTAGTTGGTTTGAATTAATCCTCCTTGCATGACAATATGCAGCAATGTGTCCCAGCTTGTGGCAGACATAGCAGGTGGCATTCTTCATAGGAGGGAAGAATCTCCTTTGATGGCTTGGAAATTTGACAAACTCAGGAGTATATGAACCTTTTTCTGTTGACTGACTATTTCTTTCATTCTTCGTTATTCGAGGATTTTTCTGGGTTCTGTCTCCCTCCTTACAAGCTTCTTCTTTTGTAGGAATTATTTGAGGTGCTTCATCCTTCTTTGCTTTTACAAAAATAATTTTTTTGTTTTCCTTTTCTTTGCTTTTACTTGATTCTCCTTCATAGCCTATTCCAGTTTTTATCAAGGGAGATCTTTGAGCATCCAAAATTTCATCCAACTTACCAAAGCTTGTTGTTTGAGAAGATTTAATATACACTTTCTTTTGAGCATTTTCTAATTTCTTCCTTAGACATACAACTTCTTCTTCCAGCTTCTCTTGTTCTCGAGTTTTATCCTTGATTTGCTGAAGTAACATGTCTTCTATATTCTTGGCTTCTTCAAGCTTTACCTTTAGCTGCATGAGGACTTCTGAATTTTGTTCTTCTTTCACATATTTGAGGAGAATCTCTTTTTGTTTCTGCATTTTATTTTGAGTCTGTCAATCTCCTCTAGGGCACTTCTTAGCTCCTCCTCAAGGTCAACTTCACCTTCTTCTTCATCTTCTAGCAAGAGTCCTTCAAGTTCTTCTATGGCCATCAGTAAAAATTCAGAGGTTCCTTCTTCTCCTGAGGATTCATCTGAGTCTTCAGATGTACTGCTGTCTTGTTGAGCATAGAAGGATTTTTTGTTGAATCTCTTTCCTTTCTGCCAGTTCTTTGATGTATTTTTCTCTGATTCTTGAGCCTGATTCTTTACTTTCTTGTGAGGACACTTAGCAGCATAATGTCCAACTCTTCCACAGTTAAAGCATTTGAAGGGTAGTTTACCTTTGTATCTACTTAAGCCTCTATCTAGTTTCTTGACAAATTTAGCCTCTTCTTCATCGGAGCAAGAGCATATGTCTTCCTTTTCTTCTTTCTTCTTTTCTATTTTAAAAGTTGCCTCCCTCGTACTTGGATATTTCTGTGGGAGCCTCATTTCATATGCTGTTAGATTTCCAAGTAGCTGGTTCATGGTCAAGGTCTCCCAATCAGCTGTTTCTTCTATTGCAGACACCTTGGGATTAAATATGGATGGAAGTGATCTTAGAATCTTTTGCACAATTATAATTTCTGGCATGGTTTCTCCAAGATATTTCATATTGTTAACAAATTCTGCAACTTTTAAGAAGAAGCTGCCAATATCTTCATCATCATTCATTTTTAAATTTTCAAACTGGGCTCTATATACTTGAAGTTTGGCAGTCTTTACCTTTTTATTTCCCTCATGGATATTCTCTAGAGTGTCCCACATATCTTTGGCAGTCTTACTGTGCATTATTTTGATAAACTCAGCTTCACATAGTCCATTTAAGATTGCATTCATTGCTTTTGCATTAGCTACAAAGCTTTGCTTAGCTTCTTTCTCTGAATCAGTTGACTTTGTGACATATCCAAATTCCACAGCATCCCAAACTTCTAATCCTAAAGACATTATATATGCTTTCATTCTGATTTTCCAAAAGGCATAATTAGCACCAGTGAAGTAAGGTGCTTTATTGGTTGAGCTTCCTTCTTGACTAGCCATCTTGAGGGCCTAGGATCTCCTTTCAGTTGTTAGACTGATACAAAGGGAACCCGCTCTAATACCAATTGTTGAACCTTTAATTAAACTGAGAGGGGAGGGGGGGGGTGAATCAGTTTAACACATTCCTGATCTTTTAAAAATTTTCATTAAACTTATTTACACTTTCATTTCATATCCAATTTAATGTGTGAGTAATATTAGAATGTAAGCAGCAAGTATTAGTATAATATAGCAGTAGAATTAATATGAGAGTAGCAGGTATTAAGCAGATGATACATATCAGATCAATACATAAATATCATGCACAGAGACACCAGATATAAGTGGAAACCCATAAAGGGAGAAAACCACATCTTATTATTGTTGTGATGCAAAGGCAAGCTCCAACTCCCTCTCACCATTGTTTTTCTGCAGGCACCAACCTACAGGAGGCTCCAACCTCAATTCTGCAAGCTACAACTTGCAAGGAAGCACCAACTCCCTCAATTTATCAAACTGATTGTTCGCTGATTTGCTTCAAATATCAGCTCTGTTCTGTAGCTTCTCTTTCTGCTCTTCTTTTCTTAATCTTCTCTGCTTTATTCTTCTATATTCTGCATTCTCTATATTTGCTCTTTCTCTTTCTCATTTAGTTTATCAAATTGATATTATATATATAGAAATTCTCACATGATTGTTTGTATTCCACAAGGAATTTGGAGTGAATAGTCATGACTCTTTGGCTTCTGTCTTCTTATTCCTTTTTCCAACTTATTTTTAGAATTACTATAATATGTACAAATTTCCATGCTACAGTGGGATTTTGTCTTTTCCTTAGGATACTTGCCTTTGCATCACAAACAATAAAAAATTAATTACAACATTTACATTCACATTCTTAATTACATATTTCAATTTTACTCAGCTCCTTTTCTGGATTTTAGCTTTACTGGATTTGTCTTTTCCTGCTGCTATTAAGAACCTGTTCTGCATACTCTTTGTTTACTGTCATCTGCATATTCTCTGTTTTTTGTGCTTATTCACCTGTCCAACTCATTCTTGTACATATTCCTGTTCATCGAACTTTCATCTCTGCATGCTCTCCTCTTATTTTTCCTTTTCCATAATTGCATTCAAGTTTCATGCCCAATCATTTTCCCAATCCGGGCAATCTCACACTTCTCTTTAATTCCACGCTGGCAAATTCAATTAAATTTAAATCTAAGAGTGTTAATATCTCAAATATTTGAGATATTAATCCCGAGTCCCTTATGTTATGTGCTCTATATCAATGCATATATTCCTCACTATAGTTAGCAGTAGAGCCGCAACCCAACGTTATGCTAGACCATACCTTGATTATTGTGCGCTTGTGTATAACTCACCGACGTCATATGAATATTTACACAACATTCGAATGTTGCCATATATGCACTTCGCTCATACATATATACTGACTTTAATAGAAGGTTAACCGTCGCTTATATATATCATCGCATATAATCCCAACTTTGGATTAAACCCATAAACCTTAATACATGTTTGATTGGGCCCCACACATACAATCAATAACCATTATATATTATATTTGTTACGTGCCCGGATCATATTCAAACATTATTATATGCACAACATAATATCTCAACATATATAATATATATATGCAATTTATTCACACAAATAACCCGACATCCGTAAGGATTGACCACCAATATGATTAAACTCTTTTAATATATTTCACTGGACCTTATACTAAGATTTAAATACGTCCAATAACGTTGATGAACCAAATTCATTACATATATCTCCACCAGGGCCCACAATACAGTCAAACGAACGCATACACCGTACCTTGTTAACCCACGCACCCATCCGACGGTTGGTATTACGTTTCCCGATCCAACGTATATTGCTCGATCAACATGCGCAAACAATAACGTGTGATGGTGCACTTTAAACAGTGGTTTTGCAATGTCGGTCGGGACACGCATCAACACCTCTATGGAATCGCTGCGAAATTCCAAAATACCGCCTTCCGTATAATAGTGGTGCGATGAAACCCGCTTCCAACTTTTACTGTTCCTCCAAGCCGCCGTTACTGTTCATCCGTCATGGTTTCGCTTCTCCCTACACTCCAGGTTCTGGTCCTCCACGATTTAAATTATATATATATATATATATATATATATATATATAACTATTCATCGCATTTCAATTATATATATATATTTTGTTACGACTATGGTTTCACTCCATTATATCGTTTCTTTTGATCATAAGGTGTTCCACTTCAATGTTTCGTTATATGATTCAGCTTACCCTGGACTGTTCGACATTACAATTTATGCACAACACAACCACCAAAATACATTATATTGCCATATATTCTTTCAATAACCCACAGGTTTAGGTTCACGGTAACCATCCTCGGGATTTCATCATTTCAACAATGCATGCAGGATCATCATTTACAATGTATTTTATATACAGGCATTCAACAAAAGTACTCTTCGTAATTTCAACCAGTGATCTTTTACCCTCAACACAGGTTTTTAATGCACATTCTCCATCATTAAATAGACACCTCTATATATATATACACATATAATTCAATTCAATAAATGCACAAATAACCCTAAAATAATTTCTTTCTTCACACAGTGAGTTTATTTATAGGGTTTTTTGGTTCTGACCAGATATTCAGTCCAATGGCCCTCTTACTGCACTCTACTCTGCCTTTGCTTCCTCTATTCTCCTTGATTGATGCTGCTTCCTGCTCCTTTGCTGCTGTGATAACGGCTCTGACTTCGTATTTGCTTCCTCTACCTCTGCCTTTCTCCTTTATATTCATTTCCTCTTTGCTGCCTCCATTGTCTGTCTTTGTCTCCTTGTAACTGTTCCTGTTTCTGCATCTACTACCTCCTTTGCCATCAATGAAAACATTTCCAACAGAAATAGCTACGTTCAATTCTCAGACACATGGGCTATTACAGAAAATTCATTTAGGGGTATGTACTATTCACAGCACCCATGGAAAAACTGCTTAAAAAGGATGTTTCCTTTTTTTGGAATGATGAATGTTAGAAGAGTTTTGAGCTACTCAAAGAGAAGATGGTCTCTGCACCCATACTAATATTTCCTGATTGGTCGAAGGAATTTCATGTACATGTGGATGCATCAGGAATCTTGCCTTGGGTGTTGTCCTCACTCAGCCTTGGGAGGGAGATATTGATCACCCGGTTGCATTTGCTAGTTGAAAACCCTTTGGTGCAGAGCGCAAATACTCCACCACCAAACGAGAAGGACTGGCTATGGTATACACATTACAGAAATATCAACACTATCTGTTGGGAGGACACTTTAAGATGTTTACCGATCATTCAAATTTAAAATAGCTTGTGAACAAGCCTATGTTGGGAGAAAATATTTGCATATGGCTATTGCTATTTCAAGAATATGATTTTGAAATCATATTCAAGCCAGGAAGGCTGAATGCAGGTCCGGATCATTTGTCCCGCATTGAGACGAGAGAAGAACTTACTAACTTGGAGGAAGGATTATCGGATGCGCAATTGTTCGCCATTAAGGTCGTTGACGCACACTTCACTGATATCATTCAGTTCCTAACTACAGGCGTGGCCCCCGCAAAATATTTGGTACAGTAGAAGGAGTTGGTTACGTGGGCAGCAGACTTTACTATCATCTCCGGCCAATTATACAAACTAGGCACTGATGAAGTACTACATAGGTACGTCCTAGAACATGAATGGCACGCCGTCTTGGCGGAGGCACACGAAGGTGTCGCAGGAGGTCACTATGCAGGAAAGGAAATGACACAAGAGATCTTAAGAGGTAGTTTATGGTGGCCTACCCTACATCATGATTATCACGACTATTGTAAATTGTGCAATACGTGCCAGCAAATAGGACGACCCTCATGAAGAGATGAAATGTCATTACAACCTCAAATAGATTTGCAGGCCTTTGAAAAATGGGCCATTGATTTTGTAGGACCAATCAATCCTTCAGGAAAGAAGACAGGTGCGCGCTACATTATTACTGCCACTAACTATGTCACTCGATGGGCTGAAGCATAAGCGGTAAAGGAATGTATTGCAGATATTGCTGCACACTTCATCTTTGAGAAAATACTGACTAGATTTGGATGCCCAAAGATCCTGATGAGCGACAGAGGCACGCACTTTGTTAATGAAACGATACAAGCCCTGAATGAAGAATTCCAGATCCATCATGCAAAAAGTACACCATATCATCCATAGGCAAACGGGACATTCGATGCTTTCAAAAAAATCTTAGAGCAGGCATTGACCAAGGTTTTCAATGCTGATCGTAGTGATTGGGACGTACGCATCCCCTCTATTCTCTAGGCCTATCGGACGACCTACAAGAAGCTAACAGGAAGGACCCCCTTTCGGATGGTCTATGGAAAATAGGCCATTATGCCAATATAATACATTGTTTCTAGTCTATGTATCGCAGCATTTACAAATATGGCAGAACCTGAAATCATGGAAGAACGCCTTGCACAGCTTTTGGCGTTGGAAGAAGATCAGTTCATTGCTAACTTTCATCAGCAGGTTCAAAAGGCTCGCGATAAAGCTTTGCATGATCGACATATTCTCCAAAAGACATTTGTAGAAGGCGACCTAGTCCTTTTATAGAATAGTTAGTTTGCGAAACACCCAAGGAAATTCCGACAGCACTGGCTTGGTCCCTATACTTTTAAGGAAATCACAAATGGTGGAGCAGTCAGGTTAGGTACCCTGCGCGGTGACGTGTTACCAGGATATGTCAATGGCAGTCAGCTCAAGCCATATAGGGTTAGATAATTATATGCCCGGAATAGTTGTCTTAGGAAGAATCGGCCCACCAGGGATGGGGCGCTGAGGCACGAACGAGATATGCACGTTGGTCAGGATAATCAAGTAGCTCCAAGGACAATTGGCGGACCCATAGTCACAGTGACTCGGACGTGTCACAAGATTGTGTTGGGGGACTGTTGGAATAGGGTCTCCTACAAGCTGCGAACCTGGTCCGATTTTGTATATTTTTTATTATATTTAGTCTAGTGCAGGGGTTTTGGGGTGGGTCAATGCCCTGAAAGCATTGTAATGGGTCAAAGGGTAGACCTAGAGTCCATAAACCACGGTTTGTAGAGCAGAGGAAAGATTAGGCTAGATTGTTATAAATAGAGGGACATTTTGAATTATAAGGGAAGACGATGATGAGATCTTGATGTGAACTATGGCTTTGTAGATCTGTTTGGGTTTTGGGGAAAGGACTCCTGCTAGCTGTGTGCACAGAGATCTAAAGTCCTGCTGTGTGCGAACCCTACTGCTATGTGCGCAGGTCGGGTTTGGGTATTATAAGAAGGAACTAAAGGATTAATGAATGAGAAAGGTTGTTTGAGTAATTGCATCTATGTTTACTGTTAATGTGAATCTTTGATAGTTGTTGTGTTATGTATATTCTGTGTTAAGTTGTGAAAGTACTGTGTTAAGTGTTTCTACTACATTTGGGTCTGTTCTGTTATGTTTTATGTAATGTTGCACTACTGTTTTTGATTTTTTGAGCACAGTAAGTATAGTTGACCTTGCGAACATGTATGAGAAGGAGATATATAGATCTAGTTCTGAGATAGGCGATTTGGTCATTATAAAGCTGGACACAGCTCTACTTGGCTTACCTATCCTCTCTTAGGGTGTGGAAACCTAGTTCCAGCACCCACCCATACTGCTTCGGGTGAGACTTTGACTTGCGCAATCAGGTCACTACCAAAAGGGCCAGTAGTATAGGGGTTTGTTGGCAAACCTTAACCTCTGAACCTGGGTCAGGACCCCTCAAGACAACAAAAGAAAAGGATGGTTTTTTCCCAGATGGGTTCCCCGATAAAATAATTTTGTTCCTTTTGTTTTAATGGTTTCATGTTATTGCATGTGTTTCTATCGTGTGTTTTCATTTCCACAAAATAGTAGAAGAAATTTGTCTCTTGATTTCAGCTCAATTTCATTAGCAGTAGTAAATGTTTTGCAATTTATACACAAAGATTCCCTAGGTCAAGGATCTAGTTTGAGGCCAAATCCATGACCTTGATGTCTATAACATATTTTGTCTCTTTTGTGAGTTATTTCTATAAATAAAAAATTTCCTACAAAATTCCTCATGGGGTGCGAGATGTGTGAGCTTAGGCTCAAACTTGGGCATTGTTGTAAGCTCCATGACCATTAACATCATTTATCATGTGAGATCATTAGTGGGACATGATGGAGATAATAGAAAGAAAGCTAAATAGGTGACGGATAGGGAGGGAGAGAGTGTTTAGTGATACAAATGGGACTTAGAAGGTGAATTACCACACCAAGATTCAACGATATATAACCAAAGGAGAAGAGTAACAATTAACACTATAAAGAGGGATCCCCTTGGTATAATTAAACTTCACCAATTATAGCAGAAAGAAAATCCAACAAAGCTGGCAAACCAACACCATGCACATGGATTATATACCTCTTATGTATTGCATCCCTCGAAAATGTATAAAAAAGAAGGGAAATGAGAGAAAACACGAAGAGCCTAGTGCTGGAGTCCCTCATGCTATAGAATTTCCCATAAACGTTGTTGGTGACCCCTACTAAGAGGACAACCTTACGCTCATGCAAATCAAACGGCTATGAAATGAGAGAAGTAGCCCTTGCTAGGAGGACAATCTCACTATTAGACAATTCTAACAAAAGAGGAATGAGAGAAGGGACTAGGCCTAGAGGGCCTAGTCCTTCATACTATGAATCTCAGGCTAAAAGGCTATAAATTTCCTTGAAATATAGAAGGATCCTAGGCTAGACCTAGAACTTGCTAATTTCTGCAATGAAAAAAAATGAACCTAACCTCCTCATACCAAATCAATATATAAAAATATGAGCACATTTGGAATCATAGCACCATCAATGGCACCTCCATAAACAAAAATGTATTCATTACTGAGTAAATTTGAGTGTGTGCATAGACCTATTAAAGGGATGTTTGAATGGGGAGAATGAGTGCACGTTTGTTCATGGTGATGTGGGTGATGCCATAGGGCATTTGGCACCACATTTCCTCCTAAATTCTCACAGGGTGTAAACTATCATTCGACCCCTCCTTCTATGCTCATCCCTTGAGACATCCCATCGGGGAAAAAAAATAATAACAATGAACATTTAGACTACATCAAAATTAATAATATTCATCTTAAATTAAACATAACTTTATAAAGACACTAATTTTATTATTTATATTTTTTTTCAGTAACTAATACATGAACTATTAATTCATAAAATTAGTATTAAACTCATTTTTATAAACATAAAATTATAATTCATTTTTATAGACTTAAAAATATAACGTATTTTTAGTAGTTAACGTAATATATTTTTATAAACATAAAATTACAAATTATTTTTAAAATTTAATAATTTTAATACATTTTTAATAGCATTGATCTATTTTTTTTAAGGAACGGGTACTAGTTTTATTATATATAAAAACTGGTTTTTGGGCCAATACCCTTATAAAAGTCTTGATGTTATAGAAACTCATTACTATATACACACTAGTACATTGAAATTATGTTCGTTTGAGAACTATCGCCACCTATTTTGACCACACATCTACTGTAAACCTAAAAGAAGACCCCTAATATCACTTTAAATCTACATAACATCAAAATTAACTAGATTTAGGGGAGGAACAAATAAACATGCTTGACAGAAGTTTAGAATTGTCTCGATGTTCCGGCCTCATGCTCACTTCAATTTTTTTTCTTTGTAGGTTCATCATTACTTCATTTTTCTTCCTCATTGGACAAGTCTAACCTTATGGTGTTTTCTTCCAGATCCAATGCCTAGGTAGCTAATGCTAATAGGTCAATTTGAACCTCCCTTTAAAATTTCTTCCATTGATTACGAAGAAGTGTGATTTTGGTGTTCATGAGGAGTCAGGTCGCATTTCTCATGTTTTATTAAATCTCTATCCCATTCTAAAGGGTTTTCAATAGCACCTCCATAGAATCAATAAATCGATTCAGTAGACCATGCTATGCATCCTAAGACTGACCACCTTGATCTACCATCACATAAAGATACTTCTTTAGCCTATAGATGAAGGAATTCCACTTCTGAGTAGCTACATTCTCCCTTAAATAGTCACTCCTCCCACTGAATCATCAACTTAAACCAATGTTATTCCCACCACTCATATCCACATCTGAGAGTCATCATACTTCAATATTTTTCATGAGAGTGATGTAGTGGAAGGGGAGCATTAGCACCATTTTGCATGTTATTAACTGTTCTATTGTCACTAAGGCTTACATATTTGATATAAACCACATTGGTTCATTAGGACTTAACACTTGAAGCCTCGTTAGGATGAAAACTGTAGATATTAATTGCAAAATTTTGTATTTATTAATACCAGGGATTAAATCCTCGACTGGAGTATTAACTTTGGCACCCTCTCCATGCGCACTTTCACTTGTTTTCGAGACAAGTTCATTCTTTTTTATGAAACGAGATCCACCAATATGGTTTGGTAAAGGATTATGATGAAAAAAAATCCAATCCAATATATATATATATATATATATATATATATATATATATATATATATTTATTTATTTATTTATTTATTCCATATTTATGGGATGGCAGAGAAGAAACTTGATCCCTGATCTAGAACTAACTTCCCTTGCTGAAAAGTAGTCCCTTAATTAGCCATGATATTTTCTAATGAGTTTAGCTACCTCGTGACATAAAAAAATTAAATTTTCTTGAATTGTGTTGCTTGAAGAATAATCCTTTCAGCAATTGGAGAAATACCTAGACTTACGTCCCTTTGGATTTCCACAGTTGAAAAATGGAAATCAATGAGTCTCCATAAACTATTATTCTAGTAATATTCCTTGTCGATGTTATTTCCAAACCTTACCATAATACTAAATATTAATCTTGATTATTGGTCACCTGACCCAATAGCCAAGAATTTTTTCTCTTTGTTTGTTAACTGGGGCATATAGTAACCCCTCATACTCTTGCAACCACCATGTGTATCTCTTTTTTAATGGTGCATAATTTTGATAAAATAAAGAAGATTGGTGTACAAATCATGTTTTTTTGGGAAAACCCACCCATGGTTTTGCACATGGTTTTATGAATGGTCGTTTCGCCTATGGTTTTTTAGATCTCGATAAAGGAACTAGGGTTATTTTCTAATATATTTTTAATTTATTGGTGGTTTTATGAATGTTTCAGCATGTATATAATGTATTGTAAAATATAAAGGAATATAATGAAAAATCAATCTGGTTTTCTTGGTTTTGTGTTCCAAGAGAAAAATCTCTGTGTATATTTTATGTTCTCCTTGTTAACACTTCTTAGTTTCCCACGGCTAAGAAAGGAAACCAAAGAGGTGACCACATACCAAATTTTGATTTGGTATCTAGCCCTACCAAATAAAATAGGGCTCTCTCAAAATCAATCTCACAGCCAATGGAAGTAACTAGAGAGTATTAGGGTTTTAGGCTAGTTATTAGTTCAATATGGTTTTTTATTAGGTTTTGTTTTATAAGAAGCACCACATTTGGGAACTAGGTCAAGTGTTCCAAAGGATCAACTGCAGTTATAGAATGAGACAAGATAAATGTAACTAGTGGCACAATTTGAATTTTTCATTGTAGTGTAGTGAGGAAGGAATCATGTAGAACGAGTAAAATGAGCATAAATGTATGAATTCATTTACTTAGATATAAGAACATTTATATGAAAATATCAGATAAAATAGAGCATATGAGGAAATGTATCGTGTTTTAAAATTATGACATTAAAACAAGAAGAATATAGATGGTTTCTTGAAAAAATGATCATAAGATGCATAAGAAAAATGGAGAAAAACATTGTAACTAACCACATCACAAGAATCCCATAAAAATAGTTGCAACTGCCTGTAAATTACTTCTACAAATAGTCAAGTACACCAGTTCCAAAAGAGTGTGAACTTCAATTATTCAACCTTTTCATTGACTTGATTCTGAGTACATATTGAAAAAAAAATATTCCACCTCTAGGGGTCGAATCCTAATCCATAGCAACTAATTAATGAACCTAATGACTCATTCACTAATCCTAGGGAAGTTAGAAACAACTTTCCCCTTTTTTAGCTAACTAATTGAGCTTTTCTCTCTAGGAATTAATCATAAGATTATTTACAAATATGACCATTAATAATGCGATTAATCATGAAAAAACTCATGATCCAACTGTTACATGGACCAAGTTGACCTTTGACCTCCACGTGTATTGAAAATTTTCCAACACATAAATGCATCAAATTTTCCCCATAAATGCATCAACTTGGGCTTGATCTTTGGGTGCCTTCCCGGATTATTTTTTTGCTAAAAAATGTATGTTTGCAAAGATGATTATGTATAATAAATAATGGAGTCACAAAGCATTGCAAAAACCGGCTCCAAAATCATAAAAATTTGACTTGAAGTCAAACTTTCCCAAAAGCACAGTGAGTGATCTGAAAAAGTGGCAGAAATGTCAAAATATGCATTATTTAGTAAATTTCTGAAAATTTGTGAGCTTTCAAGCATACCCATGAAATTTTATTACATCCTTATGATATTAGCCATCTAAACATGCTTGAAATTATGAATTTGATCCTCTTTAGAAAAACTACAAGTACTCATTGCATTTATGTTGACCAATTTTCCTGTGTGCACAAAAAAAAATCAAAATCTTCAAAATTTGCCTCATTTCCTTTCTTTCATTCATGCCTTCAAACAACTAAGGATGCATCAGCCAAGAGGACTAGGATTTTCTTTAGTTTTGGTTTTCTTAGGTCTCCTAGGCTATGTTTGAACATTCTTTTCTTCCAGCTACTCAACATCAACAATGGCTTTACCTTTATCCTTTTCTACCAATTTTTTACTTGATGATGGAGGGTCCCCTTCTGGTTTACTCTGTTGCATTAGATCTTGTCGCAAATGTCAATTTTCTTCCTGTAAGAAAGACACCATGAAATTGGCTTTGGATAGGTCATCTTCAACTCTTTAATATGTTCTTCCTTCTCCTTGATGATATCTTCTATTGTATTATCTCCATATTTTTATCATATGTCAGCCATCTCAACTTATACAGGTACCTATTCTTCATTATGCAATGGTGAATTATGTATGCTCATTGGTGGTTCCTCTCTCATGGTTTCCAACTAAACTTCCTCTTCACTAACAACCTCCTTAGGTATCATTTTTTCTTGAGATCTAGTTCTAGGATGAGTTCTTTTCATTGATGGCATACTTGATGTTTCAGCTCGATGTGGTCCTAATGGTGATGAAGAGGAGATTTTACTATTTGGCTGGCTTGAGACAAGAAGAGGTGCACTGACTCTAAGAATTTTTCCCATGACATATTAATCTGAGCCAGCTAGTGGAGAACTATGACTTTGATTAGAGCATGATGGAATAGACTTGCTTGGTGATTTATTCTTTTGGATTTCACCTTCTCAGCCATTTTCACCAAACTTCTAAAGAAATAGTTGGGTAGGCTTAGGGGCTTGATAGAAGTAAAATGCATCAATAATTTGATATGATATTGATATAATCTACTAAAACTCCCCTCAAAAGTGCAATAATTCATGATAATCTTCATCAAAGGGTTGTACTTTTCCAACAACTATCTACTAGAAAATATATGGGAAGGTGACTCCTTGTACTGTGGTTTCGAGAAAATCTTATAATGCTCAAAGTCTAAATCAATCCCTTTGAACAAAATTTCACCTTCATTAGGGATTGTGGTTGCTGAAGATATGATCTCTATTGACATCATAAATTTCACCCTTGCAATTATGACATGATCTCTTTTGAACTTGAGGGAAAATAAACTTGTTAGATCATGATTATAACCCACCTCTTGCGCTTTCCTACAAAACCCTAAACAACTTGCCTACTCGAATGACCTCCCTATAAAATATGATGAATTGACCTCTTGGATATGAATGGGCTCATATATTTAGATATCTCCTCATTTTAATTTACTCTTTTAACTGATCTCTTCCATGTTTGATTTTTCTTTGAAATGAAACCCTAGTTTCACAGAAGAATGGGTAAGGGGACTTGAGCTGCAAAACAGGAGTGAAAATGTAGCAAATTGAGGGGAAATAGGAGAGGATAATTTTTTAAGAAATTATGGGGAGTAGGGAAGTGTTTTAGGAATACAATGAAAGTTTAATTATTCAATTTGAGTGAGGGAAAGGGGGTGAAAAAAGGAATACACGGTCATAGTTTAGAAACACAACAACTAGCTAGGGTAGTGAGAGAAAATGATAAAATGACTGAATTTAAGTGTGGGGTGTTGCACAAAATTTTGTCACCGTCCCTGCAATCCCCATCCCACAAATTGGAGTACCATTTTTATGACTTATATGAAGTTTCATTCCTTGCAAAAAGTTTCATTGCATCCCTTTCCATGAGAAGAACATTTCCTCTGCTGACTATTCCTGGAACAGACCATCAAAAACACATGATTTTGGGTTGGCACTAGTAGGAAGTTATGACCTTGTGTTGATAAAGGAAATTAGCACTAGGCCCTTGCAACAACAACTAGCTAGGTTAGTGAGAGAAAATGATAAAATGACTGAATTTAAGTGTGGGATGTTACACAACATTTGGTCACCATCCTTGCAATCCCCATCTCGCACATTGGAGGACCATTTCTATGACTTATATGAAGTGTCATGCCTTGAAAAAAGTGTCATTGCATCCCTTTCTATGAGAAGAAAATTTCCTTTGTTGACTTTCCTAGAAAAAACCATAAAAAACACATGATTTTTGGTTGGCCCTGGCAGGTAGTTATAGCCTTGCGCCGATAAGGGAAATTATCCTATGCCGAGCTATTTTTGGAAAGTTTTTTAAATATAGAAGCAACGTTTCCATTGCCAACTACTTCGTGAGTGAGTCAGCTTGGGTTGTTCGACTGAATAACGTCAAGCACCTTCCTTTGGCTTCTTGTTCCCTACTTTTGGGGTAGCCTCCCAAAGGATAAGGCCTCCCTTCCACCATATGAGGGATCCCGACCTCCTCCTCTCCTTCTATAAATACATCTCTCTCACATAGATGTAGCTAGCTAAATGGGAATAGTTGAACATTTTGGAGAATAACTGAAAAATTTTGATATAGCTAGTGTGAGATAGAGCAGAGAGAGACCCTTGTTGAGAGAGAGCTTAGGATTATTGCCTCGCCAAGTCCAAATTCCATGATGAATGCTCGAGACGCATTTTTACTGGACTCGCTGAAGGAGGTTGCGATGTCAAAGCTCATTCGGTTGTAATCTATTTCTTTCTCTTACCTAATACATGACTGATGTTTTGGTTCCCGTATTATGTTGATATGACTAATCTTATGCAATACGTTTAATTCTCATTGACCAATTAGATAGTTATGAATGCAATTATTGTTTCGTATGCTGCTTTTGTTCTCTGATCTTTGTACAGGAATCTGACTATCACTGTTGAAGGATCGTGACGTATCATGGATGAAGATCAGGAGATTATCGCCACAGGTACGAAAACTGTGTTGGATCAAAGGTAGGACAATCTATCTCGACTCAATTTCATTCATTAACTAGGAATCGATGCATTAGCGTGTCCTCTTGGTGCTAGACCCACTCTAGGGCTAGAGGGACTGCCTTTGTCCACAGAGGGGATTTACCTACACAAAAATTTGGCGACTCTGCTAGGGATCAGTGTGTGTTTTTCGTCTCCTTGTTTATCGAGCATTTGGCTTGTCAAATCAACTTCGGTCGTTTAATTATTTTTGTTTTTCTACGTTGCTTGACTTGCCTGACTATTTTAAACCATCTTGTTCAGTTCGAGAGTGTCAAGTCTAACCTATGCTCAGTGGTTTTATTTTTCCCATAGTTTATTAGCTTGGCATGGCTTTTCCTTGAACAGTCGTGCCGATTGGTGCATGTTCCTTTTGTCATAGGTGCACCAACCCCTGTTTAGCATATATTACAACTAAACAGTCGCATCGAATCCTATAGGGTTTGATTTGACCTTTTTCTGAGTTTTTGTCAGTAGTTCTTGGCTCTGGATTGGTTTTTTGCCTAGCAATTAGTATCTTGATATTGTTTTGACTCTGTAGTCTCGGTCTTCTCAGCTGTTTTCTCGTCATATTATCAGTGGAGTTTGTAGCCCTATGGTTTCTAGGTGCCTTGTGCTATTCTTTTGGACCTCTCCTCACTGAGCCTTCTGAGTTAAGTTCAAGTCACTTTGATCTTTGTCATTTCAATTCACTGACTGATTGTGTTATTTTTTCTCTCTATTATTCATGTCTTTGGTTTGTTGGATGATCACTTTTGTCTTCATTTGACTCTCCATTTCATCACTTTGAGCATAGATTATATTTCTCATTGGATCATTTTGAAAGCCCTTTGTTTGATTGGAAGAGTGCATACGTGTTTTGAGTGTGTTTTAGTTTAACAGTGCATTGTGTGCTTCATTCATCTAAAAAACAAAAAATTGCATTATTTCGCTTAAATTGAAAATGAAAATGTTCTTTTGCATTACTAGCTCTTAGAAAACTAGGAAAGAGTTTTATTTTTCTCATTTGGTTTCATTAGATGCATTAGTAAAATTATTCTCATGTTTTGATTGATTGCTAATTTGTCATATATTCCTATCCTTCTCTTAGTTAGCATTCATTGAACGGAAATGATGTTCTTTTGCATGTAGTGTGCATTTAGGAATTTGAGATCACATTCGGTAAGGCCTTGAAATCACAACATTAATTCAAGATCAACCTTAAAATGAATTCAATCGACCTAAGGAAGCATTGAAACCTAACGCACATATTTTAGAGGTCTAGGCTAGTGACATGTTCCGATGTCATTAAGCCTAGTAGCTGTCATTCACCGCCTGGCATTAGACAATACTAGTACAGAATTGTGCTCCCCGTACCATCACATAAATAAAGGGAGACCCTCATAGGTTGCAATCCTTTATCCATAGGAAGCCGATTCTACCACCCTATAACCGTGATACACCGAACATAGCATTCAGGGAGACTACCTGACGTACGTTAAGTCCTTGGTCATTTATCTTTCATTTGATCACCAAGGTGTATATGGCAGTTCACGGAAACTTGGTACACCTTCTTGCTTAGATTACCTAAATAGTCATTTTGATCTTTTCGTGACTCTCTAAAAGTGAAAATATCATCGAGCACTTGTTCTTTCATGCTCATTCAATCTGAAATTTACTAGAGTCATCTTTTGGTTGTTTCTCAACTCTTAAAACATGAAACAAAAAATTTGTGTTTCAATGTCATAAAATTAATTGCCTACAATCACATGCCCATTAAAGTTTTTTGCTTGGATTTTTTTATTATTTCCTTAGCGTTTGATCTTGAAGCCTCGAATAGGCTATCTCGTTTTTTCTTTCTGTTTTGAAACATTGTCACAGTGGCGGAACCACCAATTTCGACATCTTCTTGACTGCCTCCTAGTGGTAGTCTTTTTCTTGACGTTTCTTCCGAAACACCTCATTCCACTAGGTCTGTCGAGTTTTCGTAGCCTATCCTACTGAGTTTCTTACCTCTTGCTACCCGGTCTCCTCCTGAAGGGTCATTGATTTCAATTGACCACCTCAAGGTGCTTGGTCTAGTTTTGGGAGAGAGGAAGAATTACCTCCTCTTACTTTAGGATTTCCACTATTAGCCGATGCTTTACCTCCTAGTCCTCGTTGTCTTTTCGATGATCTTACAACCTCATCAGATATGGATTCTTCGAGTCCTGTCGGCAGTGAAGAGCTTCATGTTTCTATCGGAGAATATGAGGTTTTCCCAAAAGATTTCCCATATGTCTCCAGTCAACCCTCCCCTCAATCAGTGTCTCTTCCACCTAGTTATCGTACTTTGGGTCATAATTTCTGGTGTTTCATCCATGCCACAGTCCAGTATAGTGACTCCCACATGAAGCTCAGTTTTTCCTACATTAGGAATGTCACCTTCGACACCCATCTTGTCAGCCATTGTTACATCTGTCTCGGTCTGACCCACCATTTGTGTGGATTCATATGCACCGGTTGTTAGTATGACTCCATCATCAAGGTATGCTATTATTCACAGGTCTATCTTTGTCAATCCCACGATTCCAGTTAGGCCTACCGTGAGTAGATCACAGCCTCGCACTGTGGGAATCCCTCCTACGTGCATCGTACCTATGTTTCTATTTTTATTCCTAGTGGTTATATGTTCGATGAGTATCTGTTGGATATTTAGCGACGGTATGCTCCCTCTCTGGATGATCAGTAGTAGAATTCCACACCTCAGGGTTCTCAGTAGCTGCAAGCTCCTGGAAATCCTCCACATAATTATGATGTATATGGTAATATTGTATATTTACCTCTGATTAATCCCAATCAACTTGTATATTTTCCTCTGGCTGATCCCTATCATACCGTTTACTATCAAGGACCATCCTTACAGGGACAACCCTCATGCCTACAAGGACAACCCTTACAGGGACAACCTTCGGCCCAGCTGAGACAACCCTTTGGTCCTCAAGGACAACCTTACAGTCCGCAAGGACAACCCTTACAGGGAAAACCTTCGGTCCAAAAAGGACAACCCTATGGTCCTTTTGGCCAACCTCAATTTCAACCAGGAACATCTTATGTTCCTAGGGGGCAAATGTATCCACCAAAGGAACAACCTTTTGCACAACAACAACAACCTTACATTCAGCAAGGCCAAGCTTTTGTACAACAAGGAGAACCCTACGATCATGCGCTAGGTCAACCTAGTTTTCAGGGGAAACCTGGCCGATCCCAACCATTGGCCCAACCTCTTCCATAAGGGAAACCCAGTGGCCCTAAGTATCCAGGCCAACCTGCTCCGCAAGGAAAACCTATCCAACCTCAACAATCGATTCAACCTACTCAACCTACTCAGCATCTGGTTCAACCTGTTCAACCTGCTCCGCAGGGAAAACCTACTCAACCTTAAGGCGCTACTTACCCTTCTCAAGGTCAATCTCAGCCGGTATATAGTACGCCCCAAGGTTTCACTTATTACCCTCAAATTCAATCCCAGTTGGTGTATAATCCACCTCAAGGAAATGATTACATTCCAAAGAAAAATCCATATGTTGCTTAGCAAGGACCTCAGTAGTATGCTCAAAATCAGTATCCCGACCCTCAACCCTTATATGGGCAGAAATATCAGGCTTATAACCCCTATGGACATAATCCTCTGGGACAAAAAAAAAGGGGGCAAAATTTCTCTCAACCTGGGTGGAATGTTAACACTGGTCTTTATCAACGACTTGCAATGGCTTTTAATCCTCAATTATCATTTCTTTCTACGTTGGAACTACTTGATGTGTCAAATTTGATGAACGATCCGATCCTTCATAACCGATATTGGCCTCCAGTTCCAACCAAAATTTCTGGTGATTTTCCTAAGTTTGAGGGCAAGTCTGAAGAAGACCCCCAAGCACATGTTATAACCTACCATCTATGGTGTTCCTCTAACTCTTGGTTTGACGATTCCATCTGACTCCGTCTTTTCCAACGGACTCTTACTGGTGCCGCTGCCAAGTGGTACATCGAGTTATCTCGTGGCATCTTAGAATATTTCAATTCTTTAGCGATGGCGTTTCTCACGCACTTTCAATTGCCGGTTTAGTATGAAACTGGGACGCACCTCCACACATCCTTGAAGCAAGAACGAGCTACTCATATCTCAGATCATATTCATGAATGGAGGCATCATCGTCGCTTGATCAAATTTGAGATTCCTGATTAGCTTCTAGCTGATTGGTTTACTACCTCCTTCATTGCTCCGATTGCTAAGGACATTGCTATGGGGGCATGTGTTATTAAGGAATAGGCCATTTCTCATGCTTGGTACCTTGATCTTGTGTAATCTCAGTCCGACACGTTGTACAAACTCTTGCCATATGCTCCTAGACCTAGAAATTCCAAAGCACTGGCGACGCCTACCATTGATGATATCATCGGTTCTATGTCTCAAACTTCTCATAAGTCTTCTCCTTCGAATCCTAGGAATCAAAAATCTACTCCTACCAATGATACTGCTTCTCAACAAACCCTGAATTCTGGTAAAACTGTGGAAATGAATGTCGTTTAGGCCAATCTGGTACATAAAAATTCCAAGGGTAAAAAGAAGGGTAAAGGTAAGGCCAAAGTCAATACCCCAAAATAGAATTCTCAGAAATCTCATGCTCATGATGGTTCACAGCGTAAACCAAAGTATCCTTGCTTGATTTGTGACGAAGAGCACTACACCAAGGACTATCCTCGACGGGCCGAAGTGATTCGATTGCTCAAAGGCACCCAGGGAACTCCGGTTGTTATCAAAGAACCATTTCCATAATAGCAGACTCAGTTGGTAGAGAAACCTCACTCTTCTACCCCATTTGGCTCTCAGGTTTTCATGACGAATGGTCTTGCATCTGTTTCCGTAGCTACCTGGTCCAAATATTATACAGAACAGCGTCATGCAGCTAGGAAAGAGATCGTTGATGGTCCTCCTCCTCTGCCTGCTTCTAGCCCTCTTCAGATTGAAATGCCCATTACTGAGCCCGTTGTACGTCCACATTCCAAAGGTGTACTCCGTAAGTATTCTTACAATCTTAATGCCCATGCTACTCAACATTACAACATTGTTGAGGATTTTGCTCAGGCACCATCTGCTATGTCTACATTATAAGTTCTTTATATTTTTCCGTCTCAATGGAAGGCTTTGTTATCTACCATCGGTGGGCTTGATCCTGTTGATTCGAGCCTTATTAGTTTCAACTTGGAGAATTTCATCCCACTTCTCCCTCACTAGCTTGTGCTCATTATCCAAGTTGGGATCAATGGAATGAATATCCATCGAGCGGTCATGGACGAGGGTGCATCTACGTGTGTCATGTCATCTGCCTACTAGACGGCCATTGGTTCTCCAACTTTGAATTCATATCCAGATGCTCTAGAAGCGTTTGATGGAAGGGAATCTAAACCTCTGGTGTTCTCTCTAGTTTACCAATTACTCTAGAAGGGAAAATAGTTAATGTCGAGGTTGAAGTATTTGATGCCAAACTCAATTATAATCTTCTCCTTGGTCGCAGTTGGACTCACACCATGATGTGCATTCTGTCCACTCTCTTTCATGTTTTCCGATTTCCACATGAAAGCAAGATCGTTACTGTCGATCCGTTTTATTTCTTCACTTCTTCATCTTTCAAGAGAAATGTTCCATATGTGGATCAAATTCCTATGCCTTATGAGAGCGTAGGGCCAGGTCTCTTCAAAGATCTTGCCCTCATGGGTATTTTTCCTCTTCCTCCACCCAACAATGTTCAAGTTAATATGATCTATAGGTCTGACGATCCGTGGATCATCCCTTCCCCCGAGTAGATTGGTTCATTTGGATATTCGATGTCGTTAAGTCCGATTGATATTGATTACTTTGAACTTATTTTAGCTTCAAATCCTTCGCCTCCTGATCGTGCTCCTTTGGGCATGTCTCTTGATACTTATTCTCAATCCCCTTGGCTCAGCGATTCAGATTCGCTCGATCCCTTGAAAGATATATTTCCCTCTGATGAGGCCATTGTGGAAACCATGTCTCTTGAGGATTCTCCTTGGGAATATATTCATTATCATTCCTCATTCATGCCCAGCCTTGGGGCCATGTCTACATGTCTTGAGAGGTTCTCTTCTCAGGTTCCTTCTCCTCTACTTCAAACTCCTATCCTGACACACGAAGTCTTTGCGTAAGGTAACTTGAGTAACATTACACATACGATGCCTATCAACATTTCCATTAGACCGAGGGTTGTTGAGAACATCCATATTGGGGTGACATGTTCTTCCGATGAGGTTCAGGTCTATACTAGTCTCTTTCGTGAGTTTCGTGACATTTTCACATGGTCTTATGAAGATATTACTGGCATTGATCCAAGTATAGTGGCGCATGAGATTCCTACCTATCCTGGTGTGAAGCCTATTCGCCATCATCTTCGTCCCGTGCACCATAGAAAGGTTTCCGCTATTAAGGGAGAAGTTAAAAATATTCTTAAAGCTGGTTTTATCTATCTGATTCCCTTGATAGAATGGGTTTCCAATATTGTTCCTGTAGATAAGAAACATGGTACCATTCGTGTCTGTGTTGATTACCGTGACATCAACTATTCTTTCCTAAGGATAATTATCATACTCCTTTTATTGATCAATTCATTTATGACTGTGTTGGGAGTGAGATTTTTTCTCTTATGGACGGGTTTTCTTGGTATAAATAGATTAAAATTCTTTCGATTGAACAACATAAGACCACCCTTATCTATCCTTGGGGTACTTTCGCTTATAAAAATATCCCTTTTGGTCTGAAAAATATTGGGGCTACATTTCAATGAGCAATGTCATATGCTTTCCATGATATCAAGCACATTGTTTAGCCTTATCTAGATGACCTTTCGTCTCATTTGGCTAAGCGTAAAGACCATCCTGATCATATCCATTAGATTTTTCTTCGTTGTCGACATTATAACATTCGGCTGAATCTGCATAAGTGCGTCTTCTGTGTTGACTCCAGTAGACTATTAGGGTTTATCGTTTCCAAATATGGGATTCATCTTGATCCACTCAAAGTTGAATCCATCGTTAATATTCCCTCTCCATCCTCCTTACATTAGCTACAGAGTCTGCAAGGGAAAGCTAATTTTCTATGCCATTTTATACCTAACTATGGCGAAGTTGCCAAAGGATTTATGCGATTACTAAAGCAAGGCGTCCCATTCCTTTGGGATGAGATCACCCAAAAATATTTTGATGCACTGAAGACGTTTCTCGTCAATGCTCCTTTGCTGTGACCTTCGAATTAGCACCGTGATTACTCCCTCTATTTGGTCACCACATTTAGTATGATTGCCATGGTTTTGGTATAAGACAATGATGATGGTGATGAACATGTCATTTACTATCTGTCTCGTAACCTTCTCAATATTGAGACGTGATATGCACATGTCTAGAAGTTGGCGTTGGTTGTTGCTCAATCTGTTCAACATTTTCATCACTACATCCTGTTGCATACAGTGACTGGGATTTCTTATTGCAACCCTATGACTTACATATTGAATTTTCAATTGCTGTTGGGCAAGCACTCGAAGTGGATTGTCATCCTCCAAGAGTTTTATTTGGATTTCACTACTGCCAAGTCAAATAATTCATTAGTCTTCACTGATTTGATATGCTCTCTCCATTTCGATTTCGCTCCATTTGGTTCTGAGGAACGCATTCTAGATGACACGCTTTTTCTGATTAGCACCCATGATCCTTGGTACGGTGATATCATTGTATATCTTTAGACTTCCACCTTTTGATCAAAGTTGAATAATGATGCTCGCCGACGCATCCATCATCAATCGAAACCCTATCGCATAGTTGGAGATACACTCTACTGCATCGGAGTTGATTCCATTCTTCGCTGGTGTTTGACTCTCAAGGAGGCTGAAAAGGCCCTAAGTTATTATCAAAGTGGTGCCTGTGGCGGTCACATGTCTGGATATACTACTGCACAAAATATTCTTCGTGTTGGGTATTTTTGGCCCACCATATTTAAAGATTGCATCATTTCTATCTGTAAGTGCCATGATCTCCATATCTATTAGCACAAGATGCATGCACCACCTTCCCATCTTCATCCTATCATTACCGTTGGTCCCTTTGCAAAGTGTGGCATCGATTTTATGACATGTAACCCTCACTCGGACGTGGGACATGCTTATATCATCGTAGTCGTGGAATACTTCACCAAATGGGCCGAAGCAATGCCTACACTTACGACTGACGGTAAGAAAACATCACAATTTATATTCAATCATTTCATTTCTAGGTTTGGTGTCCCTCAAGCCATTTTTACCAACCATGGTTCCCATTTTTGATATTACATAGTGGCAAAGTTGACTTCCAAGTTGGGTCTACGTTACGACAACTCAACACCATACTACCCTCAGGCCAATGGCTAGGTTGAAGCCATGAAAAAAGTTCTTATCACTATGCTTCAATGTACGATTGGGATGCACAAATAAAAATAGCATCTCATGTTGTTTTCGTCTCTTTGGGCTTACCGAACCTCAGTGAAGGATGCGACTGAATTCACTCCATTCTAGCTTGTCTACATTCTGGAAGCTACCCTTCAAATTGAATGTGAAATTCCTTCTCTCAAACTAGTTGTTGAATTGTTGTTGAATACTTCGCTAGAAGAAGAGCATCTTCTCTACCTGGAGAGGCTTGATGAAGCTCATCGCTTTTCTGCTCTAGTCATTGAAGCACAGAAGAAGCAGGTCAAAGCTCATTTTGACCTGTCGGTTTCCCCTCATTCCTTCATAGAAGGAGATCTCGTCCTCCTATATGACCAAGATCACGATAAGCTAGGGGCAGGAAAATTTCAAACCATGTCGCATGGGCCCTACATTTTTAAACGTGTTTTGTGAAATGGGGCTTATGAGCTTATTTATTATGAAGCTCATCCTCTAGATCAACCCAGAAATGGGTTGTATCTTAAAAAATACTATGCATGAGTCATTCGTGCATGTTTTTTGTACATAGGTGTTCTTTTCATTTTTGTACATTTTTGGCTTGGTGTGCTTTGTGAGAGTTTTCTTGCTTACTGTATCGTTTCTTATTGTGCAGATGTATATTACTCCTTATGTCGATTTCACAGATGGTGCTTCCCGCAGTACCCGAAACCTGTCTTCAGCAGCCTAGGTGATTTATGATCCTGCTGGTGAGTTGATAGACTTTCAAAGTATCTGTCTAGGATGAACTACAAAAAATGGCACTGAATATAGTGTTGTTATTGAACTATTAACTGAGGCCATTTCTCTCGACATTTGTGCATTGATTGTTAACCTATACTCACAGCTTGTTGTTCTTCAACTTAACGGACATTATTCTGTTAGAAACCCTCACATATTAAGGTTGTATTTGCATTTTTGTTTACTGGAAAGACATTTTGATTACATTACATATCAACATATCCCTAGATGAATGAATACATTAACTGATACAGTAGCTAACATTGTATTAGATAGACATTTGCATAATTTGTAAAAAAAAAATCATCATCACATGAAAAGATCCATACAGGAAAATATATGTATATATATATCGAGTGTTTGCATCCATGTGCATCATAATTTCAAAAAATATGTGCGTTTTGGTTACATCCTGAGACATTGTGTCTCTCAAAAAAATATGCGAAAATAAAACCTAGGTTTCTAGTTGGCTTGACACTCATGATAACATGTCACTGCCCGTACAAGCCACCTCAACAAGTAGTGAACTCAGTTTGACACTCCTGTAGTGTGTCTCTGGTACGCATGAGGAACATCATCGAATTACACATAGTCCGGGATCCCATGGGAGATTCCCTCCAAGTTGCATATGATTTCCTCCTCCTCACCCCCCTCACCATGAGGGGTCACATCAAAGTCGTGAGGAGTCTGAAGCTCTATCTGGGACATACCTGTGGGTCTCTCTGGGCCAACATTTGCAATTATATGGATTAATGTCAGAACATGCATAACAAAAAAATCATAATACTCATCAAAATAAAAAAAAATGAGTCTTACCCAATACTTCATCCCAATCCTCTCCTTATGGGAGTGGGAGATTTGCATCACCAGTGAAATATGTGCCAGATTAGGGCCACTCCTCCACGACAATCAGCTATCGGCAGAGCCACTCAAAGAACTTCGATCTCTGGGACATTTGTTGACTTCCCCCTAACTTTGGCATCAAAGCTGCCAAATGGACCATTCGTGGCTCTTGAGCTAGTGGTGTTGGAACTATTACCTCCTAACATCGGAATATTGGTAATCATTCCAAAATGAATGATACCAATATGGCCCCGTAGCTAAACTTCTTCATCTTTGTTTTCTTTCATTTCATCAGTTGACGCTTCATGTTGATTGTTACGGCCTCTGCCCAGTTATAGAAGGTCGATGCCATGCAATCTACAGAAAGAAGTAGCTGTGTTTTTGTGGCCTCATGCAGAGCCTGTGATCCTGCAGCTCGCGTAATGGTGTGTAGCACTACCCTTAGTGCCAAATCCAAAATAGTTTGGATATCCACTTTTCCGCTTCTCAATCCTTTCCTTGCCCCTAGGCACACCCTATCAATAACCATACTCATGTTCTCCATTGAAGGCCGGGTGCTGGTCAGGATTGGTACTGCCCCCCTCCACGATAGTCTGGTTATGAATTAAACATCTGAGACTTCAATCTCAAGTTCCTATTCGTGTATAATGAATTTTTCCTAATCAATGTCCTAGACACTGATCAAGTATTGCAACAGCTCCGATTGAGCTCCGAGACATGGTGCCATAAAGAATTTTTTGAGCCCACAATATCTAAGAGATTCCATGTGTTCAATCCCTGTAATTAGCAATATTGGAAAATTCCAACTGCAGGGAAAACACTATTTCAACCACTTTGGGATTCTAGGATCTAGCCCTCCTGAATCCAGAGAGGGATCTCTCCAATAAGTGCAAAGATGGATTTATCTTTAAGGTTTTTGGGTAATGATATTAGGCTAGTTATGAAGTCTGAGGGTTTTTGTTTGTTTTGGATGGTTGAGCATGATTATTATTTGGAGTGGAAAGTTCTAAATGGAAAGAGTTTCAAAGGTGTGAAGTTGCAATAAATTAGAACAAGCTTTGGCCAAAAAGATAGATAATTGCAGGTTTTAGTCCATTGGGCTATGGAGTCATAATAGGGTTTAATTGAAACAACAAGGTTCAAGAGTGGTCCATGGGGCAAGTCATCTATGTCTAAGGATCTCTTTAAAGTTAATTTTATGGAATGAAATGATACAACAAGAATGGGAATTAAACAAATGAAGAACAAAGAGCAGCCTAAGATTTGGTAAGTACTTTGAAACTAGCCAGTATTTGACATACACTTAAGAAATACATAAAGTGATCCAAGATATGGTAAGTACTTTGAAACTAGCCAGCTTTTGATACACTTTCAATATAAAAACATTTAAACACAAATGATAAAGAAGAATGGTCTAAGATCTGGTAAGTACTTTGAAACTAGCCAGCTTTCAAAACATTCTTAGGGAAACTTTCAGATAGTTTTTTGGGATAAAACTAGGATAGGGCTCACCATAACTTCTTTAGCTCATCTCTACTTAACATAAACTGAAAATAAAATTCAAGAATAACAATTAGCCTAGACAGTAGGATGAGGGAACACCAACATTTCTAATTGTTTAAACTGAATTAAGTCATTCCTAAACAACACAATTTTGAAGAAAACATATAGATAAAGCTTATCAGTCAGAGAAGGGTACTAATATATAGTAAATCCTAACTCTATGCTTGCTATTCTTTATTAGAGAAGATGGAAAAAGTGAAAATAGAAATAAAATAACGATTTACAATAAGAAAAACATCACCGTTGACATAGACCAGGATCCCATAAATCAGCTTGTATTGATGCTTCAAACTAGTTACAGCTTTAAGTCCAATTTTTCAGTTCAACAATCATCTTCACTTCTCAACCTAACTATTCTATCACAAGAAAAGCTTCAAGAGCCCATGAATACTATTTACAAGTAGAAGTCTCAAGCTCAAGTATATTTCAAAGTTCAGCAACCAACATTTTCTCATCTTCTACAGGAGTATTTATAGAAGGAATGAGGAGGTGGGAGGGGATAAAAGATCTCCCAGGTTAATTAATACAGAATTAATGCTTCTTGGCCTTTGAGGGGCTCGATGGAGAATTTTATAGATGTTCTGTCTATATTAATTGTTTTACATTAAGAATTAAGCTTGGTGGGAGCTTTTGTTGACTTTAAGGCTCTGTTTCATGTGGAAGTAACTCTACTGATATTTTGCGTTAAGTTCCATTGGCAGAGTTATCTTTTCGTCTGTGCTGAGGAAAATATATTCTTTCTTGATCATAAATCGACCTCTGTTGAATGCTGGTGGCTACAGGTGGCATTGGGTAGCTGAGAGGAATCAATTAGCCTCTCATGTGGTGGTTGAGGCTCCTCTGTCTAATAAATGTTTAATATTTTCTTTAATTTTTTTTAATTCAATGGATTAGGCTTTTGATAATCAATCTTAGCCGTAATCCATTAAACTATGGAATTCATCTTCAATCTTTAGTTCTGTTGTGGTAGGTATTCAACACTGATACTCTTTCGTTTTTTATTTAATTCACTGTGTCTTGTTGATGTGCAGGTTCTGCAAAGGGTCCATATGGCATCAATGCCCATGAAGCATTGAGGAAACGTGGATTTTGAACCCTGTGGATGGCTTCTTTTTTGTGAACAAAGGAGCGGGGATCGTCATCCTCGGCATTTTTTTTTCCTTTGATATAATGGAAAAAACATATAAAACCTACAAAATATGAGAAATAATTAAGAAATCCTGCATTGATGGGTACAACTTCTTAGAAGGCTATGGGGAGAAGCGTGGCCGTTGGATGGTAGCATCCAACGGTGGAGATCTGCGTGCGAAGGTCAGAGGGATGCGGTGAGAAGAAATAAGTCAGACCTGTCGATCTGTAGAGATCGACAGTTAAGATTAATCGGGAGGAAACATAATGAAAAAGTTCATATTATGGAGAAATGGCAGAAATATAAAGAGACAATGTTAAAAACCTTTGGTGGAGGAAGAAATGAATTAAAAATCAAAATGGGTTTCGGGAGGAATATGAGCCGTCGGATGAGATTAGCTCATAAGGATCAACAACTAAGGAGGCACGCGATGAATCATAATGGAAAAGAGGGGAAGTGGTTTCGGGAGGTAAAACCATGGGTTTCGTGTGGCGAAAGGGTGGGGAGGCGGTTTTGCCTTTTTGAACGCGATATGTGTTCCCGCCCGACACGTGGCATCAGAAAACCATCTATATCACACAATTTTTGAAAATTATCCTCCGTGCTTAATGTTACGCGATATGGAATACTGACCGTTAGATCTGGGACCTCAGATCCAACGGTAAGGAAGCGAGCGCGATATGGGATAGATGCGCGAGCAGAAACAGGAAGGGCAGTTTTATTATGGACCGTCCGATCAAAAGATCAATGGCAGAGATCAGATCTGGAAGGAGACAGGACCCACAGGAGGCAGGTCGGTCAAGGTTAACATGGGTCGTTAGATAGAACAGATCAACGGCTAGGATGAAAACTGGGTTTTGGAATGAAATAATAACAAAGCAGAGCAAGGGTTAATATGGATCGTTGGATCTGAAGAGATTAACAGCTAAGGATTGGCCAAAAACATTACACAGTGGGGCATAAATGATTTTAACCAAAGTTGTGAAATGCGATCTGGACCATCCGTTCTGGACGCATGGACGGTCCAGATGCAATTGGAGGCATGCGACCGGTGGGGCCATCAACAAGGAGGGCACCGAAGCGATTAATTGTGGGTCATCGTTCTGCAGATCAAATCGACGGCGGGGAATGGATCAGGGAATGTCAATTGGAGGTGAGGCAATGTTTAATGTACCCGATGAAAAACTTGCGATGCGATAATGCGCGGGCCATCTGATCGGCTCAAGATCAACGACATAGATTATCTTAAATATGAAACCGGCAGACCCCCTTTACAATACATGAAAACCAAAAATTAAATATGATACAAAGGTTTTGGCTTCGGGGGCCGGTTTTTATATACATGAAAAAGCTTGGCGCCCATCTATGGGGCCTTTGATTATATGGAAGACAAAAGGCCTAGGGCTTATACATGGAAAGGTCCAATCGCATCGAAACTTCGGTTCGGGCCTTTCAATCTACCCATTTTTCGTTAAAAAACATTGTTTCGGTGGGTTTAGACCAAACTTAGAAAAAAGTGGGTTTAGGAACTTACAAAGGGGAAAATGTATCGGAGATGGATTATTACAATGTTTTAGCGCCCGATTACGTGCTCTAAGGTTATATGAAGCGTTTAATGGGATTGAGGGTTATGTGATAAGGGGCCAATCACAATCGGAGGCTTCACCATAAGAAATGAACTTGCGTGCTTCGATTTATCTGATGTGATAAGCGCCGATAGGGCTTAGCACTTGGTTCCAGCACCAAGGCATATGTGGGTAAGTGGTTAGGACTTAGCCCAAAGGGCCTTAAGTCCATAGTAAACAAACTTATTTTTTGTGAATTTTTTCAAGGTTTTTAATGGATTTGGGGGTTTCGGCAGAGTTTTAAAAAGGAGTTTTAAACTCTGTAATGTGGATTTTATGAAGGGAAAAAATGGGAAAAATGGAAAATAGAGGAATTTATGAGAAAAAGAGAAGGCAAAATGAAGGTTATTTTTGATGTGGAAGGAAGGGAAAAAAGGGCATTTTTCAATAGTCTTTTCTCATGAAATTAGCAGAATTCCAGAGTTAAAAATGGAAACAGCAGTGAAGATTTAAACAAAGGGCATGATTTCTTCATGAGTCTTCAAGAGATAACATTTTTAGCAATAGAAATTGTTTCTTGAAGGCTCCAAAATTATTTAGCCACCTTTTTATATAACAAATTTTATAGGTGGCTAACACCATGCATCTCCTATTGCCCATGGCTTCCTTATCTTCTTCACTGTGTTCTCGTTCTTTCCATTCGATCACCATTTTTCCTTTTCACACCTGCAAAAACATCCATATGGTTGTCATTAGCCAAATCCAAAGCTTTTGAATGGTTAAATTGGGCTTTCTTGTTTGTATTTACATTCTAAAAATGATTTTCGTGGTTGGTGCGACTGTTTTAGAAACGGTCGCGCTAATTGGCGCACCCCCATTTAATTTTTAGGTCGATTGGCGCAAGTTCGTGCCGGATACCCACACCAACTATTGCGCCCTAAGTTTTACAAAATCCTCCCATATATATACAAAATTGGGGTTGTAGGTAATGAAAAATCTATCGAAATGCAGGGAAGGATGTGAGTTCTTACCTAGAACAGATGGATTCAAGATTGGTCTTCCGGATTGCCTGTTGTCAACGCCGCAAAATCATAATGAAAAAGGGTAGCAGATTGCTTACAAGAGGTAAAAGTGAAAAGTAATTTATTTTTTACCATATTTGGCATTTTATAACTTTTTATAACCCTAATTAGGTTTTAAAGCGTATTTTTCGATTATTTCGCTATGTTATTTCGAGAAATCAGTTTCACGTGCATCTCTTGGGTAGTGACAGGTCTTCAACGTGATGATGATGAAGTAACGAGTTGTATTTTATACTTTTTTCGGACTCAGTAAAAACACGAAAAAGTCACTGTTGGAGTCATATTTCAGCTCTTTTCTGACTCTCGAAAATTGAAAAAATTGTCGAGACTCTTGTCGTTTTGAACTCGTTAAATGGCTGCGAAATGATATCTACCCAATATACATTTACCCCTTTTTCGAGTTGGGATATATTATTTACGAAAAAGGAATACCATAGCCTATCGTGACTAAGAGGTTATCTCAGACACATTTTCCTACCTTTTCGTATGTGTGAGACTACCTACGAAAAGGTACTGCTGGAGTTTTCTTTTCTGCTTCTTTTCAAACTCTCTAAACATGAAAAGATGTTGAGTTCTTCCTTTGTCAGACTCATTAAATCCTAAATGACATCGGAAACCGTCACCATGGCGTCACTGAGTTCCTCCTTCCTAGGGCTCATAAAATGTACTAGGATGGATTTTTCCAAAGGAAAAACTTACATGAAAAGCATATGCTATCCCCTTCAAGCTTGTTTTCCAAAAATAATTGGGGTACTTTCCATCAATGGTGTTATCACCCAAAAAATTTCAAAAAACATTATTGTGTTATGTTTTTTTTTTTTTCATGGTTAAAATTAGGTTTAGAAGTCAATTTAGGGTTTGGTTAAGGGTAGGTTAGATTTTTATAAGTTCAAAGCCCATCCTTAAGTTCAAATAAAGTATTTTTAAGGTCCATTCATTATCAAATATCCATAATTTCCATTTGTGAGCCATTTCCTAAAGTCTCGTGTCAAAACTAGTCAATTAGCCAAGAAGCCTTACTTTCGTAGCATCGCTAGTTCAAAAAAGTTGATTTGCACTACGAAACTGCTAAAAGTTATAAAGAAAAAACTATGTTTTCGGGTTTTGAGAAGTCAACTTCTAAGGATGTTTATGAGCAAATGAAAATGAATTTTGGAAACCTGAAAGATTTTTTTCTTCCTAAGAGACCTAACTACAAAAACCTCTCTCCGTTTCTTCAAATTCATTAGGAGGTGGGATAAATTGATAAATTAAAATGCGCTATGAAACTGCTGTTACAAAATTGTCCTATACATGACTATTTAGAAGTCAACTTCAACTTCAGTTTCTAGCCAAATGAAAAATTATTTTGAATTCTGAAAGAGGCTTGTCTTCATCACAACCCCAGCTACAATAACCTCTCTCACTTTTCTCACAAGTGTTATCAGTTGGGAGATACAAGGCTTTCTTTGAAGCCCTATTTTCAGAAAACAGATTTTTCCTTTTTTACACATGTTTTTCAAAGGCCATTTCTGGACAGCAGGAGATGTATTTCAAAGACCTACAAATACCTCGTTCAGTTTCTCAAACTACATCATGTATTAGGAGATATAAGCTCTGTCTCAAGACCTATGTTTCAAATAAAAACATGAGAAATCTGAAAGAAGTTAAGAAGTTATAAAGGCTGGAATGACTCTGTTTTCAGTTCATATGGCTTTTGATATGATGAAATCAGAACTTTTCATTTTGATTTTTTTTCATTTTATAAAATTTTTGAGAAAACTACTCACTCAGAAGTTTTGTAGCTCAGACAGTGTAAAAAGAGTGAAAAGCGCTACAAAACTACTATAGCATCTTTTTTCACTCTTTCTCATCAAATTTTGAAGCGAAAAATTTTGAATTATGATCTGAAATTGCTAAGGAGGATGTATTTAGAGATAATGAAGACAATCCTTGAGGAAAGAAATCAAAATTTTGAAGAAATAAGGGCTAAAAAGCAGCACAACGAAAGACGTTACGAAATTGTGTCGTTTTCATAGCACAGTCTATTTCATCTCATTTGAACAGTCTATCGATGGTTTTTGGACACCTGGAGCTTAGGGACGATTCTTGTAGGTGTTATTTCAGTTTCCAACAGCAAAGGAAATAGAAATAATGAGTTCATGGTGGTTAGAATGTTTCAAAATGTGCAAGGGACCCTATGCCTAGAAAACAGGAGACTGTTTCTATTTTGGTGGAGGTCAGCATCATGGTCATGAAGAAGTGAAGTCTATCCTCTGGATTCAACCATGTGTTAGTACACATGGAAAATTATGTAACTTATTTAATATAAGGTGGTTATAGATAGTGTTTAAGAGTTTGAATCCTATTTGTAATAGGACTGTTTAGTACATTAGCCATATTTTTGTAATAAATAATGTCATATGGTTATGCAAGGTGTCAAGAGTTAATAATTTGAAGTCTCTAGCAGAAGATGGGATCATCTCATGTTGTAAATGGTCTATTAAAGACCAAGAAGTTGAATTAGCAAAGGGTTGGACATTTTTAGCGAAAGACTGTGTTTATTGTAAGTGACTGGTTTTCAGCTTAATACAGAGTTTTCTACTTAGCCAACTTGAGATTCATAAATATTTCTAGTGTGTTCTTATTCTAATTGCATATTTTTACTATCCTATTGCAGTGGTGTTTTCTTATGTTACTCATAATTCATCATTGATGCTTTGACTTCCTTCATAGACAAACTGACTGTGTGTTTTATAGTTTCACATGTGTATCTCTTGACTAGAACTCTGATATGCCTTGACTCCCATGCTAAGTAGATTTTTTGGTTTTACTAAAGCTATTTTGACTCCATAAGCCCAATGTGAACTTGCTAATGTGATTTACAACAAATATCTATCATTTATTTGCTTATTACCCAAAATAGAGTTAGCCATCTATATTTATATCAAAAATCATTAACCCTTGACAGATCCCTCTTAGGTTGAGAAGTCTAAGCCTCAATAAAAATATTGGTTTGAAACAGTTACATGAGATTGATTTGATTGGCAGCCTATCAGGTCTAATTTTGTGATAAAAAATGGTGGGGGAAAATAGCACTAGTTCTCAGTTGTGTCGGCAGTATGTCGCTCTTGAACATGACGCTCATCTGCATTCGTGTTGGGTTGGGGACATCTTATTTCGTCATTTTTGCCTCCATGGGTTTGGGTAATCTGTTTTGACCTCTCATCTACTCTTTTCCACATCATAATGACCTCAGATCCCTTGATGTCAAATACTGCCAAATCCAGGGTTGTGTCACTGATATGTTCAAGAGAAGTTTTCGTTTGCAGTTATCAACCTCCCTCTGATTCTCTTTTTGGTCTTGATTCACTATCACCATATTCCTATGTCTCCTATCGATGATGTGGGAAACATTATGGCCCTCCTTTGACTAAATCACTTCCTGTCGACTTCAGCTCATTATCTAGGAAGTTGATCTAGAGACTCCCTTCCGGTACCTTGGAGCATACATGCCTCAATAGGAAGTTATTCACATTCGATGATAGTTCCACATCATTGCCCATTGATCAAGTGATTCTGTGAGTGTTCGATGCCAAATCACTATTCACATTCCATGGATTGTACTAGTTTTACCTTGAGATCCATTGTCATTATTGGTGGTTTCTCTCGTGCCTCTTAACAACTTACATCATTGGCTTGTAATTAGGTGAATTTCTTGCATGTTCAAATTCAGCTCACATATTCACATGCTTGAATTTGTACTTGTTCGAGTCCAGATGGAGCACAAGACCCTATATTTTATCTGATAAAGATCCAGGATGCGGGATATTTTGGTTTATCATGACTATATGCATGACTCTTTTTATTGGATGGTTGCGACCATACCTGAGTCTATTTATTGATCCTTACTGTTGGATGGCTACGTCCATACCTTAGATCTTAGTTTTTATGTACTCTATTATGGATGGTTGTGCCCATGCCATGTACTCATGTATCAGAGATATCATTTTTATTTGTACTTGCAGGTCTTCCGACAACGGTGTTTGGTTCAAACATGTTCTCGTAAAGCATTTCACTCCTCCCTCTTTCTCGTACCTCATGCTTTAGGGGGCATATGTTACACAAAAAAATTTCACCGTCCCTACAATCCCCATCCCGCACATTGGAGGACCGTTTTTGTGACTTATATGAAGTTTCATGCCTGCAAAAAGTGCCATTGCTTCCCTTTCCATGAGAACATTTCCTTTGTTGACAATTCCTGGAACAGACCATCAAAAACACATGATTTTGGGTTGGCTCTAGCAGGCAGTTATGGCCTCGTTCCAATAAGGTAAATTAGTACTGGGCCCCATGCCCATTGGCACTCTGTCTCAGTGGGTTTCCCATGCTGAGCTATTTTTGTAATTTTTTTTAAATATAGAAGCGAAGTTTCCATTTCCAACTACTTCATGAGCGATTCAACTTGGGTTGTTCGACTAAATAACATCAAGCACCTTCCTTTACCTTCTTGTTCCCTACTTTTGGGGAAATCTCCCAAAGTATAAGGCCTCCCTTCCACCATATGAGGGATCCCAACCTCCCCCTCTCCTTCTATAAATACATCTCTCTCACATAGATGCAGCTAGCTAAATGGGAATAGCTAAAATTTTTGAAGAATAGTTGAAACAATCTGATATAGCTGGTGTGAGATAGAGTAGAGAGAGAACCTTGTTGAGAGAGAGATTAGGCTTATTGCCTCGCCAAGTCCAAATTCCCCAGCAAATGCTCGAGACATGTTTTGACTGGACCCGCTGAAGGAGGCTACGACGTCAAGGCTCATTTGGTTGTAATCTCTTTCTTTCTCTTACCTAATACATGACTAATTTTTTGGTTCCCGTCTTGTGTTGATATGATTAATATTACACAATACGTTTAATTATCCTTGACCAATTACATAGTTATGAATGCAATTATTGTTTCGTATGCTGATTTTGTTCTCTGATCTTTGTGCAGGCATCTGAGTATCACTGTTGAAGGACCGCGACGGACGAATATTAGGAAACTATCACCACAGATACAACAACTGTGTTGGATCAAAGGTAGGATAATCTATCCCTACTCATTTTCATTCATTAACTACGAATTAACACATTAGCATGTCCTCTTGCTGTTAGACCCACCCTAGGGCTAGAGGGATCGCCTCTATCTACAGAGGGGATTTACCTACACAACATGGGGAATGGTGTAAAATGTATGATGAGGGATATTTTGGATGTGTAGGCTTAGAAAATAGTAAATTTCTCTTGAAAATAAGCCAAGGAAAATGAAATATAAAAAACGCAGAAAAAGCGCAAGAGAAATCCTAGGCAATGATTTTAATCAATTCTCTGAGGAAATTTAATGAAGAAAGGGTTTGTTAAGGCTCCACATACTTGATTAAAGATGTTTTAAGCACTGATATTAAATTGTTAACATATTATTTCCTCCTTATGCCTCCAAAACAAAAGCATAGCAACCCTACCAGAAACACAACAAACTTATAAACTAAGAAATTGGTAAAGGAATTATAACTTCTGATGGATGTAGAAAGTGTTACAATGGTAGAGAGGAGCTCTTGAAGCTTTAGAAGGATATAATGAATTCTTGAAATTCCTTAGGCTCCTTTATAATTCAAAAAATTGATTTTGGCTTGATGAAAACATGACATCATGTGTACTTTTGAGAAAATGACTATTGACTGATTTAACATGCAATAATATTTATTCAAAAGGAAATGTTACCTTGATTGTTTTTGTTCCATAATTTCTAACTCCCATGATGATGACCAAAATGGATGACATGAATCCCTTGTTTTCTTTTGATGAATGATATGATGATGACCATCAAATGTGAATCCTAGACCATAATATGGATGATGACCCACTGACTCTTTTAATGACCTAGGACAGGGGAAAAATGACATGACCATGATGGATGATGGTGACCTTGAACAAGTGGAGGGATTATAAATGATTTATACAATAACCAATGACCATATGACAACAAAGAGATGTCAAATTTTGAAAATATAAAAATTTGACCCTAAGACCTTATCAATCACATGGAAAGAGTACATTTTATCACTGGTGACTCATAAACACTAACATTGGCTCAATCTGGGGATGGAAACTCCTTAGGGATGTGTCAAAAAAATCATAGACCAATTAGCCTTATTCATTGGTCAATGGAGTCACATGCAAAAGACTTGCAACTCAAATGACTGGCTAACTTAACTAAGAAAAACGAAAATGGTAAATAACATAAATAAAATATGACATCCCATTATCAAAGTCTTAGGGCCTTCTCCTCGGGCTTCAAACTTCAACAATGATTATCCACACCTACTATATTTCTCACCCTTGACTAATTCACAAGCTTCCAGATCTAGAGTATTCAGAAAAACAATGTAACCATGAAAGCACCTTATCCACTGGTTGAATATTCTGCACGTGTTTCCTCCCAAGAAAAATAGAAAACCTTCCAAATGATAACTCATGTAAAAAATTGTAAACATATTTAAATTTGACAAGATTGAAGAAGATGAGCCCACTAATTGGCTTCAATAATTCCGTGAAAGGATCCTCTTAGGATTACATGCTTAACTTGAGCTTGTTTGACACATTACATCTCTGCACTAATAAAGTTTGATCTACATAATTACCTTTATGCAATTTCAGCGTATATTTTTCCTGACATGGCTGCAAATTTTTCTGTGAACTTTGTGCTGAAAGTGATGAAGTTGTTGTTGGACAGGACAACAATGTTGGCTGCTGAATTAGATCTCCTTTGCCTTAGTTTTTAGGCTCACATCTAACTAAATTAAGAACCATATGAGTGCAGAAATAATCCAAATGATTAGATATCAGATCATTAAAAATCAATGAATACAGTTGCAATTCATCATCTATTAGTGTCGATGAGACTGTAATATATTTAATCAAAGGGTGTGACTCTGGACTGAATGGGTCTTCCATATAACAGAAAATAGGGGAATCACATAAAATATAAGGCTACTGCCACTTTAAGTTAGTTTCAGTTTTCCTGTCTTCTTTCTTGATACGTTTGTAATTTTCTTTTATTAATTCAAATGAAACATAATATAAAGGTAAAGAGCTATCGTTAGTAATTTCATCATTTTTCATTTTTTCCCTGTCAAAACTATAAGATTTCTCACATGTTTCAGCACCTTCATCATATTCCTCCTTGTTTTCCTCTGTGAAACATGCAAGTTGTCTGCCTACTTTAAACTAATGTGTTTCAACATTCTCTTACTAGGAGTGCATTGATGGTTGTTTTTGAAGGTGATCCTCAAATGAAACAATCAGTGTCCATATCATGATGAGACAAGTAACCAACCTCTCCTCCTTTTATTAAATATTTTTGGAAAAGAAGTTTTCTTTGCTTCCTCCTTACAACAGGCTCATCTTGTAAAGAAAATTCTTCCATCAACTTTTTCATGTTTCTTATCATTGTATCCAGCCTATGGTCTGATAATGGAAAATATTTCTGAACAGCTTCTTTTCTTTCCTTAAAGGAAAATTGTTGTGGTAATGAAAACCCCAACTAAAAACTGAACCCAATCTTTGTGTTAGTGAAGAAAACAAACCTGATATCCACTAATGGTTTCAATATATTTGTAGATGGATCTTCCAAAAAATAGAGGACATCTTCTTGGTATTGAATATCTTCAGGCTATTTACTATAAACTTCATAAATATTTTTAAATGAAAATCCATCAATCTAGTTGTTCAAATATTCATTCCTCTCATCCAAAATGCAAGGTTTTGGATTCTCATGGAAAAATTTAAATGCAGCAACCACTTCAAGTATATTTGATTCCTCATGTGCTTCCAATATTTTTGGTTCATCATGTGCTTCAACAAGAATAATATCAATTTTATTGTCACAAGGATCAAGGAAAACAAATTCTTGTTCATTATTTCCTTGCATAAGTAGATGATGATTTCCATCAGATGGTTCACTGCTTAAGTTTTATGTACATGAAATTTCAAAATTCTTACTTGGACCAATTTCTTCCTGATACAAAATCTAATAAAATGAATAAGATTAAAAACAACTTGAATGATTATCCTCATACTTTTGACTGCATAAAGACTGACGAGATTGCAAATCCTTGTTAACTTCACGGGATATAATCTGATTTTTAGGATGAAAATTTGTTTCCTCTTCAAGCAAAGAAGGATTTGATGTGTGCTGTGAATTATCCTTTGTATCAAGGTAGCTAATTTCTATCATTTTCTGTTGGGAAGAAAATTCATAAAGGGCATCTATGATCTCATAATCCAGACACTCTTCATCACCAAAATCCTCTTCAAGGTATTGAATGAAATATTCACAATATTCGAACAACACGAATGAAAGGTGATATTTTCCATAAAACTCAAAGAAGGTTGTGTGTAAATATTTAAGATAGAATAAGCTACCTAGGTTTAACCCTTCATACCATGATCTTGCTTTCCCTTCCAGGGCAGCCATAAAAATTTTCATCAAACAATCCTCATGAAACATAATCCCAAGCTTATGTATATCCCAATGAAATTTTATTAGATGCATAATAGCCTCAGCCTCGTTTCGATATATGAATTTGGGCAGATAATTTCGTCAATCTATGCAATGCATTCAATTTGGAAAACCAGGAATGTGAGCACAATTCATAGGAGCATACCTTCTAGAAATTGAATCCGTCTTGAGAAAAATAGATGAACTAAGGCATCCTTTAGGCTATCGATTCTTCTGCCAGTGGAATCATCAATAAAACCCTAATTTCTAGATCCTTCTTCCAGTGGAGTTTTTGAATCAGGTTGGAGTTGCCAGGTGAATGATTTTAGCCTTCATGTGTCTGATCACTTTCCAGCATCAACTATCAGATTTGATCCTTTTCGTTCACACCCGAGGAAAATGTGACCTTTCGCTCCCCAACAATGATGAAAAAATTTTAGCGTCCTTAGTTCCCAAGGCGGAGAAAGGAAACCAAATAGGTAACCACATACTAACTTTTAACTTGGTATCTAGCTCTACCAAATCAAAGAGGGCTCTCTCAAAATCAATCTCACATCCAATGGAAGTTATTGGAGAGTATTATGGTTTTATGCTAGTTATTAACTCAGTAGGGTTTTTTATTTAGTTTTTGTTGGATAAGAAGAACCAAGTTTGGGAACTAGGTCAAGTGTTCCAAAGGATCAACAACAATTACAAAATGAGGCAAGATAAATGTAACTAGTGACACAATTTGAATTTTTCATTGTAGTGTAGTGAGGAAGGAAGCATACATGTATGAATTCATTTACTTATAATATAAAAACATTTATATGAAAATATCAGATAAAACAGAGCATATGAGGTAATGTATCTTGTTTAAAACTTATGAGATTAACACAAGAAGAATATAGATGGTTTCTTGAAAACCTTGATCATCATATGATTAAGAAAAATGTAGAAAAATATTGTCACTAACCACATTACAAGAATCCCATAAAAATAGCCGCAACTGCATGTAAATTACTTCTGCAAATAGTCAAGTACACCAGTTCCAAAAGAGTGTGAACTTCAAATATCGAACCTTCTCATTGACTTGATTCTGAGTACATATAGAAAACAAAAATTATTCCACCTCTAGGGGTCCAATCCTAATCCATAAAAACTGTTAATGAACCTAATGACTCATTTCCTAATCCTAGGAAAGTTAGAAACAACTTTCCCCTTTTTAGCTAACTAATTGAGCTTTTCTCTCTAGGCATTAATCATAAGATTATTTACAAATATGAGCATTAATAAGCCTATTAATCATCAAAAAAATAATTATCTATTTGTTACATCGACCAACTTGACCTTTGACCTCCACGTGTAGTGAAAATTGTCCAACAGAGAAACGCAACAATTTTTTCCCAAAAACGCAACAACTTGGGCTTGATAATTGGGTGCCTTCCTGGATGCGTTTTTTGCTGAAAAAAGGTATGGTTGGATAACATGTATAATACATAATGGATTCATAAATAACTAAAAACACTAACTCCAAACCCTTGATAATTTACTTGAATTCCAATAGTCCTAAAAGTGCAACGAGTGGTCTGAAAAAGTGGCAGAAAGGTAAAAAATAAGCATTATTTGGTCAATTGATGAAAATTTGTAAACTTTCAAGCATCCCCATCGACGTTTCTAACATCCTTATGCTATTATACATCTAAAAATGCTTTAAATTATGAATTTGGGCCTCCTAAGAAAAAGCGCAACAATTACTCATTGCGTTTCTGTTGACCAATTTTCCTGTGTGCAAAAAAGAATTTTAAAATCTTCAAAATTTTCCTCATTTCCTTGCTTTCAGTCATACGTTCAAACAACTAAGGATGCATCATCCAAGAGGTCTATGTTTTTCTTCATTTTGAGTTTTATTTGGGTTCTTTTTATTTTCTTCTTCATGTTTTTCACTTTAACCTTGTAAGTCATGTTCCTAGCATAGTAATGCCTTGCCATATTTGTTTGCATAGTAGTATCCTTGTTTGTGTTTTCCAATAACTTCTCCAAGTGTACATTCACTTTTTCAAGCCAATACTCTATTTTTTTCTCAATCTCAACACTTATGGAGTTAAATGTACTATATTAGGCTTGAGGAGTAGTTACAGTGTCTTGAGCTTGAGGAGGAGATGGATCTTCTAGATTATGTTCCTTCCTAACCATTTCTCTTGTCTTAGGTCTCCTAGGATGTGTTTGAACATTATTTTCTTATAAATTCTCATCAATAATTTCCTTACCTTTATCCTTTGTTGCCAGTGTTTTACTTGCTGATGGAGGGTCGTCTTATGGCTTACTCTGCTGCATTAGGTCTTCTCTCAACTATCTATTTCCTTGTTGTAAGAAAGCCACCATGAAATTAGCTTTGGATAGGTCATCCTTAAAATCTTTAATATATGCTTCCTTCTCCTTGATGATATCTTCTTCTACCTTATCTCCATGTTGTTCTCCTAGGTCAACCATCTCAACTTATGGAGGTACCTCTTCTTCATTATGCAATGGTGAATTATTTATGCTCATAGGTGGTTCCTCTCTCATAGTTTCCAACTGAACTTCCTCTTCATTAACAACCTCCTTAGGTATCGTTTTTTCTTGAGATCTAGTTCTAGGCTAAGCTCTTGTGAATGATGGCATACTTGATGTTTCAGCTCCCTATGGTACTGATGGTGATAAAAGAGAGCTTTTACTGTTTGGATGGCTTGAGATAGGAAGAAGTGCAGCTGAATCTAAGAATTTTTCCCATGAAAAATTAATCTAATCCAGTTGGTGGAGGACTATGGCTTTGATTAGAGCATGATGAAAGAGACTTTCTTGGTGATTTATTCCTTTGGATTGCACCTTCTCAACCATTTTTATCAAAATTCTAAACAAATAGTTAGGTAGGTTTAGGGGCTTGATAGAAGTGAAATGCATCAATAATATGATATGATACTGATATAACCTACTAAACCTCACCTCAAAAGTGAAATACTTCATGATAATCTTCATCAAAGGGTTGTAATTGTCGAAAAACTATCTTCTAGGAAAGATATGAGAAGGGGACTCCTTGTACTGTGGTTTGAAGAACATCTTATAATGCTCAAGGTCTAAATCCATCCTCTTGAACCAAATTTCACCTTCATTAGGGTTTTTGGTTGCTGAAGATATGATCTCTGCTGACACCATAAAGTTCACCGCTATAATTGTGACATGATATCTTTCGAAATTGAGGACAAATAAATTTTTTAGATCATGATTATAACCCGCCTCTTTCACATTCCTACAAAACCCTAGACAACATGCCTGCTCAAATGACCTCCTTATAAAATTTGATGAATTGACCTCTTGGATATGAATGGGCCCATATCTTGATATCTCTCCTCCTTTGAATTTCCTCTTTTCACTAATCTCTACCATGTTTTGTTGAAATCTACAACAAGAAACAGTGAAATTGGCATCTAGAAAAAAAAAAAAAAAATGGCACCCAGAAAATGGTTACCATGTGAGGCTTTTGATTTAATTATCCTTAATTAAATTAAAAGTAAATTATAATATTATCTCATAACAACTTGTAATAGTTAACTAAGTGTGATAGACTTAGTCTCAAGAATTTTGAGTTGAGGGTAAGAAGATAGGCATGTAGAGTGATTCTATTATTTACAAGGTCCAATTGTAGTTGTACGACTAGTGTGGTGTGAGTGGGATTAGTTAACTCATATTAATTGAGTTAAAATCAATTTAACTAGTTCTAACTGAATGATGAGCTAGTGGAAGATCAAGTGAATTAAAATTGATTTAATTCACAAGCCAAGTAACTGATGATTCACTATTAATAGCTACATGCATGTCAATTATGATGTAGACCCAGTTGAGACAGAGGTTTAATACAAGTAAACTATCAGTTGTATTTTTGGAAAACTGCCCAGGTGCAGTTATAAATTCAGAGGAAGGCTCCATAGGTATTGTGCAGTAAAGGAAGGCTAATTATCCTATTTAATAGGGACTAATCTCCTAGGGATTGTATAAGCAAGGCTGGGCTAAGGAGGGGCTGAGAATTGGCTAAGTGTTGGTCAATTTTGCCTAAGAATTACTAGACAATTTTGAGCAGGATTAGAGTGATACAGTTAGAATGGTGCAGGATTTTCTCGATGTGAGAAAGTATCATATTTTTTCATCATTATTTGACAATTTACAGTATATTATAGAGGGGTTTTGAGGAGGTGATTTCCCAAAGAACATCTTCTGTTGTGTGATTGATAATTTCCTTTCTCTTACTTTCATTTGATTGAGCGATCGTGTTTTATATTTCGCAAATATTATAGAAGGATTTAGTATCTTGCTTTAGTACATTGCATGATTAGATTGAATCCATTGGTATAATTTATAAATGGTATTATAGTTGTGTTAAATATTTTATACATGGTATTAGAGCACCAGGAATCACAATAGTGGAGAAGAAATTGATTTTGTGTTGAAAAGTATCTAAATTTGCAAATGCTTTCTTTGGAGCTAGAAGCGGATCAAGATGTCTTTAAATGGCTTGAGATTCGAATATGCACTCAAGGGCAGTTCAAATTATATTTCAAAGAAGGATAGGATGGAGGCAGTGTTGGAGGAAAATGGGTTGAAGGAATTCATAGATAATGATATTCCCAAGCCTGCAACAACAAATTCCAAACTTTTTGATGCATGGAAAAAGAAGGTAGCAAAGGTGAGGAGAATATTGTTAGAGTGAGTTCAAGATCATATTGTCTCGGGTCTCCATGGGAAGGTAAATCCATATGCTATGTGGAAGGCCTTGAAAAATCTATTTCAGAACAACAACATCCAAAGGAAGTTGGCGTTGAAGGGCAAGCTCAGAAATATCAAGAAGGAGGAGGGCGAGATCGTACCAAAATACTTGGCGAAGTTTACTCAATGTCGAGATGAGCTTGGAAGTGACGATGTCACCATAGCTAATGATGACTTAGTCAACCTATCACTTCTAGGCCTTCCCAAGAGCTAGCATAGTTACCAGGACTTTGTGAATGGGAGGGAGAAGTTACCAGATTGGGAGCGACTATGGTCAGATTTGGTAATAGAAGAGATAAGGCAGAGCACTGGAGACGGTACCTCTAGCACCAACAAAGAAGAAGATTGTGCATTAGTGGAAAAAAAAAAAAATGCCAAGGGAAAGAAATCCCAAGGACAATAGGGCAACAAACACTTGTCCAAGATCAGATGTTTTCACTATCACGAGCATGGGCACTATGCTTCGAATTATCCACAGAAGAAGGCAAGAAAGAAGGAGCCTATAGTTGCAGCAGGTGAAGCATTGGCCTCATAGTTCGAGCTTGATTTTACTCTCATTTCATGCATAGCTAACATTGCAATGGGATGCATGTGGTATCTAGATAGAGGTGCCTCATTCCATATGATGGGGAATAAATATCTCCTTAGTGAATTGGAGGAGAAGGACCTCTAGCAAAACATAGATTTTGGAGATGACGGTAGGTATAGTGCGATCGAGATAGGTACAGTTACCTTTAAGAGGGAGTCTGGCTCCTCTCTCAAACTAGAAAATGTTTTGTATGTTCTAGGCCTAAGGAAGAATCGTTTCTCCATAGCAGTATTGGAAGACTGTGGTTATGATGTGATGTTTAGAAAAGGAAAGGTGTTCCTTAAACACATAGCCATGGGATAGTTGAAGCATATCGGTTCAAGAGTAAAGAACATGTATGTTCTCGCAGTTGATGATGCATGCAAGGCTTTGAGGAGAAAAGAAGTGGTTATTGACTTGGTGGTTGAGAGGGAGAAATTATCTCTCAACATGCAACCTCAGAAATAGTCTCAAAAGTTTGTGGAGTAGCCAAAATTTTGGAAAAGTAGAGAGGAGACCGAGTGGAAGAGTCCACTCAAGAAAATACCTCCAGGAGGGGGGAATTTCAAGCCAGAAGGGAAGAGGGAGTACATTTAGCTATACCTCCAAGTGTGAGGTGGGGTGATGTGTAGATGTGATCCCAAAAAGAAATTTTGGCAGGGTCTATTGAGATGGTGTGTCTCATGGATCGAACCTGGGTAGGAAGATCCCACAATATAGCAGTAGAAGAAAGGATAATCTATATTGATGCACTCATATTTCAGGAGGACAAAAATTAGAGTGACAGGTGTCAGATACGAGAGCACAGATCAGAGTTGGCAATAGTGAAAACTGCATGGATGCAGATGTCAGCAGCAACGTAGAGAGTCCAGTAGACATGTGTAGTAACTAGTAGTAGTCAGAAGACTCTGATGACAGATGCATTATATTGATTCATTTGTTTGGAGGCTATTCAGTTTCAGGAGAGTGGCATGTGCGAACAATACCTGAGAAGTGTTGCATGCAAGAACATTCCAAAGGTACCAGATCAGGACATGTTGGTTCCTTTCTTGTTGAGAGGGAGTGTTGAAATTCAACAAGAAACAGTGAAATTGGCATCCAGAAACAAAATCTAGCAAATGGCACCCAGAAAATGGTTACCATGTGAGGCTTTTGATTTAATTATCCTTAATTAAATTAAAAGTAAATTGTAATCTTATCTCATAACAACTTGTAATAGTTAACTAAGTGTGATAGACTTAGTTAGCTCAATAATTTCGAGCTGAGGTTCAAAGGATAGGCATGTAGAGTGATTCTATTATATACATGGTCTAGTTGCAGTTGTAGCACTAGTATGGTGTGAGTGGGATTAGTTAAGTCACATTAATTGAGTTAAAATCAGTTTAACTAGTTCTAATTGAATGATGAGCTAGTGGAAGATCAAGTGAATTAAAATAAATTTAATTCACAAGTAGTGATCTATCAATTAATTGATGATTCACTATTAATAACTACATGCATTTCAATTCTGATGGAGACCCAATTGAGACAAAGGTTTAAGACTGTAATATTCCAAATATGGAACAACTCATGAATCATGCATGAAAAACACATTTCCAACAAAATATGCAATAAAACAGTGAAATGATCACTTGGATCCCATAGATACATCCATATAGCATCTAAATACAAGAGGATATCAGAAAGAAATGAAACTAGGTGGGTTAAATAGGCCTCCGACACTAGTGTAGCTGAAAATGACTAAAAACCCCAAAACTGCATTTTACCAGAATTGTTTCATAAAGTGACTGCGCAATCTTATGAGGGTTTTAACTCAAAAAATAAGAATACAAATAGATATACTCATATATTAATGAATAATACTGAAGAACAGAGATCTAGTTTCCTCATACAAAATACAAGATAACCCGACAAGGGTTTCTTGTCAAACACTTTGCATACCAAAATGTGATATTCAGTAATTTACTGAATCGCCACTGCAACACTGAAGAATATGAGATTATAAGGCTATAAATATGTCTGGTCTAGTGCATATCCCTCAAGGGCTTCCCCCATGAAAGGATGAACCTCTCAATCACAAGAAAACTCAGCAACGAAGCCACCAAACCATGCAATGAACACTGCCTCCAAAATAATGCATTCCCTAGCAGACATAGTGCTGGGAATATATGGGAAATGTGTGTTCTGATACCACAGATCTGAAGTAATCTTTTGAGCTCTCCAAACAGGTCCCTCAAGTGAAGGAAACCTTCCTCCAATGAGAAATTAGCTTAGAAACTGGGATTCCAATCCCTTTCACTGCTGCACCCAGCAACACTACACAATCTCTGGAAAAACCTGCGCTGATGAAGATGGCTAAAGCTTGGCCTGAAAACCTAATGTGGAATGATGAATGAAAACTCTCCCAATGAGGCTCATCAAAGGAAAGAGGTGGGATTCCCGCTCGAGAACACCCAGTGCTAAACAACACTGCAACTCTGCTAAGCAGAAAAGCAGCAACAAGTCTTGGCAGACAAGAACAATAATCTAAGACATGAAGAATAAGGCTGCCATCCTCTTCCTTATATAAAATATGAGTTTTCTTGCCCTTGGCCCCACTCAATTAGGTCATCTCTATCCAAAGATACATCTCCCTCCAAAACTGCGTTATTCATCCTTGGATTCCTCCTCCTCTAAAACTACATTGTTGACTTGGTCAAAGCAGCTTGATCTTATCCCTGTTCACACATTAAGGTGTTTTATTATGCTAGAAAAGTGTCCCCTTTCATACTTGGAGTGTTTTCATTCCTCCTTAGGAGACTTATGGGCTTTCCTACCCATTTATTTACCGGTTAGAGTTGCTGCTAACTCTAATGTTCCATTTAGCTGTGAGGCTAAAATTTTGGAACATTACGGTCCTCCCCTCCAAAATATTTTCTTGGCCTAAATAAAATGCATAGAGAGAGAAAAATTTCTCCCCTCTTCCTCATGTGGCCTCCCATCAATAGCCTCCATCAGAGCATCAAGATAATCTACAATAAAACTGTCATCCAATGTTTCCTCCCCAGTGTGAAAAACCAAATGGTCTACATCCATCAAAGGTGGAAAGTGTGAATGGAAAATTTCTTGCTATCTCATGGCCTCCACAAGTAGGGATGATGATCATCATGGTGAATGAGGGCTTCCCTCACCCATGCTATCATCCAAATGAAGTGAGTCACCCTCCAACATGGTAACTCATGAAAAATTTCATCCACCTTGTGCTCCTGAAATGTAAGTGGGCTAAATAAATGAACATGATAGGAAAGAGGGCATATCCCATGCTGTCCTCCTCTTCACTGATGATAAGTGTAGAGGGTATGCTAATATTGGGCTGCAACATGATTGCCCTCCAATGGCAAGAAGAAGATTGAATCTTCAAAGACCCTTCCTCCAAAGTCATGATTCATGTCAACCCAAACCATTCCATACAAGATGAATGGCACATCATCACCACATGGCATCCAAATCAGAAAATGGCTGAAGGTTATGTGCAATTTTGGATGATACATATGGTCTCTCTGGTGGATGTAGCGTAGTCCTTCCAACTGCTGATTCAGAGCATCAAGTGGCAAGCTATTCTTCAAAGAATTTGCAGTTATGCATGTTAGCTCATCTATTATGAAGAAGTAAGCTATCATATATACCAATTGTGTACAATCAAAGAAATAAAACACTTGCCCAAACTCATGTAGATATGGGTTATCAATATTACAAGATTTGGCCCTAAAGTGACCATGAAACCCATAAATAATCTTGCTCTCATGTGGAGCAATGTATTGTTTACATATGGTGAGAGAATAAAAATACTAAATAGAGTGATCACTAAGTACATAAATGTATTTCTTACCATGCATCATATGTGAGCTGAAAGTGAGGTCCATGTATAAGTTCCCCCATGAGGATCCTCTCATAAAAATCTGCAAGAAGAAGGGATACATATACTCCTTGGAACACTCCATCAATAAGAACATACTCCCATGTGACAACGTTGTAGGCCTTAGAAATAATGCTCCATGACTTCTCTCTTTGACATTCCATATGCCAAAGCCATCCGCCATCATGCTGCTATGTGATAAGATCTTCTTCCCACATGGAAGTCTCTCATAATCCTTCAATGTTTAAGCATATCCTCCTTGCACCATGAATGCTCCTTCCTTCTCTTCAAAAATCTCATGAAAATTATGGGAAGAATTCTGCCCATACTCTCCCAAGTGCAGCCACAACAACATCAACTTTTGTTGCTACCTCACCTCTCCCTCATACAAGCCATGAAGTAAGATCATGATGGTCAACTTGTATGATGCCCCATACAAACAGGTCTTCTGTTGTTCTAACATATGGGTGCCATGCCATCCAGTTTGTCTCTCTCTCCATACAAATCTTTCCTTGAGAAAAAACATATCGCAATACATGAAAGCAAAGTACAATAAAAACAAGTTGTCAGATGACAACCGGAGAGTGAATCATTGTCCCTCTCATGGAACCAGCGCAGTGCATCCTTGGCCTAAATTAAAATAAGAAACAACAAGTGCTTTTCCAGCCACTTGTTTGCTTCCATATTCATCTCATAAGATGAAAACGTGAAGTTAAAAATTGGTGTCAATGGTGAACACCCAAATACATGTGGCTTCCCCCACAAACCATCAAAAAGATAGCCAAAATCAATGCTTCAAGTAGCTGCAAGTACATCATCATACAATATGCAAGAAGAGATAATACTTCTTGTTACATCATGTTGCTCAAATAAGTAAATGGAGTACAATACCAAATATGAAATGATACCTCCTCCATCATTTAATTGAGGTCTTGAGCTGAAATGGCTCAACTGGAAATTCTCCCTCACTCTCAATGATTAGGAAGGTGGCTGTGACATCCTCTCTATCACCATCCGGGCTATCCATCTCTCCATATGATGGAATATGTCATGTTGAATTCCCTCCCAAGTGAAATCCTCCATCAACTGGAAATATGCATCAAAGTGCATAGAAGAGAAGTCCTCATGTGATGCATGTAGCAACTTCTCCTTAAGACTAGAAGATCTAGTCAAGAAGATCCTGCCATAGGAATAGATGACCATATCATCCACCATGTATTTTTCATCTCCATCCGGGTCATCAAGAATCATGCATGCACCACGATCATTGGAGTACTCTACCAAGAGCTAAGATCTCCAATAAGGATCAATCCTCCTAAGAGACAGCGCTAGTGATATGGCATGTGAAGCTCTCCTCATGCTACTGCCTGCTACTTTTACATCCCCCATGCCAAATTATTCCTCCAAACTCTTCACCTCTCCAAAATCCAAGAGTGGTGAACCCAAAGACAATATATATCTCATCAATTGTAGATCAGGTGGCCTTCCAAGTGGAATGCCTCCATGTAGTGAAACATCAATGTCAAGAGTAGACTGCACATATGGTTTGGCAACCTTGCCCTTGCTCTCACAGCGCAATACAATCTGTCTCCTCTTTGCACTAGCTTTCTGAAATAGAGAAGGGTGTGTGCTACTCATCAACTGATGCTGCTCTTCCTCCCTACCTCCTCCATCCATCTACAATGTTGCACAATAATGTTGCTCATTGATTGTTCTTGGACCTCTATGTATGAGATCCTGGGGAAATTCTTGTAAGGATACAAGAATCCCTCCTGTTGGAGCATGTGCTCCTTCCTCCTCTGCATGAAGCACTTGTTGATAAGTGATTGTCATTGATGTCAACCCAAGCAGCACCAAGGGCTAACCCAATATTGCATGGAATTTTTTACCTACCAAATTAATATATTCTGGGTAAATAATTATTCTGATGGTTTCTTCTTGTCGAGATGTTTCCGTTGATATATGGCATGCCATGTAATTCTTCATGGTCTGAGAGATATTCATGTTTGAAGTTTGTACCCCCAGTTAGTGGGCTAAAACCCCATGGGGTTGGGGAATGGGTCATTGAAAAGTCATAATTAATATTTTTTAAGCTCCTAAAATCCCTCCCACGTTCACTTGTTGAATCCCCTCTCAACTTAAGCATTCATATAAATTTTGATCTTCATTTCCTCCTTATGTAAGGGATTCGGCCATCTGAAACAGGTCATCGTGGAAATTTCACTCTGACTTTTTTTCTACGAAGGTTCGAAAGTTGAAATTTTTATGAAGTGAATCCGAAATCCTAAGCAAGCGGCATTAAAAATTTCAGATCAAGGTGCGCAATATTTTTGGAGATATGATCTATGGAATCAGGGTTTTTGTAGGCTCCTGAAATTCATCTCAAAGAAGTGACCTTGGTAAAATCTTCATAAATATCTCTCTGAGTATCGGATTGGAATTCTGTAAAAAGTGAAAAATATTACATAGCTTTAATTTTTCCTCTATCAATTTCAGAGCAAAATGAAGAAACAGTGACACGTGGCACACCATACAAGTATGCTATGATGAAACAGTCCATAATTAGGGCATTGTGAGAGATTGGGCATAACTCTTTCTTGAAGAATCCAAATTGGGTCAGACTTGTAGCATTGGAAAGAAGACTCAGAGAACTACTACAAGACCAAAAATCAGATATTGAGGATCTGAAATAATAGAGATACACCATATTCAATATCGAGCTCCTAGAAGGCAAGAAAAATCTAGATCATGTGTTGTCAAGGGTTGCAAAGGAATAGACTTTATATGGCATCAAAGCAAAGCAAGGTGCAGCAGAGGGTAGCATGACAAGAGCAGCAACCAAGGTGCATAACAGCAGCAAGAATTTCATCATATGAAGTCTTCAAGTGGGTAGCACTGCATACAATCATTGTACTTAGTCATTGTAAATACATTATCGTACAAATTGTACTAGTATCTATCTGCCAAGGGTTGAATATGCAATGTTGGGAGGTCTAGGATCATCATTAGGTGGTTGTGTCAAAGTTGGGTTTATGGTCTAGTATATCTTCTTCTTTTGCATAATTCTATATCATTTTAAAGTGGACCATTTTCCCTAGTACGAGAGCCCATTCTTCTTTTATTCTTCTATAGGGTGGTAGGGTGGTGTTAGGGTGAGTTGTAGCTCATTGGGTGTTAGGGCATCCATTTAGTTGACTACTGAAGAATCACGGGCATTGGAGAATCCATCTAGTGGGAGCTGGAGAAGAATTCTTTTCTAGATTCTAAGAAGTTGGAGCTTTATTTTCAATTGGAGTTGAATATTAAAGAATTATTAGAAAAGCATTAGGTGGTTTTTGTCCCAGAGTGGGTTTCCACCTTAAAATATGTGTTCATTTGTGTTCCTCTTGTTTTCTGCTATCATTTTACAAACACTGATAATAATTGAAGATTAACTAATTCTCTAATTGAAAGGAATACTGATTCATCCCCCCCCCCCCTCTCAATATTTCCAAAAATTGGTATCGAAGATTGGTTCCTTCAATAGCAGTTTAACAGTTGGAAGGAGGTCATGGAGCATACCAAGAATGGTGTACCTCTATTCAATGAAAATAATTATGCACTTTGGAAAGGAAGAATGGAGATCTATCTCTTGCCGCAAGGTTACAAAGTATGGGACACTGTTCAAAATAGATTTACATCAACCGCAGATGAACAAGGTAAGAATAATTTGGTAAATGATGCAAATTTAGCAAAGAATATTATTATCAGTGGACTTATTGAATCTGCTTATCATAAGGTGTTGGGTTGTAAAACCACCAAAAATTTATGGGAAAAACTTTAGAATATATATGAAGGTGACTCAAATGTCAAAGAAGCAAAGATTCAAATCTATAGAGAAAAATCTGAGCAACTCAAAATCAAAGAAGATTGCAACATTGTTGCATACTTTCAATACGTTGATGAAATAACCAATACTCTGGAAGGATTTGGAGAGCCATTTGACGAGAAGACTATTATAAAAAATATTCTTAGAACGTTACCAGGGAGATTAAACCCAAAGGTATCGGTCTTAGAATACAGTGCAAATCTGGACAAACTCAGCAAAGAGGAATTAAATGGAGTTCTCATAGCATATGAAATGAGACTTGATGAAGAAGAGGGTACTTCACATCTAGAAACTATGTTTGTTTCATCTAAGAAAACCAATAAGGATAAAGAACCTTCAATTGAAAAGACATGCACTTGCAAGTGTGAAGAAAAGGGAGATGATTAAGAAGGTCTTTCATATGAAGAATATGCTTACTTCACGAGAAAACTACAAATTGGTAAGGGACAAATAAAAGGTAAACTTCCATTGATATGTTTCAGCTATAATGAGGTTGGGCATTTTGCAGCAAAATGTCCAAACAAAAGTAATGGCAACTCAAAAATAAATAAAGGCTTTAAGAAATTCAACAAGCAAGGATCCAAAAGGAACTTTCTCTCTATAGAAGATAGCTCATCTTTCGATGAAGAAAATGATAGTGAATAAGAAGCCAATGAGTATTGTTTATGGCCAAGCACAATAAGAAATAGGTATCAAACAACGAAGAAGAAGGATGGACCATAGACGAATTTTATGAGGAAGCAATCAAGCTTATAAAATATCTCAAGGCGGAGAAGATCTGTTCCAAAACTCTTGAAGAACAAGTTCAATGTCTCAAAATTGAAGCTAAAGAACAAAAATGCATTGAAGAGTCACTTCAAAATAAGTTGGAAGAAAGCAACCAAGAAAGGGAAGAATTAGAAGCCGAAGTAGTCTCGCTGCGTGAGGAAGTGAAGAAAGGAAAAACTATCCAAAACTATGCCAAGAGCTCAAAGGCATTGGAAGAACTCATCAACAATCAACGATCTTACAATGACAAAAATGGAATCTATTACAAAGAAAAAGAAGCAAGACCTTCTACAACAAAATACAATGAACCTATGAGATCTGACATGCATGTAGACTTCATTGGACAAGATTCGCAAGAACATCCTTGGAAGACAATTCCTCGACGAAAATTTCCATCCAGGTACCAAAATATTTTTTATGGCTACTGTTATTCATGTGGAAAATTTGGTCATAACGCTGTATAATGTCATACGTACCCTAGGAACGAATACAATTCCAGGATATCTATCAAATATGAACCTCCCAGGACTCAGCGAAACATCAATAGATTTGAACACTTAAGAAATAATATTGAATGTTACAAATGTCAAAACTTTGGACACATAGACAAAGACTGCAGAATTGAAAATCCTCCAGAAGAATCTTCAAAGCGACAGAACGAACGAACATGGAAGAAGAATAATAATGATAATTGTGCTCTCACTTTCAAGGCTCAAAAGAACAAAGATGTGTTGTATGTTGATAGTGGTTGCTCAACGCATATGACTGGAGATAGAAATAAATTTGTATCTTTGAAAGAGAAGAAGGACGGAACTGTGTCCTTTGGAAATGATGGATCTTCAAATGTTATAGGATCAGGTACTGTCACTCTCGGAAGAAAAGATGCTCTAGCCAATAATGTTCTATTGGTTGAAAACATGAATAACAATCTGCTCAGTGTTGGATAAATGTGTGATCAAGGACACACAATACTATTCAACTCCACGAAATGTGAAATCAGGAAAGGTGTGTATGGTGAAATTGTGGCTATAGCAAGTCAAGCTCCAAACGACATATATGTTCTAGATGAAGCAACCAAATCATGTCTAATAGCTAAAGAGGATGATACAATAATTGGTAGCAATGATGATCGACTAAGTAAGAAGTTTGTTACAAAGGTGAAAAGTGATTTAGAGATGTCTTTACTTGGTGAGCTGGCATACTTCTTAGGGCTTCAAATATCTTAGAAAGAGAAAGTAATATTTATATGTCAAGCCAATTACATCAAGGAAATGCTCAAGAAATTTAAAATGGAAGATTGCAAACCCATCCTTACTCTAATGGTAACAGGTTGCAAATTGAGCATAAATGACTCATCTAAGGATGTGGATCAAAGGTTGTACAAATCTATGATTAGTAGTCTTATATATGTAACAGCCTCCTGACCAGATGTTATGCAAGCAGTTGGAAAAGTAGCAAGATTCCAAGCAGCACCAAAAGAATCACATATTAAATATTCGCCAGCATTGGAATATCTTCGCTAGAAGCTTGGGATTCTCCCAAGTTCTCATTAGATTTTCCTTTTTCAGAATATAAAGGGGAAGTGGAAGTAGATTACAGGTCTTCAGGAAATTTGTGTGTTAGGGGGAGTGGAAGTGTGTACAGGTCTGCAGGACGATTGTGTGTCAGCGCAAGTGGAAGTGTGTACAAGTCCACAGGATGGTTGTGTTTCAGGGGGAATTACCCTTTGCCATTGATGTAAAGGGGGAGAGAATGTTGTAGGAAGATGTGTCATGATCACAGAGGGATTACTGGTGTTGCCATCAATGCCAAAGGGGGAGATTGTTCATCAGCGGTTGTCATTGATGTCAACCCAAGTAGCACCAGGGGCTAACCTAATATTGCATGGGATTTTTTACCTACAAAATTAATATATTATCGGTCAATAATTATTTGTATGGTTTCTTCTTGTCAAGATGTTTCCGTTGATATATGGCACGCCATGTAATTCTTCATGGTTTGAGAGATATTCATGTTTGAAGTTTGTACCCCCAGTTAGTGGGCTAAAACCCCATGGGGTTGGGGAATGGGTCATTGAAAAGTCATAATTAATATGTTTTAAGCTCATAAAATCCCTCCCATGCTCACTTGTTGAAGCCCCTCTCAACTTAAGCATTCATATAAATTGTGATCTTCATTTCCTCCTTATGTAAGGGATTTGGCCATCTGAAACAGGTCATCGTGGAATTTTTGCTCTAACTCTTTTTCTATAAAGGTTCAGAAGCTGAAATATTTATGAGGAAAATCTGAAATCCTAAGGAAGCTGCAGTAAAAATTTCAGATCAAGGTGCGCAATATTTTTGGAGATATGATCTGTGGAAGTCAGGGTGTTTGCAGGCTCCTGAAATTCATCTCAATGAAGTGACCTTGGTAAAATCATCATAAATCTCTCTCTGAGTATCGGATTGGAATTCCATAAAAAGTGGAAGATAGTGCATAGTATTTAATTTTTTCTCTATCAATTTTAGAGCCAAATGAAGAAACAGTGACACGTGGCATGCCGTACAAGTGCGCTATGCTGAAACAGTCAATAATTAGGGCATTGTGAGAGATTGGGCATAAATATTTCTTGAAGAACCCAAATTGGTTCAGAACTATGGCATTGGAAAGAAGACTCAGAGGAATACTACAGGTTTGACAATCAGATATTGAGGATCTGAAATAATAGAGATACACTAGATTCAATATTGATCTCCTAGAAGGCAAGAAAAAGCTAGATCATGTGTTGTCAAGGGTTGCAAAGGACCAAACTTTCTATGGCAGCAAAGAAAATCAAGGTGCATCAGAGGGTAGCATGACAAGAGCAGCAACCAAGGTGCATAACAGTAGCAAGAAGTTCATCATATGAAGTCTTCAAGTGGGTAGCACTGCATACAATCATTGTAAAGGTATCATTGTACTTCGTCATTATAAATACATTATTGTACAAATTGTACTAGTATCTATCTCCCAAGGGTTGAAGAGGCAGTGTTGGGAGGTCTAGGATCATCATTAGGTGGTTGTGTCAAAGTTGGGGTTATGGTTTAGTATATCTTCTTCTTCAGCATCATTCTATATCATTGTAAAGTGGATCATTTTCCTTGGTACGAGAGTCCATTCTTCTTTTATTCTTCTATAGGGTGGTAGGGTGGTGCTAGGGTGAGTTGTAGCTCATTGGGTGTTGGGGCATCCGTTCAGTTGACTACTGAAGAATCACGGGCGTTGGAGCATGCATTCAGTGGGAGCTGGAGAAGAATTATTTTCTAGATTCTAGGAAGTTGGAGCTTTATTTTCAATTGGAGTTGAATATTAAAGAATTATTAGAAAAGCATTAGGTGGTTTTTGTCCTGGAGTGGGTTTCCACCTTAAAATTTTTGTGCATTTATGTTCCTCTTTTTTGCTGCTATCGTTGTACAAACACTGATAATAATTGAAGATTAACTAATGCTCTAATTGAAAGGAATACTAATTCACCCCCCTTCTCAGTATTTCCAATAGCACTAGATGTGCTCTAGATGTGACAACATTGTTGCCCTCATCTCCCTCAATGTGTGTGGGCCACATCTCAACAGTTGGATCCTATTGTGGAAAAGAGAGCCCTATGCCCTCTTATTCAAGAATATGAACTGGAGGCCTTGCTTCTGACAATGTGTAATGCAATACATCAGCTCTTCCCATGGTTTTCTGAAATGGAGTTTCCTCCATCACATGCAAGGGTTTTGTTCTCTCCAGTTTTCCTTGCTCATGTGTCTTAGGAAGTTTCTCACCAAGCCTCTCCATTAATGTTTTTATGAATCTTGCATAAGATGAAGTGTTTTAATTCTTTAAAGAACAAGATTCAAAAATCCACCATGCATGAGCCTTACCTCTGAAATGCAGCACTGCAACTCTAATGGCTTCATCTTCAGAAATGTGGTGCAACTGCAAATAGGAGTCTAGCTCTTTCACCCAAGCTCCAGCTGAACATGTAGGTGATCCGGAAAAAGTAGATAGAAGAAATCTATCTGCATCCTACTGCTTGCTCTTATCCACCTAGATCTTGCAAAACTCCTAGAAATCAGTATGATCTCTAAACCTCTCAGTTTGACATTCATACTCCTGCAACAAATCACTAAGAGTTCTCCTCTTAGGAATTTTCCCCCCTCCTATCCATCTCAAGATAGATCTGGGCACTTGAATGCACTGTGCATCATGGTGTGTAGCTGTATGCTCACACTCACCATGTGAAAATCTAGATTTAGCTCTAGATTCAACCTCCTTTGGAGATCCCATCTCCAAACTCATTCTCTTCAGCTCTCTTGAAAGCTCTACATAGATTTTGAAAGAAGATTTGTAAGCTTGTCTTCCTTTCTTCCTTCACATACTGAAGCTTTCTGGCTTCTTTCCATCTCTCCTTCCTCTGATAGCTAGATCTTACAGGCTGAGCCATAGATCATGCTTCGATACCATTGTAATATTCCAAATCTGGAACAACTCATGAATCATGCATGAAAAACACATTTCTAGCAACATATGCAATAAAACAGTAAAATGATCACTTGTATCCTATATATACATCCATCTAGCATCTGAATACAATAGGAGATCAGACAGGAATGAAACTAGGTGGGTTAAACAGGCCTCCCACACGAGTGTAGCTGAAAATGACTAAAAACCCCAAAACTGCATTTTACCGGAGTTGCTGCATAAAGTGACTATGTAGTCTTATGAGGGTTTTAACTCAGAAAATAAGAAGACAAATAGATCTACTCATATATTAATGAATACTACTAAAGAACAAAGATCTATTCTCCTCATACAAAATACAAGATAACCCGGCAAGGGTTTCTTGTCAAACACTCTGCATACCAAAATGTGATATTTAGTAATTTAATGAATCACCACTGCAACACTGAAGCACATGAGAGTATAAGGCTGGAAATATGTCTGATTTTATGCATATCCCTCAAGGTATTCCTCCCATGCAAGGATGAACCTCTCAATCATAAGGAAACTCAGCAACGGAGCCACCAAACCATGCAATGAACACTGCCTCGAAAATAATGAATTCCCTAGCAGAGATAGCGTTGGGAATGTATGGGAAATGTGTGGTATGATACCAAAGATCTGAAGTAATCTCTGGAACTCTCCAAACAGGTCCCTCAAGTGAAGGAAACCTTCCTCCAATGAGAAACTAGCTCAGAAACCAAGATTCCAATCCCTTCCACTGTTGTACCCAGCAACACTGCACAATCTCTGGAAAAAAGTGCGCCGATGAAGATGGCTGAAGCTTGGCCTGAAAACATGATGTGGAATGATGAGATAAAACTCTCCCAATGAGGCTCCTCAAATGAAAGAGGTGGGATTCCCACTCGGGAACACCTATTCCTAAATAGCACTACAACTCTGCTAAGCAGCAAAGCAGCAACAAGTCTTGGCAGACAAGAATAATAATCTAAGACATGAAGAATAAGGCTACCATCCTCTTCCTTATATAAAATATGAGTTTGCTTTCCCTTGGCCCCACTCAATTATGTCATCTCTATCCAAATATACATCTCCCTCCAAAACTGCGTTATTCATCGTTGGATTCCTCCTCCTCTAAAACTGTGTTGTTGACTTGGTCAAAGCAGCTTGATCTTATCCCTGTTCACACATGGAGGTGTTTTATTATGCTAGAAAGTGTCCCCTTTCATACTTAGAGTGTTTTCATTACTCCTTAGGAGACTTATGGGATTTAATACCCATTTATTTACCATTTAGATTTGTTGCTAACTCTAATGTTCAATTTAGCTGTGAGGCTAAAATTTTGGAACATTACAAAGACAAGTAAACTATCAGTTGTATTTCTGGTGAACTTCCTGGGTGGAGTTATAAAGTTAGAGGAAGGATCCATATGTATTGCACAGTCAAGGAAGGCTAATTATTATTTTTTATAGGGATTAATTGCCTAGGGATTGTGTGAGCAAGGCTGGGCTAATGAAGGGTTGAGAATTGGCTAATTTTGGTCAATTTTGCCTAAGAATTGCTACATAATTTTGAGCCGGATCAGAGTGAGACAATCAAGATAGTGTAGTATTTTCTCAGTGTGAGAAAGAATTGTATAGTTTTATGATTCTTTGACTATGTAAAATATATGATAGAGGGTTTTTGAGTAGGTTCTTTCCCCAAGAACATCTTTTGTTGTGTGATTGATAATTTCCTTTTTGTTACTTGCATGTGATTGAGTGATCATGTTTTATATTCCGCAAATATTTTAGAAGGATTTAGTACCTAGCTTTAGTACATTGCATGATCATATTGAATCCATTGATATAATTTATACATGGTATTATATTTATGTTAGATATTTTCTACATGTTTGACTTTTCTTTGACAGGAAACCCTAGTTTGACACAAGGATGGGTAAGGGGACTTGAGCTACAAAATAGGGGTGAAAAAACAGCAAATGAGGGGAGGAAATGAATGGGAAATGAGATAGGATAATTTTTGAAGAAATTATGGGGAGTAGGGAAGTGTTTTAGGAATACAATGAAAGTGGAATTCTTCAATTTGAGTGAGGGAAAGGGGGTGAAAAAGGGAAAACATAGTCCTAGTTTAGAAACGCAACAACGAGCTAGGGTAGTGAGAGAAAATGAGAAAATGACTGAATTTAAGTGTGGGGAATGGTTGGAAATTTCCGATGAGGGATATTTGGGATATGTAGGCTTATAAACTAGGAAATATCTCTCGAAAAGAAGCCAAAGACAATGAAATATAAAAAATGCAGCAAAAGCGTAGAAGAAACCCTAGGCAATGAATTTAATCAGTTCTCTGAGGAAATTGACTGAAGAAAGGGTTTTTGAAGGTTAAAATTGCTTTATTAAATATGTTTGAAGCACTGAGATGAATTTTTGAACACGTTATTTCCTCATTATGCCTCCAAAACAAAATCGCAACAACCCTGCCAAAAATGCAGCAGAAACACAACAAACTGATAAACTAAGAAATTGCTAATGGAATTTGAGCTTCCGATGGTTATGGAAAATGTTAGAATGGCAGAGAGGAGATATTGAAGCTTTGGAAGGATATAATGAATTCTTGAAATGATTTATGCTCCTTTATAATTCAAAAACTCGACTTTGGCTTGATAAAAACATGACATCATGTGTACTTTTGAGAAAATGACTATTGACTGATTTAACATGCAACATTATTTCTTCTAAAGGAAATGTTACCTAGATTATTTTTGTTCCCTAATTTCTAACTCCCATGATGATGAAAAAAATGGATGACATGACTCCCTTGCTTGATTTTGATGATTGATATGATGATGACCATCAAATGTGAATCCTAGACCATAACTTGGATGATGACCCCCTGACTATTTTGATGGCCTAAGACTAGGGGAAAATGACATCACCATGATGGATGATGGTGACCTTGAACAAGTGGAGTGAGTATCAATGATATAGGCAATAACTAATGACCATATGACAACAAATATATGTCAAATGTTATTTGAAAATATAATAATTTGACCCTAAGACCTTATCATTCACTTGGAAAGAGTACATTTGATCACTGGTGACTCATAGACACTAACACTCCCCAATGTATATTTTTTGTATTTTCATGAATTTTTTTTCAAATATTATCTTTACAAGGTTAAAAATTTGACTTTCCTACATAAAAATGCAATTTCATTTTCATATAATCATATTAAAAAACTAGAGGCAGTAAAGAACATTGAGTGTATCTATATAATGCACAACATCTCACAAACATTTGGACCTTTGGATGACAATTTCATGCAAAATCCATTTAGTTATTATAATTGTGAGATTATAAGGTGAACAAATAAACCAATAATATCTATATACAAATTAATAGAATAGTCTAACGATTCGATGTTTCATCCCTTTTCCACACACATTTTCAAATCATTTTTTTTTTAATCCAATGAGGATTTCTTGGAATTATAAGTTTGAGCTATGTAATATATATAATATGAGTGCCCCAAGGATTTGGTGAAGTGCTAAATCCATTTATGCATTTAAAATGTTGCTTTAAATAAGAAAAAATGACAATCTCAACCAAAATTGTATTTTCGGATGCCAACGAAAAATAATAATTTTTTTTTTGTAACCTTAATTATCTATATTAAAATATAGAATTTTTACATAACATTTTATTTATCAAGATCCTCAATTGTCTTGGTATACCTAAGAGGAAACCAAATCTAAGGTAGTAGATAGGATCTGATTTTAAATACATTAAAACTATAAGAACATGATTTTCTAACAGTTTTCCTAATTACAAGAAAGAAGTTTAAGATCCATTGTCAAAATACCAGCTAGAACATGTAAAGACACATTATAAAACTGTGAAAAGAACCTAGTTTCTAGCAACAACATGGAAAATAGTATAATTAAGGCGGATTGACGGGTGCGGGATAATTTGAGTTTCCTGGAGGTGGTGGATATCCTTGAAAGATAGTGGCCTCAATACACTCCATGCACTCATCAATGAGCTAATATAATAGATGTAATTCCTCCATGCGGAGGATAATTTCACCTTTTATTTCATTTTCATTAAAAATAACCTTTACCAATAGAATCCTTGTTTTCCACTAGAGGTCAACGATCTCCAGATACTGCATTTTCCAATCTCAAGGAGTCCCTAGGTCAAGGATCAAGCTTGATACCAAAGTCATCGGGCCACGATGTCTAAAACATATTCCCTTTATTTTGTCACTTCTTGCTCCAAATGAGAAAATTCATACTTAAATCATAGTTGGGTTCTATATGCATGAGCTCAGTCTCAAACTTGGACATTGTTGTAGGCTCCATGACCTCTAGCACTTTGTCTTGAGAAATCTCATTGGTGCGGCATGATGGATATAACATAAATAAAACTAGATAAGTGTTATATAGGAAGGGAGAGATTGTTGAGTGAGACAGATGGTATTTAGAATATTAATTACCACACCATGACTCAACGAGATATAGCCAATGGAGAAGAGGTCCAATTAATAGGATAAAGAAGGAGCCCCCTGGTAGAATTATTTTTCACTAAATGCATTAGAAATAAAATCCAGCAAATCTAGTAGAAAAACACCATGCACATAGATTATATAATTTTGTGTGTCACATCCCATGAAGATGTTTAAGGAATAAGGGAAATAAGAGAAAACACAAAGATTCCAGTGATAATGTCCTTGTTACTCTATAGGTTTCCATTAAATTTTGTTGGTGACCCCCGCTAAGAGGAAGAAATTACGCTAATGCAAATCAGACCACTATGAAATGAGAGAAGTGACCCTTGATAGGAGGACAACCTCACTTGTTGGAGCAGGCCCCCTTGAATGCAATTTTGATATAATTTTGTAACGTTTTGAGTATTTTTTGTCATGCATAGCACAAGTTAAGGGACTTTGGGGCTATTCAAAGTCCCTCGTGCATTGTAATGGGAAAAAAGGGTAGATCTACAGGTCGCAAACCATGGTTTTCAGACCCTAGTATAGCGCAAGCTAAAAGTATAAGTAAGAGTCGAGGATGAGTCGAAGATTCAGTCTTCAGATCATTTTTTGATATGATAGATATTTTCTAAGGATTTTGTGTCAACTTGTCTTGGTAAGGGCCCCTATTGGCTGTGGGCATGGAGACCCCAAGTCCTGCTATGTGCGGACCCTAGTGGCTGTGTGCGTGGGTATGTAGAAGAGTCTAAAAGAAGAATTTGAAGTATTAATGAATGAGAATGTGTTCTGATGATATATGAATATCTCTGTGTTATGTTATGGGTTGCGCTGCATGTTAATTGCTTGTTATTTATGTATTATCTCTGAAATAGTAATTGTGGTTTATAGATTAAGTGTGTACTTGTAATAGATGATTGGAAGAATAATGAATGCATATATATGAGTTATATTTCTCATGTTAAGTGATTATCTTATGATTTATGGATTGCAAAAGTTATTTTGTTACACAGATTGTTAAGGGTTTCTAGTTAGGGCTTTCTCAATGCATGCCTGTTAGATCTAAAGGTACCCACTTCATTATCTCTCTCTCTCTCTAAGGGTGTAGAAACCTGGTTCCAACATCCTCCCATACTAATTTGTGTGAGACCTTGACTTGCGCCAACATGCCATTGCCGAAAGGGCCAGTAGTACAGGGGTTTTTTGGTTAACCTCAAATCCGAACTTGCGTTAAGACCCCTCAAACCAACAAATGGTTATGTTTCTAGGACCAGGAGCATTTTGAGAGAGAGACTAGGTGATGAGTCATGGTTTGTGGCATCCGAAAAAATATGAAATTGAAGATTGGTTCGAAAAACATGTCCAAGAGTTTTCCCTAAAATAAAATAGGAGTAAGAATTTGTCTGCTGAAAATTTGAAGGATAAGTATATCTTCCTAGAGGTACATGAGATCTTCTTCGTGACCTTCGCACATGAGTTTTAGGAGTGGCTTTCGAGGTTGGCAGAGTTCCAAACTTGTTGTAAGAACGATAGGGTATGCAGTGGACCCCTGAATTAATCCAACAGTTGGGGAGAACTGATAACAAAATCACTCGAACCGTCGATCATTGGATTGATAGTATCTTGGGTGGATTTGTAACAAAATTTGTGGTAGATTAGTTTGTGTCATATTCTGAAGATGACAGAATATTTTTCAACGGTTTGAGAGGTAAATTCCTGCGAACATTGCCTTTGCTGATTAAGATGCTATTGTGTGAAAAAGGTGTTTTTTGTAGCCACATTGAGTGAATGACCCCCTATCAGAGCAGAAGAAAAACACGAAGTGGTAAATACTATCGGTTCAATCAAGAAGGGGATAAATCAGTATACATTCCTATGAGGAATTCACCTGATCTAAACAAAGTCGTTGAAACCAGTCCCCCACGTACACCACCATCAAACTCGCGCAAGGGTTAAAAACCTCCTACCCCACCCCCACCTCCACCTGCGAACGATATGGCTGCATATATGAAGTTACCTATGTTTAAAGGTGCGGGGGATGAGGATATGAACCAGTTTTGGTTCGAGGCGAATGATGTATGGGTTGCGTAGAATGTCAACAATGATGCAGTCAAAAGAGCACAACTAGCAATAAATTTTGAGTGACATGCTCTGGATTGGTTCGTGTGATATATTACTCAACACATGAACCCTACAATAAAAGAGATCAAGGATGCCCTGAAACAGTAGTTCTAAAAACCTAAGTCTTACTCTCAATGTGTAGTAGAGCTAAAGGATACTAAGCAAGGACCCTTGAAGTCCATTTGGGAGGCTGGCCAGCGGCTGAAGAAAGTCATCAGTGACAAGGTATTTTCTTATGATGACGAGAAGCATAAGGAATGGTTCATCTCCATGCTATTACCGCATCTGCGCAGACCTATGGGATAACAGAGAATTGATTCGCGGGAAGAAGACCTGGAAATTTTTGTTGGACATAATTGTGAATTACGGATAAAGCACACTTCCTTAGACTGGTGCTAATATAGAACAACAGGTTAAAGACTATATGAATACTTTTCCTAACTAAGAACATACACACAGAATGGATTATAGGCTTACTTGGAATCCAAGTGCTTCCAAATGATTCCTTCTATCACTTTTGTTGTAGCTTCAAATTCTATCTAGCTGTACAAAATATTTCCTGCAAGATTGAACACTAAACATCAGAAGATAGCAATAATACATATGTCTATTCAAGTTATTTTTCTAAATCAGTAAAGCATAAACCATATACATCAACTAAGATCTTGAAATATGGAAAATCAAAGCCAATATAAATACATATAGGGAAAAGTAAGTTGTACTCTTTATTAATGATAGAAGGAGAGGTTACAACCTAGTGACTGATTTGAAGTGACCATCTCCAACAACATTCCAACCTCATCACAGTATAAATCTCTCCAGCAGCTGTTACACAAATCTAACTCTCAATTGAAATTCCACCAACATTTCTCTACTCAAATTCTTCCTTATCAAACACTAAGATCTATGCTCAATTTATACAAGAGCTAAAGGTAGTTTTACAATCAATGACTTTCCAATAATAGGCAAGACATGTTCCCAGTCTTGTAGATGAAAAATGGACACATGGATTCGAAGCTTGACACATGTGAACTCTTCTAGAAGGCACTAGCCAAGTGGAGATTCCGGAACAATGAGAATTTCGCTCCCAATGTGACCAACGCACCTGTGAATGTCGGGAATTTCTTTGCAGATCAACCTTGCATGGGGATACCTGAATATGCAATGCACTTAGTCCCTTTAGAGGTAGTGTTGGTGAGCTCTCATATGCTATATAATAAACATCAAATCTTGGAAACCTGTGATTGATGAAAGTCATGCATGATTTGTCTTGTTCTTTGTCTTAGGGCATGTAGAAACTGAAATGATAGGGAATGATAGGCCCTTAATAATTGGTCTTGGAGATGATTCCCAGTTAACCAGGTCATTGGGAATGATGCCCAAATTGACCTATAACAATTGCCCCATAAATCATGAAGTCAAAATAATAATAATAACTTTTGATTGAGATGCTTTAAACTGTGATGGGTTGGAAATGAAGCGAAGTGGTCACCTCCATCAATATTACAATACATTACATCATGATATATCCTCTTTTATCATAATTTCTGAGGGTAGGAATTCCCATTTTCAGCACATAAATAGTCTAGTAACATGTACATAATTCAAAAATTCGTCTTCATTAGAATGTTGCCCAATGCAGACTTGCCTACAGATATAGGCCCATGTTTAGATGATGATCTGTATGTAAGGTCACCGTATAGATGATGTGTACAAAAATCCTGAAATCGCAATCCAGATGGATGAAACTAGATCCTGGGTCTTCTTATCTCATTCACTCGATCATTCGGGTACAAGTCTAGCCATGCGAATATATTATTTGTAGTTGAACATGGAAATACATCATTTGATTACCATCCAATGATGTGATCTGTTAACAAACGCAAGAGAAATACCATTAATTTCAATGGCCCTCAAGGTACTGCAGTACATTTCATAAGGCATGAATAGATGATTTTATGCTGAATGCCAAACAAAATCTTCCAGTCAAAGGTCCAGAAGTGAGTATCTTTTTGATGCTGTAACAAGCGTCATGGTACTGGAATCTGATATTTCTAAGTGAACTTCCTGGATATTTATTTGTCATTGACAGGAAGTCACCTTATTGCAATGACTTGATATAACAATTTCTAGGGATGACGGTCATGAAAATGAAGGTTTATGAGTATTGCAGAAGGATGAGTATTCACTGGATGACTTCTCTTGAACATATGGATGAATTCTCTTGAACATATTGGCGACACTGTGATGAGTTGGCAGCATTGACCCAAAACCAAAGTGAAGGTATGTTAAACCATAGGTATGAATGAACCATCAAGAATATTACCCAACCCAAACAGTCACTAACATCGAGTGAAGGAAGTGTCATGTTCAAGAGTGACTTTCTACCATAAAGAATTATTGCTCACTTTTCCCAAATTTTCCCCAGTAATTTGTTGACCAGTACCTCTTTATTTTTTAACAAGCTTGAGGAGGATAACATTTTCTTGATCTATAATTCAACCCTTTGGGTGAATATAGTATCGCTATTTAATAATTTAACGAGTCTAGTGATGAATGAAACTCGATTTTTGCCATGATCGACAAGGCCGTCACTATTTTATATTTTAACGAGCTTAACGATAGTGATAGCCCAATCCTTTTTCATATTTAGAGAGTTTGAAAAAGAGGATGAAAGAAAACTCCATAATTAATTTTTTTTAAATTTGTCACTCAGACCTTAAAAAAGTGTAAAATAATATCTGAGAGAACCTTTTTGGTCATGTTTAACCAAGGTATTCCTTTTTCGTAAATAATCTATCTTAGTCCGGAAAGAGGTTAAACTTATACCGAGTAGATATCAATTCATTTACTTTTATGAGCTCAAAAATACAAGTGATCAACAATATTTTCACATTATCGGAGTCTAAAAAAAGCTAAAAGAAGACTCCAGGGGATCCTTTTTCACTGTTATCGAAGCTCGAAAAAGAGATAAAACTGTGCTTCAAATCCTTTTTTGTTTTTAACAAAACTCAAAAAATAAGGAGAAAAAGTATGTTTTGTGGTCAAGTAATTCTTTGAATAAACCTGCACCACTAATCTATTCATTAGTTGTATATCCTATTCAAAACAACATCAAATGGATTAAAAATACATGTTACATGATAAAACATAATAAAACTATAGTCATAGCAATAAATTTAACTTGAAAATAATTAAATGACTATTAAAAGTACTTTCACTATTCAATTTTACCATTCCATAATTACCATTTGCAATTTGGAGCTCTAAACCTGATTTTGCCCCCAAACTTCAGCTATTGATTGCGATCGTTTCTGTGGACGGATTTCATCATCGTTTGATCTAGGTTAGTGCCATGAAACTCCTCTTTCTTTTAGTGTTCATTTCATTTCCAATTTCTGCAAATTTTCCTAGTTTTAAGGCCCCTAGGGTATATTCTGCCCAAAAAGGTGGGCAATGCACCCCTAAATGTCGAAACATGCGTTTCATAGCAATTACAATGAAGGCTACTTGCACATGCAATGCACTGTCTCTTGTTAGGGAGTGCGTTGGGCGCAATGTAAGGTTTTGATTTTCATATTATGCCCAAAATTTTCCTAGTTTTTTGCAATGAATTGAATTTAATGGATCTTATGGTTGTATTTCAGGTTTCCATCAGTTTAAAATGATGATTACATGGAGGGAAAGAGAACATGAAGAAAAGGATATGATTTATTTAAATGATCCAGGTACAGTAAAAGCCCTGCGAGATTATGGACTTCTTAAGTACTTCAAATTGTCGGGAATGAGGCAAAAAATAGAACCCTTGGAGTTCTTAGTTCGAGCATGGGATACAGCTATAGAGGAATTTCATATGAAGAACCAAGTTCTTCCCATAATAGTTTAGGACGTGTATTTTCTCATAGGTTTGTCAAGGAGATGTTTCCCATTTCACTCTCAGGGTCTATCTTTGGATGAGAGGTAGTGAGGGATTATATTCTGTAGTATTGATATCTAAGGGAAGTGCCAAGCAAAGATGGAAAGATAAACATCCGGGATGTTAGAGATTTTCCTTTGAGAACTATCCTTTTCACGATCTCTAAACTTGTCGGGATCATTACACTACATTTAGCGAATAGATCGTATATGCAGTACGTGCTAGAGTGTTTGGAGCCAATAGTCTTCAACTATTCTGGAGTTTTTCTTTCTCAGATAAAGGAACAAATGAAAAAATAAAAGGGAGGAAGGAAGAAAATTTTCAGTTATGGTTCAATCCTTATATCCTTCTCTTTAGAATGGATTCCACTGATGTAGCCACAACATGTGACACTGAATATAGCTAGTCTAGAGATCCTCGGACGCAGAGATGGGTAGAACTCATGGGTCGGCATGTAGGCCAATCAAATTTTCTACTCTCTACTACATTCTTCGCCTGGTTCCTGTGACAGATCGTCGTTATCGATGAGTATGCATATGCAGGCGTTTATTTCTGAGGAGATCCAGATTTAGCATTACTAGAAGGCGCTCAATGGGGTGTAATGGGTAAGAATGTTTTCACCATGTTTTTTATTTTCCTAAGGTTTATACAATGTTTTTGTATTTTTTATGTTTTCCCAAGATTAAACTAAATGTTTGATGTAATGCATATTTTGTTCGCGTTCAACCATTAGAGGAACCAGAGCATGAAGGATATGCGCCAACAGAGAGGGCTGTCAGGAGAGCAGTCCTTCAGGATCTTGATATGGCTGAGACTCTGGCTGAGCTTCGGTAGCACATAGATGGGTTGACCTTCGAGATTTTGGATTTCCAGATAAAAGAGTTACCCATGCGACTCCAGCGACACACTATTGGGGTTCCTAACCGCTGGATGCGATTACTCTGTAGGATTGCTAGATCTATAGCATGTTACCAAGAGCACCACTAGTTTACTTGTGACATTTTTGATACATTTTGAGGTCAGATGACTAATGTTTATTGGGCACAAATTTTGTAAAAACCTATAACTATCTATCTATATGATTTCAAATTTTTTCCTATGTTTATTATGTAATCCTATTCAATGATGTGAATGTTTTCTTTACATATGTTGCAAATGTCTGTCTAAAACTTAATTAGCTAATGAATCAGTCAATGTGTTCAAATTTCTAGAAATGTGTTGATATTGAATAAAATCAAAGTGTCTTTCCAAAAGTCGAACTCTTACGAACAATCTATGAAGTGTTGGATTTCTAACAATATAAACACTAGTAAGTTGTAATACCACAAGTTGTGAGTCTAACCTTATGATTATGCGGTTAGTACCAAATGAAATGGCATCAAAGAGAAGCTCCATCAACGTGCTATACTCAATGATATTGTTCATCGATATACCAATACAAAACCATTGAAAACTCACTAACTCGTCGTTCGGAGCAAAAATGGCCCACGCTGTAGAGGATAGATTTTGCGTACTACGACTAGCACCATCAGCATATCCAAAAAATGGTTTCGAAGATTCATAAATCTGCGATGAAATGTAAAACATATTACTAACGTCCAGAAAACTATAAAAAAAAATTAATATTGTGAATGCAAATCAACAACATATATATACAATATAATACAAAAAATTACTACGCTCATGATTAAGCATAGTAACATTTCAGATACAACCCATTTCTAGTTTGTGCCAACGGAATTCCATCGTAATCAACCAAATCATAGGCACCCTTAGAAAGAACTATTTTGACAATATAGGGGCCATGCCATAATGTCTCAAATTTCGCTATACCTATTACATCAGCTTCTTGATCATAAATAAGAACCAAGTCACCCTCTAAGAAGATGTGAGGCTAGACATTTTTGTCGTATTGAACCTTTATACGTCTCTTATGTCCTTCGTTGGCCAATTGGGCTTCACTACGCATTTCATCAAGATGGATGAGGTTAAGGAGACGCGCTTCTTCTTCTGAGGTGTCAGGTAACAAGTCTATTGCGAGTTTTAACGATGATATTTCGCATTGGATTGGTAAGATAACTTTCAAACCATACACCAATTGAAATGGAGTAAATCCGGTCAAGTTTCTCACCGAGGTTCGATATGCCCACAAAGCGGAGTACAGGATCAAATGCCAGTTTCTTTTATGAATTCCTGTCATTCGTTGAAGCATTCGTTTAAGAATATTTTTGATATCCTCAACTTGTCCATTTGATTGTGGATAATAAGGAGTATAATTATCATGTGAAAATACTAACTTGGCAGTCAATTCAGACATCATGTGGTTGCGAAAATGCTTCCCATGATCTGTAACTATAGCCTGTGGGACCCCAAACCATGCAATAACATGATTATAGAAAAAAAATGCAGTTGTCTGTCCCGTGTTGTTGAATGTAGGCATCGCTTTGACCCATTTGGTAAAATAGTCGACTGCGACAATAATATAACCATGCCCTCCGGATGAAAAAGGGTTGTAGGTCATGAATTCAATACCCCATTTTGTAAATGGTCCCACAGAGACAACAGGATGCATTGGCACTGGTGGTTTTCGGATTTTATGATAAAAAATCTGGCAGGCATGACAACTTCTAACCGCAAGGATGAAATCTCGAAAAATAGAGGGCCAAAAGTAACCAGTGCAGAGTATCTTCTGTGTGGTAGCATATCCAGATAAATTTCCACCACAAGCCCCAACATGACAATAATTTAACACTTTTTTGGCCTCCTCCTAAGTGAGGCACCTCCATAAAATTGTATCAACACCACGATGATAAAGTGTATCGCAGATGATCATATAATATTTGGCTTGGTATCAAATACCTTGTTGTTCAGAGCGAGAGGCATCAGGTTGAAAATTTTGAGTTTGGAGATAAATGATGAAATCCCCATACCAAGGATCAGATGATCCTATCATAAATAGAGACTTGTCGGGAAATGATGGTTCTGGCGTAGTTGCAGTACTATCAAAGGGAAGGTGACCAAGAAGCTCAACCAAAACTAAAGACTTCTTTGACTTGGATTTTATGAATTCCAAATCAAATTCTTGCAAAATGACAATCCATTTTGAATATTTCCCCCCCAGCAATTGACTTGATAAGATATAAGGCATGGGGTTGCAATCCGATACAATAGTGGTTTTTCGGAGTAGGATATAATGGAAAAATATTTAGACAGCTTGAACAGCTACCAAGGCAACCTTTTCTATGTATGAGTACTTAACTTTTGTATCATTGAGATTACGACTCAAATAATAGATCAGATGTTCAATTCCATTTTCTACTTGGACCAATACCATAGCAATGGTCGTTTTGGTCGCGACGATATATAGGAAATAATCTTTTTGATAATTAGGGGGATACATTAATGACGCTCGGACAAGATTATCCTTGAAAACATCAAAATAAGATTGCCATACTTGGTCCCAATGGAAGGGAACCCCCTTTTTCAAGAGTCAAGCAAATCCTTTAGCCATTTTGGCGTAGTTTGGAATGAAGCTTCTTAGGAAGTTAGCCTTACCTTGAAGTTTCTGTATCTGAAGTAAATTTTATGGTGCAGGAAAATCAAGAATGAATTGAATGTTCAGTGGGTATATTAAAATTCCTTCTTTTGAGACTACGAATCCAAGAAAACGACCAGAACCAACACAAAACACATATTTATGTGGATTTAGGAAAATTTTGTAGTGTCGGCAGTGTAAAAATATGGCTCTCAAATGCATCAGGTGATCAATCCGATTTCATGAATGTGCTGGTAAATCATCTAGATATGATTGAACAATGTGCTTGATGTCATTGAAAGCATAATCCATTTCTCTCTGAAAATTTGCCCCAACATTCTTTAAACAAAATAGAAGTTTCCTATAAGTGAATGTGCCCCAGGGACAAATGAATGCTCTCTTATGTTTATCATCTGGGTGGATATTAATTTTATTATAGCTATAAAATCCATCCATCAATGAAATGATTTCGCATCCATCACAATCGTCAATAATATGGTCGATAAAGGGTGTAGGATAGTTGTCTTTTGGACAAGCAATGTTGACCTCCTGATAATTGATGCACACTCTAATGGTTCCTTGTTTTTTCATGACAGGAACGATATTGGGAACCCACTCAGTAAGTGGAATAGGGTAAATGAAACCAGCACGCAAAAATTTTCCAACTTCTGCTTTGATGGCAGTGGATTTCTTTGGATGAATAGGACGAAGTCGTTGACGCACCGGTTTGACATCAGGATACATATTAATAGTGTGTTCAACTATACTAGTATCTATGCCTAGAATTTCCTCGTAAGACCAAGAAAATACATCACGAAATTCACTAAATAGAGAGCGATATGATTCAAGTTCTGATGGAGAAGATACACCAACATGAATATTTTCTACAATGCCAGGTTTGGTCCAAATATCGATAGAAATGGTTTCTTCAATATTTGACAGATTTCACTCGAAATCGATTGCATTAATAGGTAAAGAATTCAAATTTTTTTTTGATTGATGGGTGATATAGTTCGCTAAGATATTTGTCTTCATAATTAGGAAGATGGGAACGATGATGATAATCTGCCCATGGCTCTCCTTCTAACATCATAGCTTCAAAAATATTTTCATCTGTTAAAAAAATTGAGTAAAATGGATCACATGGAGTACCAAACTCTAAGGAACGATCAACCCAAACACTCGATGACATTGATTTCATATTTTCGCCCAAGACAGATAGATTGATTTCTATGCTAGTTCAATAGGGCTGGGAAGTAAAAATTCATCCAACATAGAAATATCAGAATCACCCATACTCTTCCTTAAGCCAAATAGAGTGGAAGAGATAATGTATCAGGTCTCTATAGTTGTAGGCGACAATAATGAAAAGGTTCCCATGAGATTGGAATCCTTTAAAAGTCCTACACCAATGTTCTGAAGTTCTGGTTGGGGTATGTGAACAAACGGAACACTTCTAGTTACCTGCGAAGCAGAGGCAAAGAAGGATAGTTGATTAATGACTGTGATAGTACCTTTATGTGGAAAGGAAATCATTCTAAATTATGTAGAAACAATTGTAGTCATCGCATATACCCATGGCCTACCAAATAAAATATTGTAGTCAAGTGGTTCGTCAACAACTTCAACATCAATATTTATTGTTTTTCCCCCTAGTTCAACATGCAGGTTATTAATAATACCACAAGTTTTATATGTTCGTCCATCAAAATCCTTCAATGTCGTTGATAATTGTGATAAGCACGGCGAGCCAAGTGACTTCCAACAATTTAGAGACATAATTCATGTAGATGCTCCCTCATCAATAATAGTGCAATGAACAAGGTGATTGATGACATTTACTTGTACGGAGAATGCCAATTCTGCTGGTAGTTGCAGCACATAGCCTGTATGATTAAAGATGACAAGATTAGAATTAGTTGGATCAATTCCACCAATGGCTGACAATAAAGCCTCTTTTTGGGAGAGACAATTTTGTAATACCTCAAGAGTAGACATAGTTGAAGGGGATTGAACCAAATCTTCAACTATATTATAATTTTGTGCAACTATTTCTCAAGGATTATATGTCGATTTGTGAATTACTCCCTTTGGTAGCTTGATTGTCAATGTAGGAATAGTAGTAGGTGGTACTGATTCCGTAGACGGATTCGTAGTCGAGGTAGTAGGTTGATCAGTGGCCTGACTACCATAATATTTATTAAGATTTGACACCAAAATATCTATTGAAGGTTTTTTGATGGATAAAATTAACACTTGGGAACTAGGAGATGTATCCATAGCAACCAAATTAGTGTTCATATTTGGAAATGGGTCTGTCAACACAACTGACACGTGAGAAGTCTTGATGATTTTTGAGGCTTCGGCACGATGAGAACAATCCCTAACAAAATTTTCCTAATTAGAGATTATGCATGGATAACGAGGTTTCTAAGGTCTGGGCGGTTGATTAGATGATATTTCATGTGGGTTAGAAGTTTGCTTTTTCTTTGATTTCCCCTTTTTCTTACTTCTGGGTTGCTTGTCACCTTTGCCTTTCTCAAACGACATGGCATTAATTTCGGAAGTAGGAGCAGGATCAGATGCAGTAGCGTGGTGTGTGCTTGTACTGCCTATCAATTTGTCTTCGGCATGAGAGTCCTTTAATTGAGGAGGAACATTGAAATTAGATCTCGGCGAGTTAGGAAATTTTTCATAGAGCGTGCCAGACTAAGTGTAAATCAAGTCTAAATATTGGTCACAAGCGATAACTTTCCCTTTTCTGAAAACACCAACCTTAGCCACATCCTTAGTTATAGATGGTAACAAGGTCTTAAGAAACCATTCAGCAAGGAGTTGATCTGGAACAAATGTCTTAACCATTTTACGATGACGACGCCACTCATGAATATGATCATAGTGGTGAGTAGCATCATTCTTTTTGAAATTGGTCAAGAGTTCCGTTCCAATTTCATATCTGATAGGTAACTGAAAATGAGTCAAAAAGACAGTAGCTAGGGCAGTGAAATTATCAAAAGAAGCTCTAGATAACTCAATGTACCATTTTGCAGCCAGACCTGTCAGCATACGCTAGAAAAGATGTATACAAACATAATCATCATTCAAAGAGTTAGATGAACACCATAAATTATAAGTCATGACATGAGTCGACGGATCTTCTCCAGGGTTTCCATTGAACTTAGGAATATCCAAGGGTAATTTATGGGGTATCATCAGCTACCAAGGAGCATAGTTGATTGGAGCATTGGTTAACTGATTTAAATCTGGTAACTCTAAAGTTGTAACAAAAGGAAACTTTCTATTAAGGTCAGGTTGAGCATAGCTAGGGTAAGATGGAATTTCTTGAGAAATAGGCCTTTGAGCACCAACATAAGGAATCTGCTGCTGGTAACCCAGATAGGGGTTGTTTTGAAAAGAAAATGCTTGAGGATTCTGTTGACCAAAACCTGGATATGATACTTGTTGAAATGAAGTTTGAGGCATTTGTGCCTGAGGTTGCCAAGGGGTCTGTTCACCAATATTATAACCCAAATTAGAATAACTTGGATTCAGTTGATATGTATAACCAGGTTGCAGTTATGAGATCCCATAAAATGGTAAACCAACAGGTGAATAAATGATTGCGGATACAAGTTGTTGTAAATTAACCGAAGGATTTGGAGTCTTTGGATTGAGAATTTGATGGTATTGAGTTGAAGGACCCGCTTGATAAGGTTGGTGTACAACATTTTGATTCTGTAACAGGGGTACAAATGTATTTACAAGTGGTAATGAGGTGGGTGTAACAGTTTGAACTGGTTGATACGAATGTACAACCGTTTGTGGTTGGATAGGCAGAGTGGGCTGCCATTGATAAACATTCATTTTGACATTAGGTTGACCAAAAAGTGATGGAGTATATCATATTGGGTGACCAAAGGTTTCCCCCCAGCATGAAGAGGATAATAAGATGTAAAATTATGTTCTCCAAATGCTGGGAGTCCAGTTGATATGGTACTTAAAGGAATAGACCCAAAAGGACCGGCTTGATATTTCCCTGGTGATGTGTATAAAGAATCAAGACGTTCAGTACTAACTATAGGATTACCAGTTAAAATACCGGATGATGATGTTGGAAAAATACTGAGAGGGGGGGTGAATCAGTATTTAGTGCAGACAATAAAAATTTGATATTTCCTTCTTAAAAACCCATATGCTACTTTCCTGAATTCAACTCACGTATATACGCGGATATCTTTTACAGAACTCGCATATATCCAGTGAATTAATTATGCATTTATTTCATGACTTAGATCATTGCATTACTCATTTATCAGATGTTCAGTAAACAGTAAATAGGTGCAGAAAGAACAGAGTAATCATCACACACAATCAATCACACATGAACACCAGGATTTTTAGGTGGAAACCCAATTTGGGAGAAAACCACCGTTGTCGTCGTCTCAGTCTTCAATATTTATTATTAAGAAAACTTCTTACAACATGTACTAGCGCAGACTCATACCAGCACGCAGGCACCCACCTGCAGAAGGCTACAACCTTCTCTCATTTACCAGCCTTTCTTGGAAGGGAGCAACAACCCCCTGCTCTCGTTTACCAGCCTCTCCTAGAAGGGAGTTACTACCCCCTGATATTAACACCAGCCTCTCCTGGCAGAAAGATTCTACTTTCAGACTGAAGGCTTCAACCCTCAGATCCACTGCAGACCACGTTTCATCAATTTTCAAACTGGATCAAAACAACTTCAACACAATCCTTCACTTATCAGCAAACGTCCTTTTCCCAGAGCATCAAACAGAACAGTGAAACCACTGTAACCAGAATATCAGAGATAACCAAGACTTCATAATAGATATGCAGAATCTCAATCAGCTTTGAGCAACCATCAGTTGAAATTGCATATGCGCTTTTCTTCAAACAGACTCGCGTACATACGCGCTTTTAATAAAGGAAACTCGCGTATACATCTGTGCACTTTTCAGAAAAACCCTAACAGTCCATATGCTCCTTTGTTTAAACTGATCTGCGTATATACGCGCTTTTCATGAAACTAACATGCGTATAGATCTATGAAATATAAAATTTGCAAAACAGATCAGATTTATGGTCTTACCCAGATTTCTTCAATATCTTCAATAGATTTGCGCCAGGTCTTCAATACTTCTTTTCAGATCATCCTAGAGATTCATCATTTCCAGATCTAGAGATTTTGAACCTTCATCATATTCATGGGTGCATCATAGATTTAGATCTATTGATTAAGAACAGAGTTCAACCATACAAATAAACTTCAGAGTGAAGTATTCATTTAAAGCCTAGACACCTACACACCCCTTTGCACAATGATTTTCTTCTCCTTATATAGTTTTACCCTTTATCAATACCATGAGCCAAAACCACACCTATTCCGATGGTATTCTTGGACGGGGTCAAATAGACAACCCAACGCTCAATACAATGGGTCAATACCATGGTAGTAACCCTTGGTTTTACACTTTTAGAGCGCAAATGAGCATACGCGACTTGGAACGTACTTTCCCGCATGCATACGCTACTTCTCCTAGACAAACCCGCGTATGCCTTGAGACACACACTTTTCATCATTGGTCTAGCACATACTGGAATTCCTTTCATCATTACATCTGAGTTGCTCTCTAGACACATCAGATTTACATCATTAAATATTATATCAAGTCAGTTTCCATTAAGTACAACTTTCATCAAGTAGGTTGCCATCATCTTTATCAAGTGGGTTGCCAGCAAGGACAACACTCTGCATCATATTGCCAACAGATGACATTGGTAAATACCATGGTTTTGAAGATGCACTAGATTAAATTACGAATAATGATTTATAACCTGATGGGACAATAGGGTCTCCATGGAAATATGACTCTGGGGAAGTCGCAAACATCGACAGAGTAGTGAGGGTAGGAGATGACGTAATTGGAATAGCTATCCCAACCGAAGATGTTGGTTCAGGCATGGTTGATTGACCAAATGTATACCCTTTAAGATCGATGGGAGTTTGAATGGGAACAGGATCAAAAAAAGCAGATGGAAATGATTGAGGAAAACACTCGTACAGGTAAAGGTCCTCCCCAAAATGGCTTGGAGTTAAAGGTGTCTCATCTTGTGGGATTTCTTCAATCGCAATTAAACCAGGTGGAAGTATTTCACCATAAATCCCAAAGTATATTTCAGGTGGTTGACTGCATGATATAGAAGTTTCAAAGGCTACAAAAATTTGTGGAATGACCAAGGGAGGAACAACTTTTGGTTGTACAACTTCAGGACTCAGATATTCGTGCAAAGAAGAGACAAGATCTAGATCAATTTTTGTTTGAAAAACATCGAGTCCAGGAGGTATGGTATCACTGATTAGATGGATTGTGACCACGGGTAGCTGTGAAGACTCTATTTCGACAACAGTAGACGAACCAAGATGTGTAGAAACAATTTGAGCTAACTCTAGTTTGTGGGAATATGATGTTTCATCAGAGGTATAGATTGCATTTGATTCGGTAGATCGTGATTGCCTTCGCCTACCAAAAGTAACTTCTGGTGGTAAAGGTGGTTTTAAATATAATCTATGCGAACGATGGGGGAAAGGGTTTTTTTCTTCCACGATTACTAATTTATTTTAACCAAAAACAAATAAACATATTAAAAGGGTAATGCTAGGCAAAAGGTTTACCAAGAAAATATGAACTGCAGAATACCTCCTAGTGAATGAAGAAGTACGGGTAGGCAATCTCCCCAAATTTTGTGTTCGATGTATCACAATTTACAATGTGGCTGACTCGATTCACTATGGATGGATAGCACCTAGAATTTTTCCTCCGAAATATACCCAAAGGTATGTGGAGGCCCAAGTCCGTATTAGTGCTACTGATGTGAAATTGCACAGTGAGAGCACCCCTTTATACTTATTGTACTGTAACACCTCTCGATATACCCAAAACTATGTGGAAAAGCTACGATATACTTACGTACGTGGAGTGAGGTATCACACTCAGAATGTATCGCAGAAAAGTTAACAACAACTGCTATTTTTATGACGCCGGAACACGTATCTAGCCTAGACCTTTTAAATGTTAGCATTATGGTTCCAATGCTTTGTTAGCTAAATTGAGATAAATTTTATGTTGATCTTGCTTAACAATTTTCCTTTGAAATTTTCACCATGATGATGTATTGGAAATTCCCAAAAGGAAAACTAAGAATGATAAGAAATCTTTCACTTTTAGTTTTTCAATGAAAATCCTAGCTACTAGAGGGAAAGAGAAAACAATTTGTGAGCAAACAAATCAATGAACACAAACTAAATGCAGATTTCCTAATTGTTCTTTTTTCAAATCACACAAAACACTACATGCAAATGCAAGTTTTTCTTTTCAGTTCCTTTAATGTTATGAATTCAAAAAAGAAACTAATTGCACTAAATCAAAAAAAAAAAATGCCTTTTACTTTTGAGAAATGAAGAATACAAATAAAAATTTCTCTTTTGAAGGAAAAGTGAGGAATTAAACAGTAATTTATCCTATCAGGAAACAAAGAATTTATGATAATTTCCTTTTTCAAAAGCAAATGGATCTAATGCGATAATGAAAATACTTTGAAATCAATTCGTCAATGATAAAGAAAAACGCTTTAAACAAACACTGAACAAATTTTCTTTTAAAGGAGGAAGAAGTATATAGATTCACTAGTCAATATGAGGATCAAACTATCCTGCTCCCTTTATCGACCATATTATTGACGGTTGTGTTGGATGCGAAATCTTTTCATTCATGGATGGATTTTCCAACTATAATCAAATCAATATCCGCCCAGATGATCAAAATAAGACAACATTCATTTATCCCTGGGGCACATTCGCTTATAGGAAATATTGGGCCAGAATTGTAATCTATGGATAAATTACGCTTCCCTAGATAGGTGCTAGTCTAGAACAACAGGTGAAAGACTATACGACTATTTCTCCTAACTCAGAAAAAATATACAGAGAGGATTGGAAGCTTACTTGTTCGGTCACTTCCAAATGACTCCTTCTGTCGCTTCTGTTGCTACTTAAAATTCAAGTGGTTTGTGAGTTGAATTCTTCCTGTAAGAAAGAACATTAAAACAACAGAAGATGCAATAATATAGATATCTATTCAAGCTAGTTAGCTAAATCAGTAAAGCATAAACCATATAGATCAACCAAGATCTTAAAATATGGAAAATCAAAGCCAATACAGATGCATATAAGGAAAAATAAGCAGTACACTTTATTGATGATAGAAGGAGAGGTTACAACCTAGTGACTGATTTGAAGTGACCTTCCAGCATCGTTCCCAAGCCTCATCACAGTATAAATCTCTCCAACAGCAGCTTCACAAATCTATCTCTGAATTGAAAATCCTCCAGCATTTCTCTACTCAAATTCTTCATTTTTAAACACTTAGATCTGTGTTCAATTTATAGATGAACTGTAGGTTGTTTTTCAATCAATAAATTTCCAAAAATAGGAAAGACATGTTTCCAATCATGTATATGTCAAATGGAAACTTGGATCCAAAGCTTGACACATGTGAAATCTTCTAGAAGGCACTGGCCAAGAGGAGATTCCGGAACAATTAGAATTTCACTCCCAATGTGACCAACGCACCTGTGAATGTCGGGAAGTGCTTTGCAGAGTAGCCTTGCATGGGGCCATCTTCATATGCAACGCACTTAGGCCCCTCAGAGCTTGCCTTGGTGAGCTCTCATATGCTAAATAGTAAGCTTCAAACCATGGAAAACTTTGCTTAATGAAAGTCTTGCTTGATTTGTTTTGTTTCTTTTCTTAGGGAATGTAGCAATTGAAATGATGGGGAATGATAGAACCTTTATCATTGGTCCTGGAGATGATGACCAGTTAACCAGGTCATTGGGAATGGTGCCCAAATTGACCTATAGCAATTTCCCCCTGAAGCATGAGATCCAAATAATGAGAACATTTGATTGAGATGCTTTACACTGTGATGAGTCTGGAAACGAAGTGGAGTGGTCACCTGCATCAATATTACAATACATTACATCATGGTATATCCTCTTTTGATCATAATTTCTGAGGGTAGGCATTCCCATATTCAGCACATAAAACAATATAATAACATGTACATAATTTAGAAAGTCTTCTACATTGGAATGTTGCCTAGATGCAGACATGCCTACAGATATAGGCCCATGTTTGGAAGCCAATCTGTATGTAAGGTCACCATACAGATGATGTGTACAAAAATTCTGAAATCACAGCCTGAATGGATGAAACTAGATCCGGGGTCATCTTATCTCGTTCACTCGATCATTCGGGTACAAGTCTAGCCATTCGAATATATGATTTGTTGTCAAACATGGAAAGACATTGTTTCATTACCAACCAATGATGTGAGCTGTTAACAAATGCGAGAGAACCACCATTAATGAAAATGGCCCTCAAGGTACTATATTACATTTCATAAGGCATGAATAGATGATTTGATGTCGAACGCCAAAAAAAATATTTCGGTCAAAGGTCCAGAAGCGAGGATCTTGTCAATGCTATAACAAGACTCATCATACTGGAATCTGATGTTTCTAAGTGAACTTCCTGGATATTTATTTGTTGTCGATAGGAAGTCACCTTATTGCAAAACAAGAGTTACTGATTTCGGAGACAAGGGTATGACTTGATACTGCAAATTTCAGGGACGATGGTCATGAAAATTAAGGTTTATGAGTATTGCAGATGGATGAGTTTTTAATCACTGGATGACTTCTCTTGAACATATCGGCGACACTGTGATGAGTTGGCAGCATTGACCTAAAACCGAAGTGAAGGTATGATGAACCATAGGTGTGAATGAACCGTCAAGATGATTACCCAACCCAAACAATCATGGACATGGAGTGAAAGAAGTGTCATGTTCAAGAGCGACTTGCTACCAAAAATAAACTTTGAATACTTTTCCAAAATTTTCCCTGGTCATTTGTTCATCAGTACCTCTTTATTTTTTAATAAGCTTGAGGAGGATAGCATTTGCTTGATCTATAATTCAACCCTTCGGGTGAATAATGTATCACTACTTAATAATTTAACGAGTCTAGCGATGAATGAAACTCGATTCTTGCCATGATCGACAAGCCCGTCGCTATTTTATGTTTTAACGAGCTTAACGATAGTGATAGCCCGGTCCTTTTTGATATTTAGAGAGTCTGAAAAAGAGGACGAAAGAGAATTCCAAAAATACTTTTTCGTAAATTTGTCTCTCAGATCCGAAAAAGTGTAAAATAATATCTGAGAGAACCTCTTTGGTCATGTTTAACCAAGGTATTCCTTTTTCATAAATAATCTATCTCATCCCGGAAGAGGGTTAAAATTATACTGAGTAGATATCAATTCATTTACTTTAACGAGCTCGAAAAGACAAGTTCTCGGCAATATTTTCACATTATCGGAGTCTGAAAAGAGCTAAAAGAAGACTCCAGGGGTTCCTTTTTCGCTGTAATTGAAGCTTGAAAAAGAGATAAAAGTGTGCTTCAAATCATTTTTCATTTTTAACAAAGCTCAAAAAATAAGGAGAAAAAGTATTCTTTGTGGTCAAGTCATTATTTGAATAAATCTGCACAAATAATCTGTTCATCAGTTGTATTTCCTATTCAGAACAACATCAAATGGATTAAAAATACCAGTTTCATGATAAAAACATAATAAAACCATAGTCATAGCAATAAATATTATTTTCAAACAATTAAATGACTATATAAAGTAGTTTCACTATTCATTTTTACCATTTCATAGTTACCATTTGCATTTTGGAGCTCTGAGCCTGTTTTTTCCCACGAACTTCAGTGGTCGATTGCATGCAATTAGTAAGAATGTTTTGAATGCACCTTGCAAGAGCACATGTCGAATGCCACTGAAAGAAGACTCCAGTGGTTCATTTTTCGTTGTTATCGAAGCTCAAGAAAGAGATAAAAGTGTGCTTCAAATCCTTTTTCATTTTTAACAAAGCTCAAAAAATAAGGAGAAAAAGTATGCTTTATGGTCAAGTCATTCTTTGAATAAATCTGCACAAAAAATATGTTCATCAGTTGTATTTCCTGTTCAGAAAAACATCAAATGGATTAAAAATACCTTTTTCGTGATAAAAAAATAATAAAACCATAGTCATCACAATAAATATGATTTGAAAACAATTAAATGACTATATAAAGTAGTTTCACTATTCATTTTTACCATTCCATAGTTACCATTTTCATTTTGGAGCTCTAAACCTATTTTTTCCCACGAAATTCAGCGGTCGATTGCATGCAATTAGTAAGAATGTTTTGAATGCCCCATGCAAAAGCACATGTCAAATGCCCCCTATAAGAGAAGATGCCCCCCGAGCTTCATTTCATTCACTTAAGTAAACTATTGGTTACTAATAGCTGGATGGAATGAAGGTTCATTTACAAGACCATATGGAAGACTCGTCTTAATTAGGAGAGGGTTTGTTTCATTTTTTAATGAGCTTGACTCAGGAAAAGAACTATGCTCATGACCTGTTTCATTTTTTAACAAGGTTGACACAGTAAAAGAACTTTCCTCAAAGGCACTTGTTTCATTTTTTAAAAAGTTTGACACAAGAAAAAATAACTATCCTCATAACTTTGTTTCATTTTTTAATGAGGTTGACACATAAAAAGAACCATCCTCACTGTGTAGTTGGACTAGTGAGTGTGTGCTGGAAAAGACGTAGGCTAACAGAGTCATCATTTAAGGAGGTTGATGAATACCACAAATGATAAGTTATAACATGCATTGAAGGGTCTTCTCCAGGGTTTTCATTGAATTTAGGAATGTCTGAGGGTAACATATGTGGTATCACCAGCCACTAAGGGGAGGAACCAGATAGGATTCCAGATGATGACATGGGTGAATTCAATGGACAAAACATCGAAAATGAAGCAGAAGCAGATGTTGTCACAGCTGAAATAGATGGTTCAGTCTGGGATGTTATCTCAACCATGTTCAAATGACCCAATGTATACCCTATAGAATCTACATGAACTCAAAGTGAAACAAGATCAACAAAAGCAGAGGAAGGGGATTGAGGAGAATACTTGTACAGGTAAAGCTCCTACCGAAAATGAGTTGGAGTTAAAGGTGTATCTTCTTGTGATATTTCTTCAATTGAAATCAAACCAAGTAGAATAACTTCATCATCTGGCCCAAAGTATATTTCAAGTGGTTAAATGCACGATATGGGAGACTCAATGGCTACAATATATTGTGGAGTGACCAATACAGAAACAAATTTCGGTTGTTTAACTTCAGGATCAATATTTTCTCCACTTAGGGAATATAGCAACAGAAATATAAGGGGATGATAGACCCTATTTCATTGTTCCTGAGGATGATGTCCAGTTTTACCAATAACAGTTGCCCCCTAAAGCACAATGGGATCTAGATCAACTTCTAGTTGAACAATTTTTGGTTCGAGAGGTATGGTCTCACAGATTGGATGGATCATGACCATGGGTAGCTGTGAGGACTCTGTCTCGACAATAGTAGACAAACCAGGATTTGTAGAAACAACCTGTGCCAACTCTATTATATGGGAAGATGATGCTTCACTAGAGGTACTGATGGTACTGGCTTCAATAGAGCGATGTCTATGCGAACGACGAGGGAAAGGGTTTTGTTCTTCCACAATGACTAATTTATTTTAACCAAAAACAAATAAAAAAAATAAAAGGGTAATTATAGGAAAAATTGTTTACCAGGAAACTGTGAACAACAGAATACCTCTTGGCGAACCAAGAAGTATGGGCAGGTAATCTTCCTGAATTTTGTGTTCGGTGTATCACAATTTCAAGGCGGCCGACTCGGCTCGCTATGGATGGATAGCACCTAAAAGTTGTCCTCCCAAATATACCTGAAGTTACATGGAGGCCAAGTCTGTATTAACATTGTCTGATGAAAAACCGCACAGTGAGAGCACCCCTTTATACTTATCGTACTATAACACCGCCCGATATACCTGAAAGTACCTGGACAAGCTACGATATACTTACGTACGTGGAGTGAGGTATCACACTCGAAATGTATCGCAGACAAGTTAACGACAGCTGCTATGTTTTATGACGCTAGAACACGTCTCGAGCCTAGACCTTCTAAATGTTATCGTTATGGTTCCAATGCATTGTTAAGTGAATTGAGATTTATTTTATGTTGATCTTGCTTAACAATTTGCCTTTCAGGTTCACCACGATGATGTATATGAAATTCCTAAAATGCAAGCTAAGAATGATAAACAAACTTTAAATTTCAAATTTTTCAATGAAGAACCTAGCTACTAAGGGAAGAGATCAAATAGTTCATGAGCAAACAAATCAATGAACAAAAATAAATTCAATGAATCAAAAACTAAATGCAGATTTCCTAATGTTCCTTTTTGCAAAACACACAATTATACATGCAAATGCAAGTTTTTCTTTTCAGTTTCCTTAATTTTATGAATGCAGAAAAGAAAATAGGTGCACTAGATCAATAATCCAAGTGCTTTTTACTTTTGAGAAACGAAGAATACAAAAAACAATTTCTCTTCTGAAGGAAAATCGAGGATTTCAACAACAATTTCTCCTATCAAGGAAATGAAGATTTTACGACAATTTCCTATTTCGAAAGAAAATGATTCTTAATACGACCATAAAAAATACTTTGAAATAAACTTTTCAATGATAAAGAAAAACTTTTCTAAACAAACATTGAACAAATTTTCAGCCAAAGGAGGAAGAAGTATATAGATTCACTGGTCAATTGAGCATCAAACTTTTCAGAACACAGCAGCAAACAAAACTGAAGCAAGTTGCAAAGTCAAATTCAAGGGAATTTGGTCACTTTCAGGAGTCAACGCAGTCTCCAAGGGGAGACAGTGCTCTGCAACGCAGGCTAGGAAGGGAGACAATGCTCTGCAAAGCACTATGTCTAGTCTAAGGGTGCATTGGGCGCAGTAAACAAAAAAAAATGCTACTGTTTAACTCACTGTCTTTGCAAATTAGGCTCTGAAAAAGGTTAATATTTATGTGTAACAGCTACTAGGTGGATAAAAAAATAAAATCAGAGGCTAAAACACATAGAACTAATAGAAATATTGTTCCCCAGTGGAGTCGCCAATTTTTTGGGCCAAAATTGTAATCTATAGATAAATTACGCTTCCCTAGATAGGTGCTAGTCTAGAACAACAGGTGAAAGACTATATGACTATTTCTCCTAACTTAGAACAGATATACAGAGAGGATTGGAAGCTTACTTTTTCAATCGCTTCCAAATGACTCCTTATGTTTTTTCTGTTGCAGCTTCAAATTCAAGCGGTTTGTGAGTTGAATGCTTCCTGTAAGAAAGAACACTAAAACAGCAGAAGATGCAATAATATATATATCTATTCAAGCTAGCTAGCTAAATCAGTAAAGCATAAACCATATACATCAACCAAGATCTTACAATATGGAAAATCAAAGCCAATACAGATGCACATAGGGAAAAATAAGCAGTACACTTTATTGATGATAGAAGGAGAGGTTACAAACTAGTGACTGATTTGAAGTGACCTTCCAGCATCGTTCCCAAGCCTCATCACAGTATAAATCTCTCCACCAGCAGCTTCACAAATCTAGCTCTTAATTGAAAATCCTCCAGAATTTCTCTACTCAAATTCTTCCTTTTCAAACACTTAGATCCGTGTTCAATTTATAGATGAACTGTAGGTTTTTTTGCAATCAATTACTTTCCAAAAATAGGCAAGACATGTTTCCAATCATGTAGATGTCAAATGGACAATTGGATCTGAAGCTTGACACATGTGAACTCTTCTAGAAGGCACTGGCCAAGTGGAGATTCCAGAACAATAAGAATTTCGCTCCCAATGTGACCAACGCACCTGTGAATGTCGGGAAGTGCTTTGCGGAGCAGCCTTGCATGGGGCTACCTGCATATGAAATGCACTTAGGCCCCTTAGAGTCTACGTTGGTGAGCTCTCATATGCTAAATAATAAGCTTCAAACCATGGAAACCTTTGCTTGATGAAAGTCTTGCTTGATTTGTTTTGTTTCTTTTCGTAGGGCATGTAGCAACAGAAATGATGGGGAATGATATACCTTTGATCATTGGTCCTAGAGATGATGCCCAGTTAACCAAGTCATTGGGAATGGTGCCCAAATTTACCTATAATAGGGAACTTCCATTTGGTTTAAAGAACGTGGGGAAACTTTTCAGAGAGCAATGGATTATGCTTTCAATGACAACAAACACATTATTCCACTGTATCTAGATGATTTACCAGCACATTCACGAAATCAGATTGATCACCCGATGCATTTGAGAGCCATATTTTTACGTTGTCGACACTACAAAATTTTCCTCAATCCACATAAATGTGTGTTTTATGTTGGTTCTGGCTGTTTTCTTGGATTCGTACTCTCAAAAGAAGGAATTCAAATAGACCCATTGAAGGTTCAGGCCATTCTTTATTTTCCTGCACCATCAAATTTACTTCAGATACAGAAATTTCAAGGTAAGGCTAACTTCCTAGTAAGGATTTACTCGACTCTTGAAAAAGAGGGTTCCCTTCCATTGGGATCAAGTTGCGCAAGCTTCTTTTGATGTTGTCAAGGATAATCTTGTCCGAGCGTCATTAATGTATCCCCCTAATTATCAAAATGATTATTCCTATATATCTTCGCGGCTGAAATGACCATTTATATGGTATTGGTCCAAGTAGAAAATGGAATTTAACATCCAATATATTGTTTGAGTCGTAATCTCAATGATACGGAAGTCAAGTACTCATATGTAGAAAATCTTGCCCTGGAATTTGTTCAAGCTTTCCAAATATTTTGCCATTATATCCCGCTTCGAAAAACCACTGTCATTTCGGATTGCAACCCTATGACTTATATCTTATCGTCTCAATTGCTGGGGGGGAAATATTCAAAATGGATTGTCATTTTGTAGGAATTTGATTTGGAATTCATCAAATCCATGTAAAAGAAGTCTTTAGTTTTGGCTGAGCTTCTCTATGACGTTCCCTCTGATAGTACTGAAACTATGTCGAAACCATCAATTTCTGACGAGTCTCTATTTCTGATCGGATCATCTGATCCTTGGTATGGGGATATCATCATTTATCTCCAAACTCAAACTTTGCGACCTGATACCTCTTGCTCTGAACAACGACGTATTTGATAAAAAGCCAAAGATTATCTGATCGTCAGCGATACATGTAGAAATTATATGAACTACGCATGCATATGTCCAATATTCTCCTGATCACACACTATTTTAACTTCATGCATAATACAAAATCTATTCCACCATTGATCATCACATGCGGAAATTAAATCAATTTCAATGCACACATGAAACAATAAAAATTCACACATATGAACACAGTGTTTAAAGAGAAAGCATGAAGCTAAAAATCCCAACTATATGTATATAATATATGTCATAGAGATCATGTAACAATCCTCATACAAAGCTTATCACAAGGTCTCAGTACAATCCAATCGCTACACACTAATCAGGCCCGATCTTGCAAATCCATGCACCGATCTTTGCCAGCCTTTAGCCTGCCTCTACTGCGCAATCCCTGCAGAAGAACGACTCTAGATGAACTCAAATTTCTCCAGCCTTGCTCACGCAATCCTTAAATGCATCTCTACTAAATTTGTGGTGCAAACAATGCAACACTATAGTCACAACTGATAGTCACACTTTCTCTTTCACCTACCTCTCCACTGGTCTCCACTGAAACTATCCATGCACTGTAGTTAACTGATGTATTCTTCAGTTGATTAATGAGTTATTATTTAGTGAATTAATTATTAATTAATTCACACCACTCTCACTAGTGTATCAATCACTTAGACTAGATACAACTAGCTCAACTGTGTCTAACTGAGTTAAACTGAACACAACTCCACCAACTACTTCTACAACTCCACCAAACTCTGTCACATGAGTTCTAACTGAAGTCCTCCATGCAATAGCTGCAGTAAACCCTCAGGAATAGCGTAATTCCTTCAGTTAGCTCATGTGCCACATTTGTGCACTTAACTGAAGTGCTCCAAGAGAATAAGATAATGTTTAGAGTCAAAATATTATTAAGAGCTAATAATATTCGACATATCTATTTTTAGACTGGCAATCTAAAAATAGATTCCACCTGATATGTCTAAAAATAGAATTCCATATATTTTTCCAACTTTACCAACCATCCAAAAATAGCATCCCACAACTCATAGAATATGATCGACATGTCTAAAAATAGACATAGTCTAAAAATAGACTTTGCGCCAAAAATCACCTGTGTGGGCCCCACCTAGTTTAGGTGATCATTTTCCAACTAGGATCAGGAATGATGTTTTAGGATGCCTCTTTCACTATTTCTTGTTGCAATCTTCAACACTCCCTCTCAACAAGAAAGGAATGTCTTTGCATGCGACATGCAACTCCATGCATTAGCCTTGCAACCCTTACAAGCACCATGCAACTCCATGCATATTCTCTGCAACTCTTCCGAAACTGAAAAGGCTCCAAACAACTCAATAAATCTAATGCATCTATCATAAAAGTCTTCAAATTCTATTGGTACCAACTGCACATGTCTTCAGGAACCACTGCATTGTTGAACTCTGCACCAATGCACTCTACACTTGCTGTCAACTCTCAACCGTGCTCCAATATCCGACACTATCACTTTTATCTACCCGCATCAATCCAACTGATCATGCTCCTACTGCTCTGTGGACACCTCATAGCGAAGTTCAATTCATGAGATCCACACGATTTCCATGAATCCTGCCCAGAAATCTCCTCTTGGGATTACTCATGCATGTAGCCCCACCTCATACCTGGTGGTATAGTTGCATGCACTCCCTCTACCCATCTGGCATGAAATTTCTCTACATGAGTGGTTTCTCCCACTCCATGATCCTCATATTGTGGCTGCTCCACATCCCTAGGTTCACTCTTACCTGCATGCAAAACTTTCTCCCTCTCAAGCTTCAATTGCATGTAGAAATTATAACAGATAATCCCTATCTTGTTGAGAGGGAGTGTTGAGATTGCAACAAGATGATGAGCTTAGTGAAAAGAGTCGCCTTCACTAAGTGGGCCCGTAGGCTATTTTTGGCGCAAGTCTATTTTTAGCCATGTCAATCATATTCTATGAGTTGCAGGATGCTATTTGTGGATGGTTGGTCAAGTTGGAAAAATAGATGGAGTTCTATTTTTAGACATATTGGGCGGAATCTATTTTTAGATTGCCATTCTAAAAATAGATATGTTGAATATTATTAGCTCTTAATAATATTTGGACTATAAACATTAACTTATTCTCTTGGAGCACTTCATTTAAGTGTACAGATGTGGCACAGGAGCTGACAAAAGGAATTACGCTATTCCTGAGGGTTAAGTGGAGCTATTTCATGGAGACTTTAGTTAGAACTCATGTGATAGAGTTTGGTGGAGTTGTGTTCAGTTTAACTCAGTTAGACAGAGTTGAGCTAGTTGTATCTAGTCTAACTGATTGATACACTAGTGAGAGTGGTGTGAATTAATTAATAATTAATTCACTAAATATTAACTCATTAATCAACTAAATAATACATTAATTAACTACAGTGCATGGACAATTTCAGTGGAGACCAGTGGAGAGATAGGTGAAAGGGCAAGTTGACTATCAGTTGTGACTATAGTGATGCATTGATTGCATCCAAAACTGAGTAGAGATTCCAATGAGAATTGCGTGAGCAAGGTTGGATCAATTCGAGTTCATCCAAATCCATTCTTCAGCAGGGATTGCGCAGTAGAGACAGGCTAGAAGGTGTCAAAAATTGGTGCATGGATTTGCATGATCGGGCATGATTAGTGTGTAGCGATTGAATTGTACTGAGAGCTTGTGATAAGCTTTGTATGAGGATTGTTACATGATCTCTATGAAATATATTATATACAGATATCTGGGGTTTTCAGCTTCAGGCTTTCCCGTTAAAAAAATTGTGTTAATGTGTGTGAATTTTTATGGTTTTATGTGTGCATTGCAATTGTGTTAATTTCCGCATGTGATGATCAATGGTGGAATAGATTTGTATTGTGAATGAATTTAAAATAGTGTGTGATCAGGATAATATTGGACATATGCATGCATAGTGGATATAATTTCTACATGGTATTAGAGCATTGATCATTGGAGCAATTGCAATTATTGAAACAGTTGAGTTTTGTGCTGGTGGAATTCGAATTTGCAGCAGTGTTTTCTTGGTGTCGAAGTTGAGAATTCATTGAAATGTATTTCAACGGATTGCGATTGGAGTATGCCCTTGAGAGTAGCTCAAATTATATTTCATGGAAGGATAGTATGGAGGCAGTGCTAGAGGATAATGGGTTGAAGGATTTCATAGATGTTGATATTCCTAAACCTGGTTCTAGCGATGCAGCCGCACTTGACGCATGGAAAAAGAAGGTAGCAAAGTGTCGAAGGATTCTGTTGCAAGGTGTGAAGGATCACATTGTGTCCAACCTTCACCATAAAGCCACTCCATTCTTGACGTGGAAGGCTTTGACAGAATTTTTCCAAATCAGAAGTGACCAGAGGAAGTTGGAGCTTAAAGACAAGCTCAGGAAAATAAAAATGGAGAAGAATGACACTATTCCGGTATATTTGACAAAGTTTGTCCGCTGCAGGGATGAGCTTGGGAGTGTAGGAGTTAGTGTGGATGAAGAAGACTTGGTGAGCTTGGCTTTCCTAGGGCTTCTGAAGAGTTGGCATAGCTACGAGGACTCTGTCAATGGTCGGGAGAAACTACCAGGATGGGAGCGAATTTGGTCAGATCTTGTGCAAGAGTAGATAAGGCAGAGTACCAGGGATGGCTCTTCATCAAATAATGATGATGAAGAGGATTGCACTTTGGCTACCAAAGCAAGGAAAGGGAAGGGGAAGAAAAATCCTTCTCAATCCGGTGCAGATGGAAAAGAGCGTGACATGTCCAAAGTGAAGTGTTTTCAATGTCACGAACATGGGCATTTCGCCACACATTGTCCATAGAAGAAGAAGAAAAGTAGGTTGTTGGAGCTGCAGCTGGTGAGGCTCTTGCCTCGCAATTTGAGCTAGAATTCTTATTAATGGCATGCATGGTGTCTAGTGCATTGGGATCAGGGTGGTATTTTGATAGTGGTACTTCCTTTCACATGACGAGAGATGTGAAACTTTTCAGTGACTTAGTGGAGAAATATCTCGAGCTGCATGTTGAGTTGGGTGAAAATGGACGATACAATGCAACTGGCACTGGTACCATTACCTTTCAGAGGGTAAGTTGTTGATAATTGTACTTTATGTAAATGATTTGATTCTGACAGGTGATTAACAGTTGATACTCTCATGCAAGGTTGATCTTGCAAAGGAGTTTGAGATGAAGGACTTGGGCCTCCTTCATTATTTCCTGGGATTGGAAATTTGGCAGCGCAGTGATGGACTGTTTTTGTCTGAAGGCAAGTATTCTCGGGAGATACTGGAGAAGTTCAACATGCAAGGCTACAAGCCTATCGACACTCCTCTTCCTGGTGGTTGGAGGAAACAGGATGCTACATCGGTAGAGGTAGTGGATGCAACTATTTACCGACAGTTGGTTGGTTCGCTCATGTATCTATTCAATACATGACCGAACATATGCTATGATGTTAAGCAGCTTTCACAAGCTATGGTTAATTCTACCAAGCTCTTTTGGAAGGCGGGGAAGCATGTATTGAGATATCTCAGAGGCACATCGGGATATGGATTTTGGTACAGACAGGAGGATGAGTTGAGGCTGCTTGGCTTCACGGACCGGTATCATCATATCAGAGATTGTGTGCAGCGAAAGATCATGTTACTTTCTTACATTCCTATGGAGGATCAGGATGCTGATATCTTGATGAAGCTGCTCACCAGGAGAAAATTTGAATACCATAGAGGTAGGATCGGGGTGGTATATAATCCCTATCTTGTTGAGAGAGAGTGTTGATATTGCAACAAGATGATGATCTTAGTGAGAAGAGTCGCCTTCATTAAGTGGGCCCGCAGGCTATTTTTGGCGCAAGTCTATTTTTAGACTATGTATATTTTTAGACATGTCAATCATATTCTATGAGTTGCAGGATGCTATTTGTTGATGGTTGGTCAAGTTGGAAAAATAGATGGACTTCTATTTTTAGACATATTGGGTAGAATATGTTTTTAGATTGCCAGTCTAAAAATAGATATGTCGAATATTATTAGCTCTTAATAATATTTGGACTATAAACATTAACTTATTCTCTTGGAGCACTTCAATTAAGTGCACAGATGTGGAACAGGAGCTGACAGAAGGAATTACGCTATTCCTGAGGGTTAAGTGGAGCTATTTCATGGATACTTCAGTTAGAACTCATGTGACAGAGTTTGGTGGAGTTGTGTTTTGTTTAACTCAGTTAGACACAGTTGAGCTAGTTGTATCTAGTCTAACTGATTGATAAAATAGTGAGAGTGGTGTGAATTAATTAATAATTAATTCACTAAATATTAACTCATTAATCAACTGAAGAATACATCAGTTAACTACACTGCATGGGCATTTTCAGTAGAGACCAGTGGAGAGATAGGTGAAAGGGCAAGTTGACTATCAGTTGTGACTATAGTGATGCATTGATTGCATCCAACACTGAGTAGAGATGAAAATGATGATTGCGTGAGAAAGGCTGGATAAATTCGAGTTCATCCAGAGCCATTCTTCGGCAGGGATTACGCAGTAGAGGCAGGCTAGCATGTGGCAAATATTGGTGCATGGATTTGCAAGATCGGGCCTGATTAGTGTGTAGCGATTGGATTGTACTAAGAACTTGTGATAAGCTTTGTATGAGGATTGTTACATGATCTCTATGACATATATTATATACAGATAGTTGGGGTTTTCAACTTCAGGCTTTCCCGTTAAAAAAAATGTGTTAATGTGTGTGAATTTTTATGGTTTCATGTGTGCATTGCAATTGTGTTAATTTCCACATGTGATGATCAATGGTGGAATATATTATGTATTGTGCATGAAGTTAAAATAGTGTGTGATCAGGATAATCTTGGACATATGCATGCGTAGTGCATATAATTTATACATGGTATCAGAGGGTAGTAGATAATCCCTATCTTGTTGAGAGGGAGTGTTGAAGATTGCAACAAGAAACAGTGAAGGAGGCATCCTAAAACATCATTCCTGATCCTAGTTGGAAAATGATCACCTAAACTAGGTGGGGCCCACACATGAGATTTTTGGCACAAAGTCTATTTTTAGAATATGTATATTTTTAGACATGTCGATAATATTGTATGAGTTATGGGATGCTATTTGTGGATGGTTTTTCAAGTTGGAAAAATAGATGGAATTCTATTTTTATACATATTGGGCAGAATCTATTTTTAGATTTCTAGTCTAAAAATAGATATGTCGAATATTATTTGCTCTTAATAATATTTGGACTCTAAACATTATCTTATTCTCTTGGAGAACTTTAGTTAAGTGCATAGATGTGGCACAGGAGATGACAAAAGGAATTATGCTATTCCTAAGGGTTTACTGAAGCTATTGCATGGAGGAATTCAGTTAGAACTCATGTGACAGATTTTGGTGGAGTTGTAGAAGTAGTTGGTGGAGTTGTGTTCAGTTTAACTCAGTTAGACACAATTGAGCTAGTTGCATCTAGTCTAACTGATTGATACAATAGTGAGAGTGGTGTGAATTAATTAATAATTTATTCACTAAATATTAACTCATTAATCAACTGAAGAATACATCAGTTAACTATAGTGCATGGACAATTTCAGTGGAGACCAGTGGTGAGGTAGGTGAAAGAGCAAGTGTGACTATAGTGTTGCATTGTTTGCACCAAAAATTTAGTAGAGATGCCTTTAAGGATTGCGTGAGCAAGGCTGGGGAAATTTTATTTCATCTAGAGCCATTCTTCTGCAGGGATTGCGCAGTAGAGGCAGGCTAAAGGCTGGAAAAGATCGGTGGATGGATTTGCAAGATCGGGCCTGATTAGTGTGTAGCGATTGGATTGTATTGAGAGCTTGTGATAATATTTGTATGAGTATTTTTACATGATCTCTATGACATATATTATATACATATATTTGGGGTTTTTAGCTTTAGGCTTTCTTGTTAAAAAACTATGTTAATGTGTGTGAATTTTTATGGTTTCATGTGTGCATTGCAATTGATTTAATTTCCGCATGTGATGATCAATGGTGGAATATATTTTCTATTGTGCATGAAGTTAAAATAGTGTGTGATTAGGAGAATATTGGATGCATAACGCATTATTTATATAATTTCTACATGGTATCAGAGCTTTGATCATTGGAGAAATTGCAAATTATTGAAGCGGTTGAGTTTTGTGCTGGTGGAATTCGAATTTGCTGCAGTGTTTTCTTGGTGTCAAAGTTGAGCATTCATTGAAATGTATTTCAACAGATTGCACTTGGAGTATGCCCTTGAGGTAATATCAAATTATATTGCATGGAAGGACAGGATGGAGGTAGTGCTAAAGGATAATGGGTTGAAGGATTTCATAGATGCTGATATTCCTAAACTGGGTCCTAGCGATGCAGCCGCACTTGACGCATGGCAAAAGAAGGTAGCAAGGTGTCGAAGGATTTTGTTGGAAGGTGTGAAGGATCACATTGTGTCCAGAATTCGTGGTAAAGCCACTCCATTCTTGATGTGGAAGGATATGATATAATTGTTCCAAAGTAGAAGTGACTAAAGGAAGTTGGCGCTTAAAGACAAGCTCAGGAAAATAAAAATGGAGAAGAATGACACTATTCCGGTATACTTAACAAAGTTTTTCCACTGCAGGGATGAGATTGGGAGTGTAGAAGTTAGTGTGGATGAAGAAGACTTGGTGAGATTGGCTCTCCTTGGGCTTCCGAAGAGTTGGCATAGCTACGAGGACTCTGTCAATGGATGGGCGAAACTGCCAAGATGGGAGCGACTTTGGTCGGATCTTGTGTAGGAGGAGATAAGGCGAAGTACCAGGGATGGCTCTTCATCAAAGAATGATGATGAAGAGGATTTTTCTTTGGCTGCCAAAGCAAGGAAAGGGAAGGGGAAGAAAAATCCTTCTCAATTCGGTGCGGATGGAAAAGAGCGTGACATGTCCAAAGTGAAGTGTTTTCACTATCACGAACGTGGGCATTTCGCCACACATTTTCCACAGAAGAAGAAGGAAAAGTAGGTTGTTGGAGCTGCAGTTGGTGAGGCTCTTGTCTCTTAATTTGAGCTGGACTTCTCATTGATTTCATGCATGGTGTCTAGTGCATTGGGATCGGGGTGGTACTTTGATAGTGGTGCTTCCTTTCACATGACGAAAGATGTGAATCTTTTTAGTGACTTGGTGGAGAAAAATATTTAGTTGCATGTTGAGTTGGGTGAAAATTGATGATAAAATGTGACCGAAATTGGTACCATTATCTTTTAGAGGGAGTCAGGTAAACTCATTCTTTTACAAGATGTAGTGCATGTTCCAGGTTTAAAGAAGAATTTAATCTTAGTCGCAAGTTAGAGGATAAAGACTATGATGTTGTCTTTACTGAAGGAAAATTTTTCCTTCACTACAAAGAAACAGGACAAGTCAAGAAGGCTGGGATTCGAGCTAAGAATATATATAGAATTGAAGTAGATGATATTTCTACGGAGCTTCCTACTGTTGGGAAGTGCAAGAAATACATGCAATTGAAGCTTGAGAGGGAGCAAGTTTTGCATGCAAGGAAGAGTGAACCTCGGGATGTGGAGCAGCCACAAGATGAGGATCATGGAGTGGGAGAAAACACTCATGCAGAGAAATTTCGTGCCAGATGGGCAGAGGGAGTGCATACAGCTATACAACCAGGTGAGAGGTGGGGTGACATGCATGAGTAATCCTAAGAGGAGATTTCTGTGCAGGATTCACTGAGATTGTGTGGATCTCATGAATTGAACCTGGCTACAAGGTGCCCACATAGAAGCAGTAGCATGATCATTTGGATTTATGCATGCAGATCAAAGTGATAATGTCGGATACTGGAGCGCGGTTCAAAGTTGACAGCAAGTGCAGAGTGCATGGGTGTAGAGTTCAACATCGCAGTGGTTCCCGAAGACATGTGCAGTTGGTACCAGCAAAATTCAAAGACTCTGATGATAGAAGCATTAAGACTGATTGAGTTTTTTGGAGCCTTTCAGTTTCGGAAGAGTTGCAGAGCAAATGCATGGAGTTGTAGGGCGCTTGCAAAGGTTGCAGGGTGAATGCATGGAGTTGCATGTCGCATGCAAAGACATTCCTTTCTTGTTGAGAGGGAGTGTTGAATATTGCAACTAGAAAAAGTGAAGGAGGCATCTTGAAACATCATTCCTGATCCTAGTTGTAAAATGATCACCTAAACTAGGTGGGGCCCACATAGGTGACTTTTGGAGCAAAGTCTATTTTTAGACATGTTGATCATATTCTATGAGTTGCGGGATGCTATTTATGGATGGTTGGTCAAGTTGGAAAAATAGATGGAATTCTATTTTTAGACATATTGGGCAGAATCTATTTTTAGCTTACTAGTCTAAAAATAGATATGTCGAATATTATTAGCTCTTAATAATATTTGGACTCTAAACATTATCTTATTCTCTTGGAGCACTTCAGTTAAGTGCACAGATGTGGCATAGGAGCTGACAGGAGGAATTACGCTATTCATGAGGGTTTACTGGAGCTATTGCATGGATTACTTTAGTTATAACTCATGTGACAGAGTTTGGTGGAGTTGTAGAAGTAGTTGGTGGAGTTGTGTTTAGTTTAACTCAGTTCGACAGAGTTGAGCTAGTTGTATCTAGTCTAACTGATTGATACACTAGTGAGAGTGGTTTGAATTAATTAATAATTAATTCACTAAATATTAACTCATTAATCAACTGAATAATACATCAATTAACTACAGTGCATGGACAGTTTCAGTGGAGACCAGTGGAGAGGTAGGTGAAAGAGCAAGTGTGACTATCAGTTGTGACTATAGTGTTGCATTGTTTGCACCAAAAACTTAGTATAGATGCCTTTAAGGATTGCGTGAGAAATTTTGGGGAAATTTGAGTTCATCCAAAGCCATTCTTCAACAGGGATTGCGCAGTAGAGGCAGGCTAAAGGCTGGCAAATATTGGTGCATGGATTTGCAAGATCAGGCCTGATTAGTGTGTAGCGATTAGATTGTACTGAGAGCTTGTGATAAGCTTTGTATGAGGATTGTTACATGATCTCTATGACATATATTATATATAGATAGTTGGGGTTTTTATCTTCAGGCTTTCCCGTTAAAACAACTGTGTTAATGTGTGTGAATTTTTATGGTTTCATGTGTGCATTGCAATTGATTTAATTTCTGCATGTGATTATCAATTGTGGAATAGATTTTGTATTGTGCATGAAGTTAAAATAGTATGTGATCAGGAGAATCTTTGACATATGCATGCGTAGTGCATATAATTTCTACAATAGATTCTGTATTGTGCATGAAGTTAAAATAGTGTGTGATTAGGAGAATCTTGGACACATGCATGCGTAGTGCATATAATTTCTACAATACACTTTATTGTCATGGTGTCGATACAATTTTCACGAGGTGCCTCACTCATGAGGAGGCCGAAAAAGTGTTAAATGATTGTCATGCTAGGGCCTGTGGTGGAAATTCATCTAGATATGCTACCGCACAAAAGATACTCTGCGCCGACTACTTTTGGTCTACTATTTTTTAAGATTGCATCCTCGTGGTCAGAAGTTGTCATGCGTGTCATATTTTTTATCATAAAATCCACAAACCGCTAGCGCCAATGCATCTTGTTGTCTCTGTGGGACCATTGATGAAATGGGGTATTGACTTCACGACCTGTAACTCTCGTTCGTATAGGGGCATGGTTATATTATTGTCGGAGTCGAATACTTTACCAAATGGGCCGAAGCGATGCCTACATTCAACAACACGGGACAAACAACTGCATTATTTTTCTTTGATCATGTTATTGCACAGTTTTGGGTGCCACAAGCTATATTTACAGATCATGGGAAGCATTTTCGCAACCACATGATGTATGAATTGACTTCCAAGTTAGGATTGTCACATGATAATTCTACTCCTTATTATCCACAATCAAATGGACAAGTTGAGGCTATCAAGAAGATTCTTAAACAAATGATTCAACAAATGATAGGAGTTCGTAAAAGAAACTGGCATTTGATCCTATAGTCCGCTTTATGGGCGTATCGAATCTCGGTGAGAAATGCGGCTGGATTTACTCCTTTTCAATTGGTGTATGGTCTAGAAGCTATCTTACCAATCCAATGCGAAATATCATCGTTAAAACTCGCAATCGACTTGTTACCTGACACCTCAGAAGAAGAAGCGTGTCTCCTTAACCTCATCCATCTTGATGAAATGTGTCATGAAGCCCAATTGGCCAAAGAAGCACATAAGAGATGTATAAAGGTGCAATACGACAAAAATGTCCAACCTCGCATCTTCTCAGAGGGTGACTTGGTCCTTCTTTACGATCAAGAAGCTGATGTAATAGGTGCAGGGAAATTTGAGCCATTATGGCATGGCCCCTATTTTCAAAAGAGTTCTTGCTAAGGGTGCCTATGATTTGTTTGATTACGATGGAATTCCATTAGCACAACCTAGAAATGGGTTGTATATGAAACATTACTATGCTTAATCATGAGCGTAGTAATTTTTTGTATTATATTGTATATATATGTTGTTGATTTGCATTCACTATCTTAATTTTTATTTAGAGTTTTCTTTACATTATTAATCCATTTTACATTTCATCGCAGATGTCTTAATCTTCAGAACCATTTGCTGGATATACTGATGGTGCTAGTCATAGTACGAAGAATCTATTCTCTACAACATGGGTCATTTTCACTCCGAACGGAGAGTTAGTTAGTTTTCAAAGAATTTGTATTGGTAGATCGACGAAAAATATCGTTGAGTATAGTGTGTTGATCAAGCTTCTCTCAGATGCCATTTCATTTGGTATTAACCACATAATCATAAGATTGGAATCACAACTTGTGGTATTACAACTTACTAGTGTTTATACTATTAGAAATCCAACACTTCATAGATTTTTCTTAAGATTTTGACTTTTGGAAAGACACTTTGATTTTATTCAACATCAACACATTTCCATAAATTTGAACACATTGAATGATTCATTAGCTAATCAAGTTTTAGACAGACATTTGCAACATATGTAAATAAAAAATTTACATCATTGAATAGGATTGCACAATAAACATAGGAAAAACTATGAAATCATATAGATAGATAGTTATAGGTTTTTACAAAATTTGTGCCCAAGACACATTGGTTATCTGACCTCAAAATGTATGCAAAATGTCACAAGTAAACTAGTGGTGCTCGTGGTAACATGCTATAGATCTAGCAATCCTATGGAGTAACCACATCCAACGGTTAGGAACCCCAATAGTGTGTCGCTACAGTCGCATGGGTAACTCTTTGATCCGGCAATTTGAAATCATAAAGTTAAACCCCTCTATGTGTTTCCGAAGCTCATCCAAAGTCTTAGCCATATCAAGATCCTAAATGAATGCTCTCCCAATATCCCTCTCTGTTGGCGCCTCTGCTTCGCGCTCTGGTTCCTCTATTGGTTGAACGTGAACAACATCTTCATTACATAAAACATTTAGTTTAGTCTTGGGAAAACATCAAAAATACAAACAAATTGTATAAACATTAGGACAATCAAAAACATGGTCAAAACATTCTTACCCATTGCACCCCACTCAGCGCCTTCTGGTAATGCTAAATCTGGATCTCCTAAAAAATCAACGCCTGCATATGCATACTCATCGATGGCGATGATTTGTCGCCAGAACTAGGTGAATAATGTAGTAGAGAACACAATAATTGATTGGCCTGCATGCTGACCCATGATTTCTACCCATCTCTACATCCGAGGATCTCTAGGACTAGTTATATCCAGTGTCACATGGTGTGGTTGCATTAGTGGAGTCCATTCTAAAGAGATGGATATAAGGATTGAACCATAACTAAACTTTTTCTTCCTTCCCCCTTTTCTTTGTTCAGTTGTTCCTTTATCTGAGAAAGAACAACTTCAGACTAGTTGAAGACTGTTGGCTCCAAACACTTTAACGCATACTGCATATATTATGTATTCACTACATGTAGTGTAACAGTGTCGACAAGTTTAGCAATCATGAAAAGGATAGTTATAAATGAAAATCTCTAATATCTCAGATGTTTATATTTCCATCTTTTCTTGGCTCTTCACGTGGATAGAAATACTACAGAATATAATCCCTCACTATCTCTCCTCCAACGATAGACCCTGAGAGTGAAATGGGCTAACCTCTCCTCAACAAACTTGTGAGAAAATACACATCCTCAACTATTATGGGAACCACTTGGTTCTTAATATGAAATTCCTCTATAGTTGGATCCCATGCTCAAACTAAGAACTCCAAGAGTTCTATTTTTTGCCTCATTCCTGACAATTTTAAGTACTTAAGAATTCCACAATATAGAAATTCTCTTGTTGTACCCGTATCGTTTAAGGCATTCATATCCTGTTCTTCATGTTCTCTTTCCCTCCACGTAATCATCATTGTAATCTGATGGAAACCTGAAATACAACCATAAGATCCATTAGATTCCATTCATTGCAAAAAACTAGGAAAATTTTGGGCATAATATGAAAATAAAAAACTTATATTGCACCCAACGCAGTCCCTAACAAGAGAAAGTGTGTTTCATGTGCAAGTAGACTTCACTGCACTTGCTATGCAACGAAGGTTTCGACATTCAGGGGTGTGTTGCCCTCTTTTTGGTCATAATTTACCCTAGGGGCTTTAAAACCCTGAAAATTTGCAGAAATTGGAAATGAAATGAATACTAAAGGAAATAGGAGGTTCATGGCACTAACTTGGATCAAACAGTGATGAAATCTGTCCACAAAAAATATCGCAATCAACAGCTAAAGTTTAGGAGAAAAATCAGGTTTAGAGCTCGAAATTGCAAATGGTAACTATGGAATGGTAAAAATGAATAGTGAAACTACTTTTAATAGTAATTTAATTATTTGCAAGTTAAATTTATTGCTATGACTATAGTTTTATTATGTTTTTATCATGTTACAAGTATTTTTCATCCATTTTATGTTGCTCTGAACAGGATATACAACTGATGAACATATTAGTCATGCAAATTTATTCAAAGAATAACTTGACCACAAAGCATACTTTTTCTCCTTATTTTTCGAGCTTTGTTAAAAATGAAAAAGGATTTGAAGTGCACTTTTATCTCTTTTTCGAGCTTCGATAACAGTGAAAAAGGAACCCCTGGAGTCTTCTTTTAACTCTTTTCAGACTCCGATAATGTGAAAATATTGCCGAGCACTTGTCTTTTCGAGCTCGTAAAAGTAAATGAATTGATATCTGCTCAGTATAAGTTTAACCCTTTTCCAGACTGAGATAGATTATTTACAAAAAAGGAACACCTTGGTTAAACATGAACAAAAAGGTTCTCTTAGATATTATTTTACACTTTTTTCGGATCTGAGTCACAAATTTACGAAAAATTAATTATGGAGTTTTCTTTCGTCCTCTTTTTCAAACTCTCTAAATATGAAAAAGGATTGGGCTATCACTATTGTTAAGCTCATTAAAACATAAAATAGCGACGAGCTTTTTTATCATGGGAAGAATCAAGTTTCATTCATCGCTAGACTCGTTAAATTATTAAATAGTGATACTTTATTCACTCGAAGTTTGAATTATAGATCAAGCAAATGTTATCCTCCTCAAGCTTGTTAAAAAATAAAGAGGTACTAGTCAAAAAATGACCAGAGTAAATTTGGGAAAAGTGAGCAATAATTATTTATGGTAGCAAGTCACTCTTGAACATGACACTTCCTTCACTCCATGTCCGTGACTCTTTGGGTTGGGTAACCATCTTGACGGTTCATTCATACCTATGGTTCATCATACCTTCACTTCAGTTTTGGGTAAATGCTACCAACTCATCATAGTGTCAGTGATATGTTCAAGAGAAGTCATCCAGTGAATACTCATCCTTCTACAATACTCATAAACCTTCATTTTCATGACCGTCATCCCTGAAAATTTCTATATCAATTCATACCTTTGTCTCCAAAATCAGTAACTCTCGTTTCGCAATAAGGTCACTTCCTATTGATGAAAAATCAATATCTAGGAAGTCCACTTAGAAACATTAGATTCTAGTACCATGAGGCTTGTTACAACATCGATAAGATCCTCGCTTCTGGACCTTTGACCGAAATATTTTGTTTGGCATTCGACATCAAATCATCTATTCACACCTTAAAAAATGTACTATAGTACCTTGAGGGCCATTGACATTAATGGTGGTTCTCTCGCGTTTTTTAACAACTCACATCATTGGATGGTGATCAAACAATGTCTTTCCATGTTTGACTACAAATCATATATTTGCATGGCTAGACTTGTACCCGAATGATCGACTGAATGAGATAAGAAGACCCCGGATCTAGTTTCATCCATCCGGACTGTGATTTCAGGATTTTTGTACACATAATCTGTACGGTGAACTTACATACAGATCGACATCTGAACATGGGCTTATATTTGTAGGCATGTTTGCATTGGGCAACATTCCAATGAAGACGACTTTCTGAATTATTTACATGTTATTACACTGTTTATGTGATGAACATGGGAATTCCTACCCTTTTCAATTATGATCAAAGATGATATATCATGATGTAATGTATTGTAATATTGATGCAGGTGACCACTCCGCTTCATCTCCAGCGCATCACAGTGTAAAGCATCTCAATAAAAGGTTATTATTATTATTTTTGACTTCATGCTTTAGGGGGTAATTGTTATAGGTCAATTTTGGCATCATTCCCAATGACCTGGTTAACTAGGCATCATCTCCAAGATCAATGGTTAAGGGCCTATCATTCCCTATCATTTCATTTGCTACATTCCCTAAGACAAATAATAAGACAAATCATACATGACTTTCATCAAGCAAAGGTTTCCAAGATTTGAAGTTTATCATAAAGCATATGATAGCTCACCAACATTGCCTCTAAAGGGACTAAGTGCATTGCATATGAAGGTAGCCCCATGCAAGGATGATCTGCAAAGAACTTCCTGACATTCACATGTGTGTTGGTCACTTTGGGAGTGAAATTCTCATTGTTCCGAAATCTCCACTTGGCTAGTGCCTTCTAAAAGAGTTCACATGTGTCAAGCTTTGAATCCATGTGTCCATTTGACATCTACAATATTGGGAACATGTATTACCTATTATTGGAAAGTCATTGATTGTAAAACTACCTTCATCTCTTCTATAAATTGAGCACAAATCTTAGTGTTTGATAAGGAATAATTTGAGTAGAGAAATGCTTGTGGAATTTCAATTGAGAAGAAGATTTGTGTAACAACTGCTGGAGAGATGTGTACTGTGATGAGGTTGGAATGTTGCTGGAGATGGTCACTCCAAATTAGTCACTAGGTTGTAACTTCTTCTTCTATCATTAATAAAGAGTACAACTTACTTTTCCCTATATGCATATGTATTGGCTTTGATTTTTCATATTGCAAGATATTAGTTGATGTATATGGTTTATGCTTTACTGATTTAGAAAACTAACTTGAATAGACATTTGTATTATTGCTATGTTCTGTTGTTTAGTGTTCATTCTTGCATGAAATATGTTTCACAACCGGCTGGAATTTGAAGCTACAACGGAAGCAACATAAGGAATCATTTGGAAGCGCTTGGATTCCAAGTAAGCCTCTAATCCATTTTGTGTGTCTGTTCTTAGTTAGGAAAATTAGTCGTATATTCTTTAATATATTTTTCTAGATTAGCACCTATCTAGAGAAGCGTGTTTTATCCGTAATTCATAATTTTTTCCAAAAAATTGGTGACTCCACTGGACAAGGGATATGAGGATCAAACTTTTCAAAACACAGCAAAAAACAAACTAAATCAAATTTCAAAGACAAATTAAAGGGAATTTGTATGGTTTTAGGAGGCAACGCGGTCTCTAATGAGAGAGAGTGCTTTGCAACACATGCCTAAAAGGGAGCCAGTGCTATGCAAAGCACAGTGTCCTATCCCAGAGTGCGTTGGGCGCAGCGTATAAGGAAAAACAAAACTGTTTAACACACTTATTTTGAACATTTAGGTTTTAAAAAGTCTATTTTTTTTTAATAACAACTACTGGGTGAATAAACAGAGAAAATTGGAGGCTAAAACATCTAGAATAAAGAGAAAATCTCCCCAGTGGAGTCACCAATTTGTTGGATAGAATTGTGAATTACAGATAAAACACGCTTACCTAGATAGGTGCTAATCTATAACAATGGGTTAAAGACTATACGACTACTTTTCCTAACTAAGAACAGACACACATAATGGATTAGAGGCTTACTTGGAATCCAAGTTCTTCCAAATGATTCCTTCTGTCAATTCCGTTGTAGCTTCAAATTCCAACCGTCTGTGCAAAATATTTCCTGCAAGAATGAACACTAAACAGCAGAAGATAGCAATAATACAGATGTCTATTCAAGTTAGTTTTATAAATCAGTAAATCATAAACCATATACACCAACTAAGATCTTGCAATATGGAAAATCAAAGCCAATACAAATGCATATAGGGAAAAGTAATTTGTACTCTTTATTAATGATATAAGGAGAGTTTACAACCTAGTGACTGATTTGAGGTGACCATCTCTAGAAAAATTCCAACCTCATCACAGTATAAATCTCTCCAGTAGCTGTTACACAAATCTAACTCTCAACTGAAATTCCACCAGCATTTCTCTACTCAAATTCTTCCTTATCAAACACTAAGATCTGTGCTCAATTTATAGAGGAGTTGAAGGTAGTTTTACAATAAATGACTTTCCAATAATAGGCAAGCCATGTTCCCAATCTTGTAGATGTCAAATGGACACATGGATTCGAATCTTGACACATGTGAACTCTTCTAGAAGGCACTAGCCAAGTGGATATTTTGGAACAATGAGAATTTTTCTCCTAATGGGACCAACACACCTGTGAATGTTGGGAAGTGATTTGCAGAGCGGCCTTGAATGGGGCTACTTGAATATGAAACACACTTAGTCCCTTTAGATGTAGTTTTAGTGAGCTCTCATATGCTATATAATAAACTAAAAATATCGGAAACCTTTGCTTGATGAAAGTCATGTATGATTTGTCTTGTTTTTTGTCTTAGGGCATGTAGAAACTAAAATGATAGGGAATGATAGGCCCTTAATCATTGGTCCTGGAGATGATGCCCAGTTAACCAGGTCATTGGGAATGATGCCTAAAATTACCTATAACAATTTCTATGAGGCTAGAGGTTACGTCGAGGGATGATACCCAGATTGGGGGACTATAGATCTAGAGCTAATGAGAGGTGATGCACTTAGAAATTCAGAATTTACGGAGAGACCTGGTTAAAGAAGCTAGCACAGATGTCTGGTGTATTCATTGCAAAGGAGTGGGCAACACCAAATATCAGTGCCCTGTGTTTATGGATTACCTACGGGTAGGAGGACCAAATCTGTTATGCCCTGGGGAAGTTGGGGGGCGTAGTAACCCCATCCTGTGCTGTTATGATTACCGGGTAGCGGGCCATCATGATATTGACCATTTCCAAAGACTAGGAGATTATGTTACAAAGTTTAACCAACAATGTTTCATATTCTACTCCTCAGTTGGTCATGATGAGCACCACAACCAAACGTGTTGTCGACAGATGTTGTTGCTCCTAGAGATAGCCTAGAGTTGCCATAGACCAGTGCCTAGGACATCTTATCATAGCAAGGAGCATATAATAAAACTTGGGTGTCAATCCAAAGGCTCTCCTGCTATCTCTTGTAAACAAGGAAATTGATTTAAATGGGACCAGGATTTACAGAAACTGCCACAGGGAAGGTAATGTTGCAGAGACAAGATGCAAAGCTCCAACACAAAAGCATCAGACAGTTAAGAGACAATTTACTGTAAAGAGGGCCGATTCAAGTAATATGCCACAGAAATCAAATATCAGAAGGTGTATGCGGTGAAAGAAATATAAGAAGATATTAGTTATCTTTGGTCTGATACCCAGATACACAACAGAACCATATATGGGCTTATCATTCTAAGAATCCATACATGACAATGGCGTTTTAAAAGCACCCTCCCAAAGCAACTAATATAGCATAAAGATGGATGAAATGAACATGAAACAGTATATCATGCCTGAGCCATATTTAAAGCGCTTGACTAATCCAAGTATGGGTATCAACTAGGATAAATCCTTACCTAAAATCAGTGAGCCACTCGCATTCCAGTACATGATACAAGAAGATGGATAAAATGAAATGTTGTATTAAACACATAAAAGGAAGTTACACACTATGAGATACAAAATACTAGAATACTCTAATACAGATAGAAATCCTCCTCATTGAGACCCTACGGGCTCTGAGCCTTCATACAAAAGCCTTACAAGATGTATACAAAGATGCCTTTCACTGCACTATTTTCTGATAAAAATCTAGAACCCTTACAATGTCTTTCTTCTGAGTTTTTAAAGAGGAAGAAGAAAAGACCCTATGAAAGAAGTAGGTGAGAACATTTAATTATCTCATTAAAACATAAATGGCGAAAACATTCGTGCCCATACTGCTTGACGACTATAGAATGCTGCAGGTACTCTGCGGCTGCTCCGTGAAGTAAATGCTGTGGGTGCAGATTTCTCCAGGGGTAAGGTATGAATAATAAAATATGTGACGTTTTGTACCTTCCTGAGAGAAAAATCTATTGAAATAAAACCTGGAGGATATGATTTTTATGCACTTTTACTCTTTGCCTTCTGAATGGTGGATTGTTGTTAAAGACCTTCAGCGCCAGACACTGAATCCCTTGATTTCCAACTAATACCCTTTGCTGCGACATTAATGTCTCTATCTGTAGAAATCTACCTTTCGAATTATTTTGAGGAGTTTGAACGATTTCCATTCTACTTTATTTAATGAAGGTCATGTCTCAGCAGCTACCCAGGACTTTTCTTCATAAATTCCGCCTCTGCAAGTTGATCCTTTGATGTGTCTTCAATTTCTGTAACAGAGGTGGAGATTAATGGTGGTTTACCTCCTTTTTCACCCTACAAAACACACAACCTTGTTAGGAAAACAAAGGCATGGGAGGGGAGTGATGTAATGGAGGCGACTGTGAAGTCGCATGACATCATGAACTGGTGGAAGCACGCAAGGTAGTGGCGAAAGATGCAGTGGAGCAGTGGTATACGGACTAGGAAGAGGTTCTCTTCGTAAAAACACTAAAACAAGACACATGAATGCAATATACAAATATGAATGGAATATACAGATGGTGAAGGGAGAATGAGATTGACACGTGGGATAATACTTGGTGGGAGACTCGATCAATTAGTCAATCATGCATATGATCTGGACCACATGATTTAAGAGCAATATCAATGGTTAGGAATGCATTGTACAACGATGGAATGGTGGACTCGGGACACTGTAGACCTACATTAACACTCGTGCAATTACATCAAGCGACCACCATTGGATGGAGCTCTTTGGATCGAACGACCAGCGTTACTATCGCTGCATGACTTTGATCGAAAGATAGTGCACGATGGACGGTGGTATTGAAGTCGTGCACTGAGACACATGGCGAGCGCCCAATGGAATCGCTGCGATTGGAAGAATACCGCCTGTCCTGGATAAGAAGTGCGATGAAAACAGGGTGTTTTTAGAATCAACACGCAGCGCGGGGTCCACCAGGGCAGGAAAAATGTGGTACATCGATTGATGGTTTGATTTAACAGCTAGCGGATGGGCTATGAGCACGACGTTGTTCAGCGGAGACCGTTCGATCTTGTACAGATCAACGGCTAATATTTCGCCTGACACGTATATTTGATAGTGTCCTCAAGGTTTAGCATTAGGTTTCGGCTCACAGTCATGTGGAGGAAATGGCAAAGGGGTTAGGGCCGAAGGGGACAGGCCTCAAATATTTTCAAAAGTGGGTTTTTAGCCTTACAGAGTATAATTTTGGGGGCAAAGGAAATCAATGATAGGCTTTAGAATGGATTCTCAAGTCAAAGAGAAAGGGTTGAGGGTGCCTAAAAAAGATTGATGGTCGAACTTCAACAAGGAACTGATTATGATCAAAATTGGCTCCATCTGGGGATGGCACATTCATCCCTTGACGCGCTGAGAACTGCGCAGACCTCCTGATCATAATCTATGAGAATTCTGTTCTTCGGCCCCTCTTACTTTTCACTTAATGATTTATCCCATCGCCCACATTATTGAAACAAAACTTAAAACAAAAACTAATATACAATATGGTACACCAGGTTATCTTTGCCTGCATTAGAACTGAAAATAGGGCTTAAGGAACTGACCATTTACAAGGGTGTCCAGCAAGTCACCCTGTAAATTCTCTAATATGAACGAATTATTTCCTCCCCGTTGCATGATTTTAAATGGGCCGAACCAAAGTGGATCGAACTTGCCATTTTTTCCTTTTTCAGCCCTCCGGACATCCCACCTGAGCACCAGATCTCCAATCTGCAATTTCTTGTCTTTTCCATGCTGATAAAATATATGTTTCATTTTCTCTTGATATTTTGTTAATCTCTGATTCACTTGGTCCCTTGTTTCCTCTAATTCCACCAATTGATTGATTCTCCTGATCATATCATCAGGTTCCTCCTGGCTTTCTTGCATGAAACGTGCCACAGGTAAAGCCAGATTCACAGGAAACACTGTTGCTTGTCCATATACCAATTCATATGGAGATTTCCCAGTTTCTCTCTTGCTAGTGATTCTATTAGCCTATAGAGAAAATTTCAATTGGGAATCCCAATTTTTCTGATTCTCATTTATAGTTTTCTTCAAGGCCCTCACTAAAGTTTTATTAGAAGATTCTGGCAAACCATTTCCCTGTGGATAATAAGCTATGGAGTGATTAAGTGCAATATTGTATTGTTGACAAAAATTCACAAATTTTGCAGATTTGAAGGCCTGTGCATTATCAGTCACTATTCTAGCATGGCAACCAAACCTGGATATGAAGTTTTCTTCCATGAACTTTATGATGACAGTGTCAGTAGCATTCCTTGCAGGTATGGCTTCCACCCATTTTGTAAAATAATCTGTGGTAGTCAATATCCACCTATGTTGGCCACTTGAGGGTGGATGTATCTCACCTATAAAATCTATTCCCCATTGTTGAAAAGGCTCATTCACATGAACTGGAATCAGGGGTAGATCTGCCAACTTCTGTCTCTCAGCAAATTTCTGACACTTATCACAGGCTCTGACCCAAGTAAAAACATCTCCAAATAATTTTGGCCAGTAGAAACCGACCTTCAGGATTTTATGAGTTGTAGCCCTCCAACTATACTGTCCTCCACAGATTCCCTCATGAAATTCTACCATTATACTTTCTACTTCATCCTCTGTGAGGCATAAGAGTAGGATTCCAGAAGGATCTTTCCAATATAGCTGCCCATTAGCAACCATGTACTTCTATGATTTCAATCTTAAAGCTCTGTATTTTTCTTTACCACAGCTGGGTGGGCTGCTGAGTGTTAAGAGATATTCCACTATTTCTTTGTACCACGGACTGGTGAGGTATTTTATATGTGTTTTCTGAGAAGAAAATTCCAGTCTTTGTTGCTCTTTTTCATTCTCAGACTCTCCACTTGCTATCGTAGACAGATTTATTCCTAGAGCTTGATAGTTTGATTCAGATAAAATTTTAGCAAGGCCCTGTCCTTTAATTAGCTTGGTTGGATGGATGTCTAGATCATACTCCTATATTTTTACAATCCACCTTCCCATTTTTCCTTCACTGTCTCCCTGAACAAGGATATCCTTTACAGCTGCAGTAGGCACAAATGCAGTGATGTGAGACTACAAAATATATATGCGAAAAGCTTTGAGAGATTTCACCAGGGCATAGGCCTACTTCTCCAATATATTATATTTCAGTTCTACATCATGGAGCACCTGACTGAAAAAGGCAATAGGCTGCTCATATCCTTCTTCATTTTTCTGTAATAACACTCCAGCTACTGTATGTGGTGATGTAAAGGAAAAAATCATAAATGGCTTTGCATAATCTGGTCCATCTAGCACAAGAGCTTCAACAAATGCCTGTTTTATCCTGGTGAATGCCCCTCTATATTCCTGAGACCATTTTACTTCATTATTCTTTTTCAGCATATCAGTTATATGCCTAACTATCTCAGCATAGTTAGGAATAAACCTTCTCAGAAAATTGATTCAGCCTAGAAACACGTGCACTTCTTTCTTATTCCTAGGGAGAGAAATACTATTTATAACTTCCGCTCTTTTAGGATCTATTTTCACCCCTTCTTTAGTTACAATGTGCCCCAAGAGTTTTCCTTCCTCTAATGAAAATAAAGACTTTTGTGGATTGAGGAAAAGACCATACCTTCTGCATTTTTCAAAATTTCTACGTAAATGCTCAATGTGCTCATCGTCACCTTTTGAAAACACTGTGATATCATCAAGGTATACCACCAAAAATTTATCCTTCTCCCCAACAAAAGCGATGTCCATAGCCCTTTGGAAAGTGGCCCCTGCATTAATCAATCCAAAAGGCATCCTGGCATACATAAATGTGCCCCATGGTGTGGTGAATGTAGTTTTCTTCTGATCTTCTGGAAGTACGGCCACCTGATTGTAACCAGAAAAGCCATCCATCATTGACATTCTGGAAGCTCCGACCACTTTCTGCAGAATGTGATCCATCTTTGGCAATGGATAGTTACCTTTTAAGGATGCTCTATTTAAATTGCGGAAATCCACACACAACCTTATTTCTCCATTCTTCTTTCGGACCGGGACTAGGTTTGCCACCCATTCAGAGTATCTCAATGGCACAATTATTTTGGCCTTTAGCAACTTCTTAATTTCCTTTTCAATGGACAGAAGTAGCAGAGGATTTATCTGCCTGAGCTTTTGCTTATAAGGTCTTGCATCTTCCTTCAGAGGAATTTTATGTTTCATTATACTAATATCAAAAGTTTTAAGGTCCTGATAGGACCATGCAAACACATCCCTATATGACTGAAATAATTTCAGGTATTTCTACTTGTATTCTTCTGGGACCTTCTTAGATAATTTGACAATTTTGGGCTCAACATTAGTACCCAGATTTAGATCTTCTACCTAATTTTCTTCTACCACTTTACTAGGCTGCAATGGGACATCATTCTTGTCAAATAATCTTTCTAGAGGCACCAACCCTCTAGGAATGACATTTCCCTTTAACTGCAGCACTTTGCTTCCCGCCACTTTTTCCTCCCTTTTATTTTCTGAAGTATTGTCAGCCTCATCTTCTTCACAATCATCAATGTCCATATTAGAGAATTCTCCCACTGTTTCCAAGAATTTCTTCATCTATTCATCATCCTCAAATACCTGCCAGTGCTTGATGTTGTCTGAAATTGATGGCCGATAACGCACCTCGATTTCATACCTCAGGAGAGGATTTTGAGGAGGACGAAATGTACTAGCAGCCATAGCAAGTGAGTCTTCCATTCTATTCTGCTCCCGGGGCATGAACTGGATACTGAATGCCAAGAAGAAGTTCTCCACCATGTCCCATACTTCATTTCTATAAGCTCTTAGCCGAGGATGTTTGGTTTGACACTGATTTCTGACTTGTCTGACCACCAGCTCAGAATCTCCCAGAACATTTAAACTCTGTATACCCATGCTCTTGGCTGTCTGCAGTCCTAGCAACAGTGCTTCATATTCAGCCACATTATTAGTAGCTTCGTATTCCAATTTAAAAGATAGTGTCACCCATTTTCTTGTAGGAGAGATTAATAATACTCCAGCCCCATTACCTTCTCTTGAATTTTCTCCATCAAAATGTAGAGTCCATACTCCTGCTTCATGGTCTTCTAAAGTCTGCTTAGTCTTGATTTGACAAAAGGAAGGTTCATGAGCATAATTTTGATCTTCTTCCAACATCAAACATGAGAAATATCCTTCCTTGATGTAGACTGGTGAATTATCTGAGCTGTCGGCCTTAGTAACCATCTTGACAAATCTGGTTTCTCTATAAAACCTCCTCTCCTGGCCGCCAAAAACTGGGATAGTGGCATATGTCAAATCCATCATGAGTGATCCACCAATTTTTGTTCCCCAAGACCTTGAAAGCAACATGCCAAAACGAGCTGGGATGTCAGCTACCACAATGTCCATTACCACACTTTTTGCTAGGATTTGGGCCAGATTGACTACCAAATCCTTGATCATCCCTAGACACTTAACTCTTTTGGAATCAAATGAATAGAGTTCTTTATATGGACGTGTGATTTGTAATCCTAGTTTTTACATGACTGACAAAGGCATAAGATTATGGGAGGCTCCAGAATCTAACATACAATTATGTAGCAGCAGGTCATGAATCACTAAGGTCACATAGAAAGGAGTAGAAGGATCTATCTCCTCGACATGAGGGCCAAACACAACCATGGGTCTCTCTTCTTGAAGGTTGAGAATATCTGGAATGATTGGTGTGTCTAGAGGGAGTATGAAAGAATTAAATTGAAATTGATATGCTGGTTGTTTCAACAGTTCAGTTAGGGGAACTGGGATTTTGATTTTCTCAAGTTCTTTTTGCAAATTGAAAGGAGGAGGGGGCTTTTCTGTTACAAATTCATTTAACTCTTTATTTTTGACTGAGGATTTTACTTCTTTTGACACAGACTTGACATTAGGAGGACTGACTACCTTTGAAGAGGAAGGAGCTTGATCATTATAATGCAAAGGAGCTTTTAGAGGACTCTTACCTTTGTCAGCGACTTTCTGCACTGTTGACTGCTTTTGAGTAGGTGCTTCCTTCAAGGGAGGCTCTTCTTCATGTTCTTGAGTCCGAGTTCTCTTCCTGGAAGATCTGAGATCATATTTTATATTGAAATGTGCTTGCATGAAATCATTAAACTGCTTGCAATAATGATCAATCTCTGCTTCTTCTTCTTCTTGCAAAGGCCATTCTATTTCATCATTATTTGAAAAGGCAAGATTTGAATCTTCTAGCTCATAGGAAGCATCTTCAGCAGGGCTACTTACTATACCCTCCAAGTACAATGGATGTGGTACTTGGTCTTGTTGTTCTTTGAGATCCCTTGGCAATATCTGCAGGGGTAGTTTCCTGTACTGAGGATTGTATCCTCTATTTGGAGCATTTTGAAAATTCTTGGGAGCTGAATTCTTGGCCTCCAATTCAAGTTTGACCAAATTTTTAATCATTTTTCTCATCTCTTCCATTTTATCTGAATCTCTGTCATGATTAGATGTAGACACCTCCTCTTTCCCCCTTCTTCTGGCATCCTATTTAGCCTTTCCTTTTGATTTTCCAGTTGAGGAAAAATTAGCTTCCAACTCAAGAGCATCTGACTGAGCATCATCTAGAGTGGCAAGTTTTCTTTCTCTCAAGGAGAAACCAAAATCCGAGTCAAAGGCAACTATGAAAATCACTTTAGCAGCAGTTTGGTGTGGTTTCATCTCAGGAGGAAGGTTCAGATACAACTTGTTAAATCTTTTAATAAACTCTGACACCCCTTCATTATGTTTCTTCTTTAGTGTATTGAACTCGGTAAGACACTGTCCATGATCTTTCTTTTCTCCCCATTTCCTGAGAAAATTATTTTCCATTTCATCCCAAGTGGTTATGGAACGGTTTCCTAGCATCTTGAACCATTTTCTGGCTTCACCATCCAGAGATTGGACAAACAGTCTTAATACCACATCCAAATGTTCTACATTAAAGTTTTATGCAAAAGAGCAGAAAGTTTCAAGATGTTTCTGTGCATCAATCTCATTTTCTCCATTGAATCTGGGCAATATCTTCAAATAATCTTGTGGCATATCATTCAACACTTGTAGTAATGCCAGGGGAGCATATTTATTCAGTAGGAAAGCTAGAACATTAGCCATTGGAGGAGGTTGGGGTTGTGCAGCAATCTGGTGTACAAATGGAGGGAGAGGAGGAGGAGGGAGTGGAGTATGGATAACAATGGGAATATATTGTACAACAGCCTGGGGTGTGGATGGAAATAACTCACGGTTAACAGTGGCTATTTCTGTGACTTCTTTGACTTCTTTGGCCTCAGGGGTAGGATGAAAGCTCTCTTTAGCTCTAGCACTTCCCCGGGGTGGGCTACCTGAGTAATATTCAGGATTTTCCTCAGTGAAGTCAAGATTTTCTACTTGGATTTATTTAGAAGAAGAGGATGGATAATATTCTACAGAATATTCAAGGATTTCAGCACGGACTGATTTCTTCTCTTTCCAAATTATTCTATGAATAATATTTTCTGGGTCAGACACAGAAGGTGTCTTTGGCTGAGATATATCTGACCTCAAATGTGGCTTACGAGGAGCCAAGACTACAAATAGATTTATCAAATAAACAACAGTGTGGAGTCGCCAAGGTGAGAGATATACAACTCTTCAAATCTCTGTGCTCACCTGATTAGAGAGTGAATAAATATTGTCAAGGCCCAGGGATAATGATTTTCTTAACTTCGTTCCCCGGTAATGGCACCAGAAAGATGTTGTTGACAGATGTTGTTGCTCCTAGAGATAGCCTAGAGTTGCCATAGACCAGTGCCTAGGACATCTTATCATAGCAAGGAGCATATAATAAAACTTGGGTGTCAATCCAAAGGCTCTCTTGCTATCTCTTGTAAACAAGGAAATTGATTTAAATGGGACCAGAACTTACAGAAACGACCACAGGGAAAGTAATGTTGCAGAGACAAGATGCAAAGCTCCAATACAAAAGCATCAGACAATTAAGAGACAGTTTACTGTAAAGAGGGCCGATTCAAGTAATATTCCACAGAAATCAAATATCAGAAGGTGTATGCAGTGAAAGAAATATAATAAGATATTAGTTATCTTTGTTCTGATACCCAGATACACAACAGAACCATATATGGGCTTATCAATCTAAGAATCCATACATGACAATGGCATTTTAAAAGCACCCTCCCAAAGCAACTAATATAGTAGAAAGATGGATGGAATGAACATGAAACAGTATATCGTACTTGAGCCATATTTAAAGTGCTTGACTGATCCAAGTATGGGTATCAACTAGGATAAATCCTTACCTAAAATCAGTGAGTCACTCGCATTCCAGTACATGATACAAGAAGGTGGATAGAATGAAATGTTGCATTAAACACATAAAAGGAAGTTACACACTATGAGATACCAAAGAACAGAATCCTCTAATACAGATAGAACTCCTCCTCACTGAGACCCTACGGGCTCTGAGCCTTCATACAAGAGCTTTTACAAGATGTATACAAAAAATGCCTTTCACTGCACAATTCTCTGATAAAAATCTGGAACCACTACAATGTCTTTCTTCTGGAGTTTTTATAGAGGAAGAAGAAAAGACCCTATGAAAGAAGTAGGTGAGAACATTTAATTATCTCATTAAAACATAAATGGCGGAAACATTCACGCCCATACTGCTTGACGGATATAGAATGTTGCAGGTACTCTACAGCTGCTCCGTGAAGTAAATGCTGTGGGTGCAGATTTCTCCAGGGGTAAGGTATGAAGAATAAAATATGTGACGTTTTGCACCTTCCTGAGAGAAAAATATATTGAAGTAAAACCTGGAGGATATGATTTTATGCACTTGTACTCTTTTCCTTCTGAATGCTAGATTGCTATTAAAAACCTTCAGCGCCGGAAACCGAATTCCTTGATTTCCAACTGATACCCTTTGCTGCAACATTAATGTCTCTATCTGTAGAAATATACCTTTCGAATTATTTTGAGGAGTTTGACCGATTTCCATTCTTCTTTATTTAATGAAGGTCATGTCTCAGCAGCTACCCAGGACTTTTCTTCATAAACTCCGCCTCTGCAAGTTGATCCTTTGATGTGTCTTCGATTTCTGTAACGGAGGTGGAGATTAATGGTGGTTTACCTCCCTTTTCACCCTGCAAAACACACAACCTTGTTAGGAAAACAAAGGCATGGGATGGGAGTGATGTAATGGAGGCGACTGTGAAGTGGCATGACATCGTGAACTGGTGGAAGCACGCAGGGTAGTGGCGAAAGATGCAGTGGAGCAGTGGTATACGGACTAGGCAGAGGTTATCTTCATAAAAAAACTAAAACAAGACACATGAATGCGATATACAAATATGAATGGAATATACAGATGGTGAAGGGAGAATGAGATTGACACGTGGGAAAATACGTGGTTGGAGACTCGATCAATTATTCAATCACGCATATGATCTGGACCACACGATTTCAGAGTGATATCAACGGTTAGGAATGCATTGTACAGCGACGGAATGGTGGACCCGAGACATTGTAGACCTACATTAACACCCGTGCAATTACATCAAGTGACCGCCGTTGGATGGAGCTCTTTGGATTGGATGGCCAGTGTTAATATCGTTGCACGACTTTGATCGAAAGATAATGCGAGATGGAGGGTGGTATTGAAGTCGTGCACTGGGATGCGTGGCGAGCGCCCAATGGAATCGCTCCGATTTGGAGAAAACTGCTTGCCTTTGAAAGGTGGTGTGATGAAAACAACTCTGGTTTAGAATCAACATGTAACATGAGGTCCACTGTGGCGGGAAAATGTGGTACATCGATTTATGGTTTGATCTAACGGGTGGTGGATGGGCTATGAGCACGGTGTTGATTAGCAGAGACCGTTCGATCTTGTACAGATCAACGGCTATTATTTTGACCGACACGCATATTTGATAGCACCCTCAAGGTTTAGCATTAGGTTCCGGCTCACAGTCATGTGGAGGAAATGGCAAAGGGGTTAGGGCCCAAGGGGCCAGGCCTCAAATATTTTCAAAAATGGTTTTTTAGCCTTACAAAGTATAATTTTGGGGGCAAATGAAATCAACGATAGGCTTTAGAATGGATTCTCGAGTCAAAGAGAAAGGGTTGAGGGTGCCTAAACAAGATTGCTGGTCGAACTTCAACAAGGAACTGATTATGATCAACAGGATGTATGAGCTAATGATAGACAATGTGAACATGTATGGAGTGCAGGTTGAGACCTCTTCACCAACATCTCCCTCTGGACAAGGAGGATCCCCAATAAGAGGAAGGGGATGGGGGAGAGGAGGAGGCATAGGCCAAGGAGGAGGTCAATTGATATGCTATAATTGTGGAGATCCAGGACACTACACATGTGATTGTCCTAAGCCTGCATGAAAGTCCTGCAAGTTCTATAGGTAATCTGATCACGCAATAGAATAATGTCCCATTCTACTAGCTAAGATGTAGGAAAAGCAGTAGACACCTAAAAATAATTTGCATATGGTCAAAGCAGAGCCACTAGATGATGGCCCTAGTGTAAATGCAATAAATCACAGTGGTATGGCCATTGGAGGACCTACAAAACAAGTGGCTGCAGAATCATAGATTAGAAAGGCATCTGTTAAGAAGGAAGGCATAGACTTGAACAAATAAAAGGAAACCTTTATAGAGGCTAGAAGGGATTTTTCCACAGTAGAACCATCAACATCAAAAGTTGCGATAGATCCGAAGGCCGATGAAGCAGTCAATCCATTCCTTCAAGCATGTATGAAGTTACTGCGCAACCAAAAAGGGGTAGATAATCTCCAAGCATTGATAGATAGCTGCGTAGAAAAGGAATCCCCTCGAGTGGAGACTAGGGTTTTAAACAAGATTTATAAGAACAGGAAGAGGATCGGTCGGGAGATGTGGATGACAACATAGATTGGAGAATACGAAATGGATTAGGTCATCTTGGATCTGGGATCTGATGCCAATGTCCTACCCAAAAAAACATGGAAAATGATGGGAGATCTCAAATTTGAGTGGTCCACCATTCAATTACGGATGGCTAACTAGCAAAAGATCATTCCACTGGGAAGGTTGCCTAAGGTTATGGTAGACATTGCTGGAGTTAAAGTATATGCATACTGTTTGGTCAATTTAGTGTGTCCTAAATTGCTAACATAAATTATCAACCAGGGATTGGTAAGCTGACGAAGTGTGGCGCACTATATGTGCAAGATAACCTATCTCTTACTTTTTTTCGTTTTTTGGATTTTTATGAAATTCTAAAAGATAAGTATGGTTATGGAGATTCAAGGCAATGATGTCCTTTATAATGATTTACCAACTTCAAACTTAAAAAGGAATTTGAAACATACAATGACAAAACTTGAAAGGAAATGAAAATGTGCTGCTAGCCTAATAAATCAAACAGTGAACTATTGAGCATGAAAACCAAACTATCCTTGTTGCCGTCTAAACACAAAAGAAACTATGCTTAAAGAAATCCAAGAATTGCAACAAAGTAAATCTAAATCAAATTACATCAACTTATATTCTGATCCCTCACCATTAGTCCAGCTATGGCTTTCGGAGGTAACCATAAACAACTTGAGCAATATGATATCTAATTTGCAGAAAAAGAAACTAATATCAAACTACACACTCATACTTCAATCCCTCACCATCAGTCCAGTTGTGGCTTTCGGAGGTAACTGAAGATGACATGAGTAATTTAATATATCTAACTTGCAGAAAGTAAACTAATATCAAACTACACACTCATACTTCAATCCCTCACCATCAGTCGAGCTATGGCTTTCGGAGGTAACTGAAAATGACATGAGCAATTTAATATATCTAACTTGCAGAAAGTAAACTAATATCAAGCTACACACTCATACTTCAATCCATCACCATCAGTCCAGCTGTGGCTTTCGGAGGTAACTGAAAATGATATGAGCAACTTAATATCTAAATCTAACTACTGAAACAAATGTGCAAGACTGAAATAAACAAAGCAGTACTGGAATTAAACAAAAACTAAGAAAAATAGATTAGCAGCAGAATAATATTGATTCCATGTCATTAATCAAAAGATATGCAAATGCCCAGGCTGCCATGAAAAAGTATGCTAAAAGCTATGATTTCATAAATAAATCTAAGTAAGGAAATATGACAAAACAGAATTGAAAACAACTTATCTAGAAAACATGTAAAAGCCTCCTTGGATAGCAGGGGCCCTCTGCTACCAATTTGGTGAAGTCCTTCAGCTCCTTAAAGTTGTAATCAAAACAACATCAAATAACTAAATTTCTCTATTAAAAAGAACTCACAAATCTACATCCCATTCCATCTTGAACTTTGTTACAAAAGACTTCTCTACTACTTTTTCATTACTTTCTCATTACCTATGATAGGAGAAAGCTTCTCCTATTTATACAAAATATGAGGAGACATCTCATTAATGGGAGTCCATGAATCTCTCCCTCCATCTCTCGAGTTACAATCAAAATAGGAAATGATAAGACACATGTCTTTCTAGAGTTTTAACACAACTTGAGGAATGAGACACATATCCTCTTAGAGTTTCAATACAACAAGGAAGTGAGACACATATCCTCTTAATCCCATAATCTTCTCCAACCAAATTCGAATTTGGCTTTAGAGTGCCACATAAGGGTCTTCTAGAAGTCTCCTTTTGATCTACACATGTCACAAAACTCATAACACATATATAGATATATGAAACTATGTTAATTTTCTAGTTTCTAATCATAAATTCACTTAAAATATATAAAATAAATAACTTTGAAAAACAAGGATCCTAACCCATATATTTATGAAAATGGTTACTTGATGTAGGGTTTTAGGTCAAATGGCTATGAAATAAGAGCTAAATGGTTATGACATAATAGAAATATGTATGAATATAGAGAACATTTTTTAGACTCAACATACCCCCCAACTGAAGTTGTTGCATGTCCTCATGCAACCATTGCAATGATTCATTTATCCATGAGTTGATATTTTATGAGTTTTGACTCATATAGATTCATTCCAAACTTTGCTTCTTGATATTTTCCTTTTTGGTAAAGTATAATACATTTGATTGCAACATTTTTTTTTTTCAATGGTTGGTTCTTGTGTGACAACCTTTCTTTCTTTCTTTTTTTTCTTTTTTTTTTAAGCATTGGTTCTTGTGTAACAATGCTTTATTTTCTTTGAGCCCACGTGGTGTAGAACAGTCGGTGATGGGGTGCACTGTTAAGGCACTCCGTTCTGTAAGGTCACCGGTTCGAAACCCGTGGGTGGGATGGGAGGAGAAAAAATGGAAGGATTAGGATTAGTCTAAACGAGAAAAAAAAAAATGCTTTATTTTCTTTGTTGCATCAAAGTTCATGAAAACATTTAGAATCAATTACTTCATCAATGAATTGATCATTTGCAAGGCATATAATCTTTTGGATCATGTTGCAACAATAGTTGGTTGGGAAGTATATGTGGGTGGAAATGAAATGAAAATGTGTGATGGTGTATGACATGTGGATATGAAATGATGTCCCTTCCCCCCAATTAAAGATATGACAATGTGAAAAAGGGAGTGAGGAATTTTTCCAAAGTTACAATTTTAGCATTCTAATGAATTACATGACTAAAAATTAGAAAACAACATACCTTCACTTACCTTAAATGTGGATGAGTTGTGCATGTGTGGTGGCTGCAAAATTCTGATCATATTCTTTTTCAAGTGGCTAAGCAAGAGGAGTCATTGATAAAGAGATAAGATGACTTTTTATTGCTCCTACTAAAACTTGTTGAATCTGCTCCAAAATGCTGAAAATAATAGTCTTCATGTCTTCAAAACTCATTGGCGCAATTCCTACTATGTGAAAAGATGTTCTGATGTCGAACATAGTAGGAAATTGTTGACTTAGTGGCCATTAATGGATGCCACTAGTCAACACGAGAACTCTCACCATTGATGACAATGAGAATCAAGATGCCCAAACACATCTTGCTAGGTACGAATGATTTTGTTGATGTCGAGTCACCTAGAAGATCTGACGAACAAGAGACATTAATGTATTCCCATTGTTTGTCAGCATGAGAACTTGCCATTAAGGCATGCAAGCCTCAAGGTGTTTTACAAAGAACTTAGACTCTAAGGACTATAGACTCAATAGTTTGCATTGAAGCAAGGCTTATTTGCTGAATGGAAATGACAAGAAATGGAAAATGAAAATGGAAGATGGCAATGGAGAGTAGAAATGGAAATGGGCAATAAGCATGTGGATGAGAAATGGCAATGGGCAATAAGCATGTGAATGAGCCTCTTGCTTTTATTTGTGGTTATGAATGGACAAAAAGAAATGGAAAGTGGATGTGAATGTAAATGGAAAACATGAAGTGAAATGAGGTGAATGGTTTATTATGAGGTATGGATGTGATGGAGACAATGGTATCTGAAAGTTTTTCAAGTGTTTGGATCTGATTTTGCATCAGCATATTTCCTCCTTTTTGTTGCTGACCATCCTCTTATGAAACAAATTGGTCTCTTAGAGAGACATCATTTTCTTGTAGTCATTTGTCCTTCCTCCTAGAACCTGCAAAAAAACCTAATACTTCTTCTGCAATGGAATGTAAGATTATCAAAATGAGAGAGGTGATCAATCTCTCTAGTTATGATATTTACACACAAAAATTTAAGAATTTGTATTAATGAAACAAGTTCTCAAAGGAAAAATCAAAAGAATTTATACCTGTTTTGGAATTAGTGCCTCAAGTTGAATGTAGCTTCTTTTTAGCAATTTATTTCATTATTTGCCATTTCAAACTCTAATGCTGGATTTTTCATTGTATAGATGTTGTTGAGACCTTTCCAACGATACTTAAATCATCAAAATCTGATTTTGTATGAGAAAGTTAGGCTGATTTGAACAATGAGGTTTTTCAACTGCGGAATTGAAGAACAGCTGCGGAATTGGACTTTAGCTGCGGAATTGGAGAACAGCTGCGGAATTGGAATTTAGCTGCAGAATGTCGACAGTTTCTGTAGCTAAAAATCTTAAATAAAAAGTTAGCCATTCATCTTTCATCATCAGTCCAAAATTAATCAATACCTTCAGAAAAACGAGCAAATAACTTATTCATTTCATTGATTCAATTTTTTTTTTTTTTTTTTTTTAATAACAAAATTGAAAAAGATAAATGCATTTTTTTTTTTTAAATAACAAAATTGAAAAATACAATTTTTTTTTTTTTTTAATATTATATATGTTACATTTTAAAAAAAATATATACATATATAATTTAAACAAAACAATTTATTAAATAAGAAAATTAAAAATAAAAACTAAAAACAAGAATGCCATTACAGACACGTTCAATCTCGATTGAGCTTACCTTTATGCTACTAAGGTTCATTGTGTCATCTACACGACCATGTGCTCGATAATATCCTCCTGTAGTTCGCTCAATTCATCCCCATGCCCTCTTAATGTATTTCCATAATGATGTGGCACCCCTTTGAAATAAACATTATAATAGTTGGCATTTAATAATGTCGTTGAAGCACCAAAATCGCTGGGCAGATGATAAAGGAGATGTGAAATCCAACATTCAGAAAACGAAGTCGAATTGAATTCAAAAATGAGTGGAATGTGGATTGAATGCCACGATAAGAATTTGATTTTGATTAGAATTCTTCTTCTTGGATTTGGAAAACCGGATTATTAATGCAGAGTGCCGTTTTCAAATTCTTCACTCAGAAAAACCGTTTTTCTTCACGTGGCAAGCAAAAATGGCCTTCAAAGAACTGAAAAATTCTCCCAGACCGCCACGAATTTTGTAAAAAAATTTCTGGGTTATCTAATTGACCACGTTAGCGAAAAAACCCATGTTTTATTGTTTCAAAATTCATCCTCAATCGTTCAGAAAATGCGTTTCAAAATGACGTGTCAAAAACAGTTGTGTTTTTATGGCTTCTGCTTCAGCAACAAAAATCAATTTCGAATTTGATTATTGTCTGTGTTGTAGATGGATTTCTAAATCAGATCTGAACTTGAATAACACATTGTCTAGTCCTGGTAAGTCTCATTTGTTTCTCAGAAGCTATCTTCACATATACAGCGAGGTGGCTGATCATCGTGGGGTGGTATGCTCCACTGAGAAATTTGCATAACCATAAACGATTAGTAGCCAGCAGGATGCAGCTGGACTTGCAATGTACATTAATTTTGGTGTGAAAGCGGCCCCCGATATCTCATTCACTAAAGAGTTTGATTCACATTGACTCGTACAAAGCATAAGTTTTTGTTGTCATTTTAAAACTATGAATGTAGATGTCTACAACAAAGTAAAGTGGAGATACACCAAGGTACTGAGATATGTTATTGAAACAGCGTTGGACTCGCATGACAATCTCTTGGCAGCATCACCTGTCGCTCTAATCCTTGGTAAAATCCTGTAGTCGGTATGACGCTTGCAAAAGCCAATTCACTCCACCAAAAGGATTGTCATGCCATTGAATTTTTTTTTTTTTTTTTGAAATATTCTATCGCTCTTCACAGGATTTTGCTTTGAGCCCAGGCTCGGAGTTAGCATCTAGTTCATCCTCTCTGTTTTGTCATGGGCCATGTTATGGCATCTGTTGATTTATTTTGATTTTTTTTTATTTGTTTTGTTAATAAAATTACATGTTATATATATATATATATTTTTTAAATTAAAAATACACATGTATATTTTACTAAACAAAATGATTTTTTTTTTATTTGTTTTGTTAATAAAATTACACATGTTGTATTTTGAAAAATTAAAAATATACATATGTAATTTACTAAACAAAACAATTCATTGATTTTTTTTTTTTTTTAATTAAAATTATATATATATTTTCAAAAATAAAAATATACATATATATCTTAGTAACAAAACAATTTAATAATTTTTTTTTTTCATTTTTTTTTTATTTGATTTGTTTAATAAAATTATGTATGTCATATTTTCAAAAATTTAAAAATACACATTTATATTCATTAAACAAAACAATTTATTGAAATCAAAGTTTTTCATGAAAACAATTTTTTTTTTTTAAATTGTTGAATCAATTGAAATGATGAAGTTTTATTTTGTCTCCTTTTTTTTTTTTTACATAACAATTCTTTTTCTGATCCTCCAGATCACACAAAGTGCAAGAGGAGAGCATACTCAATAATTATTAATTTTTTTTTTATTTTTTTTTGAGATGTAAGAAATAAGGCTACATGCTTCAATATTATTCAAGC